>JAKUHH010000080.1:2435-543540 GCA_022701365.1 Mycocentrospora acerina
GCTTATAGCATCTAGTCGGCAAAGTCTAGATCTAGCACTATATATATTATACTACACATAGAATACTTGCTTAAGTATTCTTGTGCTTACCTTTTGGTATAAGTGGGGTTATTGCGTAGTATCAATAGCAAGGGCAGGGCGCCTGACCATTACAGTTATAGCCTAAACAGTTTTTAAAATATAGTTTTTTATATCCTTTTATACAAGACTTATAGGTGTAGAGAACAGTATCTTTAGTTTACCCTCTAGTCTTAGCACTCCTATATGCCTTGTAGTAGACACTTCAGACCCTATTTGGATCACTCTCTTATAACCTGCGTCGTTACAGTTGACCGTACCTTGTACTCTAGCCTATATCCTGACGCTGAGCTTAGCCAGCAGATTTTCCGGCCTAGAGGCGTCGCGGTCAGCTGCAACGTTTGTTGATTGATGTTAAAGACGTTTGTTATTTGTATATTTTTTGTTTTAGCGTTTAATTTTCATCTGTTTATTTGTAAAAACACTACAGACTCGTTTGCCAACATGCAGAGCTGGACTAGTTATAGCATAGTACAGAACCTAACCCTTAGGAGTTAACTGCAGCGTATATCTGTAAACTTTAAAAATCGAAGAAGTATATTTCAAACTATTGATCGCAAAGTAAGGTTGATATATACAGGAAGACAACCAATAACTCAACCAACCGGCAAACAGACAAACTCCTCGTGCAGAACGAATAGATAAATACAAGAAGATAGATCAACTGATACACTCTGCCCGTAAAGCAGTTCATCTTCAGTCCTTCACCATTTAAGAGCTGGTGAAGCGCGACCCCCGACGAGCCCTTGATGTAGTAGCAAACAACTTGGGGCCAGGAATAGGGTAGCTAGCATGATTACCATTGTATACATTGTACGTGAGTCCGGCATCTTTAGGGGTGTAGAACTTATCCGCGGTAACACCAGCGGGGTTCGCAGTGCCAGACCCGGTAACCTTCAAGTTGATGCACTTGGGGTAGTTTTGAGCGCCGTTGGGCTGGCCGGCCGAGTGCAGGGCAATGATTTCGTGGCGGAGGACGTAGTTGCCTGGGGCGAGAGAGGCGGGGATTTTGACGGACCAGGTGAGGTCTTCTTTGATGAGTTTGGTTGTAGCCCACTGGGTACCATCGTAGGCGGCTTCGGCTACCTTGAAGAAGTTGAGGGAGCCGGCGGTGGCTTTGGTGGGGTCGGAGACTTTGGCCATGTAGTCGATGATGGGGCCGACGTGGGATTCGGGCCTGGAGTGAAGACGTTAGTAAACATGAAACCATTAATGTGCATGGTGGTATTCGTGTCTGTGTGGAAGGGGGGGAGGGACAGGGGTGGCTTCCTCAAGGGGGGACTTACCAGGTGTTCCACTGCAGCTTGACGGTTCCGCCGGCCTTTACGGTGGCGACCTTCTTGCCGGGTGTGGCGTCCTTGTGGCAGGCAATCTTGTTCACGTTGGTGTACATGTCGGGGCTGACAAAGCCGTTGTCGAGGCACTGGGGGCACGACCACTCAATGACCTCGGGGGCCGGGTTCGCGTACTGGAAGGAAGGGTCGTAGGCAGTGGTGGCAGTGCCGTCGACCCAGATGTTATCGATGTGGCCGTGGGCTACAACGGTCGAGGCCATGGCCGCGAGAAGGGCTACAAGCTGGGTTGAGGTATACATTGTTGATTGGGAGGAAGTGGTAAGTGATTGATTGGATGAAGAAATGAATGAACGAATGAATGAGTGGAAGCGAGGGTATTCTGCTGGTGCGTAAAGGTGGAACGAATGTAAAGATCAAAGTGAGTGTGTGATGAATCCATGTACGTGATTGTGAGCCATCTTTATACCATCACCACCACCACCACCACCACCACCAGTGCTTCATCGACACATTGCAAGGTCAAACACCGCTACAGCTGCCAAACTATGGAGTAATACCGACGTCAATGAATCTTGATTGCTGCGTCTTGGAACCCATTCCTGCGGTCGTCATTTCATTCATGCAGCTTGGGGTTGTTCGGCGGTTACTCACGTGTCGCTGGCCATTTGCTGGCATCATGACTACGTGCTTGATCAAGGACGTCACGGAAAAACAGCCGAATACCGTGCCCAGACCACTGGCAGTGGCATGGCGTTTCCAAAACACTGTACACGAGCCTCGTCGCTACTGTAGATCCCTCCTGTCTGTAGAAGGTGTTGTACTCCAAACATCCTTGGCAGCTTTATCAAGGCATTGAGGCTGAAGTAACGGCCGCATCTCGGAGAATACAACAAGCTAGCCTGCATCGAGTATGGGCACGGGAGACCCGTCAACGACATCCTTGTGTCATGCAAACCATCTTCCGCCATTGAGATGCCGCCGAATCATATGCAGCCCGCATGTTGACTCAGAAACCCAGCCCTTGCACGTTCTCGGCCATGTCAACATGTCCCGAAAAGTAATGCATCGCTGATGCCAAGCCATACGGTTGTCCTCCTTTGGTCGCTCCTCGCTGTTTTCGTTTCAAGATCCCCTGTTCCGGCGGCTTGGGACACGGTCGATATTCTTCGGGGAAGATTGAACCTTTTAAAATCCATCACTAAGACTGCAGTGAGGCTCTGTTTCGGCCCCCCGCAATACGCTAAACCTGTGGTTGAACCATCCGTACAAGCAACGGATCGTCGCATCTTAAATAATGGTTGTGTTGGCCAAAGCGGGCCTACATGATGCTCCACCAGAGAAACAGTATCGACACAAAGCACAGGCGCACGCAATCACTTCAAACCTGAGGTCAAGTCCAAAGTGAAGTGGGAGGTAAAATGTGGACCAAGGTGTAGTAAGGTGGAGTGTGACAGCCTGTCAAAAGGTCTGTTGAGCATGCCATGTCGCAAAATGCGGAGCGAAATGCTTTGCCCAAGTGAAACAAGTGGCATTGTGTTTCGCGATCCTCCTCGGCGAATGGTTAAGCAGGCTTCCGAAACTTCTGGTAGTGGCAAACATGTACCACTCCACATCTCTGTTTCGGAATTACGGCGCAGCCTCGATCATATCAGACTGAAACTATAAGCACAGGATGGATCGTAAATGGAAACAATATCGACGAGCTCGATTCCAAGACAACACCCTTGCCCCTAATAATTGTCAATATCGAAGACTAAGAAACACTTGTCAGGCGGGGAAGTTTACCTCCAATCATTGCCCATTGCGCTTAACGTGGGTCATCCTGTCGGTCGCTCTTGGACCCTGAGGGTAAACTCGACGCATCGAGCGGCAATCCGGGCAAGGAATTCCATTATCCTCGTATTTCGATTCCTCTCTCCTTTCAGCTCTCCACCAGCACGCAGTCGAGCCAAGGTCACGCCTACATCCTCTGTTGAAGTGTATTGCCGTACGAATCTTTGTTTACATTCTCAACTACAAACCATACCATCTTCCCTTGTACACCAAACCTCCCCTCATCCAGCCTCCTCCAAGCGCAACACCTCGCTCTAAGTACATGAAGAACAGGGTATAGTAGACAAACTCAAATGAAAAACCTCGTGCGAATACATGCAGCGCAAGGCAAGGCAGACTTCTTTCTGAACGAGGACTAATGCAAATGCAATGCTACGCTGACCCATCCTGTCCGAACAAATACCGCGCCACGACAGATAGGGAAAAGGGAAACAAGTGTCTCGTCGGGTCGAGGGGGTGCTACCTCCGGCCCTGTAAATATGTCAGCCACCATTACAAAGCCGAGTGCCTTGATTTCAATCAATAGTGTGACTTACCAAATTAATGTTCCCACCCACAGCGGCCCTCTGTTTACCAAGCCAGCTCTTCGGTGCCTCACTTCGACGCTGCAGAATGACAGTGTTACTTTGCAATCGCATCGTCATGTCGTACCACGCGGATGTGATGAGTTGGTTCTCGCGGCGCAGGTTTTCGACTTCATGTTGAAGCTCAACCTAGTATATGTTAGACAATTACTTGGGATGGTAAGTGCAGCGAGGAGAATAAAACATACCGAGCCCTTCTCGGCCGTCTCTTGCTTCGTCTGCTCAAGCTCCTCGCGCAGAATCCCGGCAGCAGCGATCTGCTCCTGCAAATCCTACGATTATCGTCAGCGATCATTTCGTTGAACCAATGACAACAAAAAACAGTAATAACAGCGCGGATAGAAAGTACAGTCAACAAAGTATACTTCGAGGCAGCGCGGCCAGGACAAACTTGCCGAACATTCGTCCGAGACTAGAGGAGAGAGAAACTCAGTGCTGCCCATTATCGTTGTCCTTCTGTTCTCGGGCGACAAAAGCTGCGTCATTCGTCCCCATGTAGTTTGTCCTGTACCCGCTGTCGCAGTAGAAACTTCTGAAAATGACTTCTTTTCCAGCTGACTGCTCTTCACTGAGATAGGGGAGATAAGTGTAGCTGCTGGGAAAGAGGGATCGAGTTGATGTCTCGATCGCATAGTCAAAACTGCAGCGTCGAACGCCGAGGAAGGTGATATGAAACGTGAAATTTGGTCGATGCTTACTTTCTTTGCTTTCTCTAATGCCGCTTCCGAAGACAGCACTGTCTCTGCGATCTCCGAGGACGTGGTTTCAAGCACCTTGGGTTGCGCCTCTGCAGGTGCCTTCACAACAGACTGAATCTGGTCACGTATCTGCCGTAGCGTCTCGGCTCTCTTAAGCTCCAGAAGCTCGGGAGACAGGTTTTCCCTATCGAGCAAAGCAGCGCGCAAAAGACTTGACTTTTCTTCGTTGGCAAGCTCAAGATCTTGTATTTTGTCATTCGTCTTTTGCTGCAGTTGTAACATGCGCTCGTTCTCAGCACGAATGAACTCAGCCTTGTCATCTTCGCTGATATCGGATTCTGCGGCTGTTAGAGAGAAATCTTATTGGAGATGAGCGGGCTCACTTTTATTTAGCTCATTGCGTAACTCTGCCATCTGAAGATCCTTCTCCCGTAGCATGCGATGTAGTTCTTCAAGCTCAACCTCAGCGGTCTGCAGTTTTTCATTCTGCTCGAGAAAGGGCCTGTATTGAGAGCAGCAGTTAGCGCCATCCTTCAATCAAATCCATGTCAGTCCATACTTTTGACTCTCTGTGTTCTTTTCAGCCATCATGTCAGACTTCAGTCCCAGATTCTCCTGCATCTGTTTCAACGTCTCTGTCTCCAGCGACTTCAGCCGAGCAGTCAAGATGTCGACCTTTTGCTGCAGCGCGATCGTGTCCGCGCTCACTCGTCCGTCTATCCCGGAATTCGCACCCTCAGGTTCGTCGAGGTTCTTTGCATTTTCGTCGAGAACTAGCTCATCCTCCAGGCTGCCACCACGGTCGTGACTTGTCGACTCGAGGTCTCGTATCCGGTCTTCGAGCTCATTCTTGGCATCCTCGGCTTTGTATTGAAGCTCCCGAGTTTGTTCGAGCTGCTTCATGAGAAGTAGGTTCTCATGTTCTATCCTCGTTCGCTTGCCTTTCTCCTCAAAGATGGCTTGTTCGCAATTGACGAGGGTCTGGCTATTTTCCTTGTTCACCTTCTCCAAAGCCTCGCAGCGCTCCTCTATATTCTCAAGCACCTGTAGTCGCTCTCGTGCCTGCTGGTAATCCTCGCGCAGCGTCTCTAGTTGCTTGGTTTCCTTTGTCAAAGTCTCAATCTTCTTCTTTAGGTTCTCGTTTGCCTTGGCCCTTTGGTTCAACTCATCGCGCTCCGCCTTGACAAGTTGTAGTTGATCACGCAAGTCTTGTTTCGATCCTTCTTCACCCTCGTATCGCTCTAGGCGTCGATTCTTGCTTTCTAAAATGTCTCGGGCATTGGTGAGATCCGTCTCCAACTGGTCGATGTACTGCGAGTAGCGCGTGAGATCATTCCGCATTCGCTCGACGTCGTCGGAATCAGCACGCTTGGTCGCCCGGTCGTCTAACCCAACTGTTGCTTCAGCGAGCTGATCTTCAAGATGCGTTATCCTGTCTCGGGACTTCTCCAATTCACTTGTCAGCTTTCCAATATGGCTTCTCAACGCCTGTCTGTCTTTGTTTGCTTCGAAAAGCTGCGCTTCTTGTTCCAGGTCGGCATCTCTCCCGAGCCCTGACGCTTGCCCAGACACAACGCGCGTGGGAGTCCTGAAGCCCGAGAGCTTTGGCTCTGGTGTTAGTTCCGAGTCCATACCCAGCTCTTGCATTCTGGCGTCCAATGACTGCATCTCCTGAATGGCTTCGGCGATAGTCTCGGCAGTCTTGGGTCCCAACTGAGCCATGACCTGGAGCATCCGCTGGTTGCTCCGTGGCGAGAAGCACGAAGCAAGTAAGACGGCCATGGTGAGTTTGGCTGTGAGCATCATGGAGCCGTCCCTAGCACCCGTCTTGAGGTCTGGAATCATGCGCTTTGTGAGGACAGAGAGCTGCCCGCATTCCTCCCGAATGTACGTCGACACAGCCCGTTCGATGTGCTTGAGGTTCTGCCATCTTGGTATCCAGTTGTCTGAAGCGCGGCGGTGGCTTTCTTCGAAGTTTGGGAGGGACTCGTTGAAGTAGTCGGCGTCAATGTCGGCGAGGATCTGCCAGAGGATCTGTCCGTCCTCGAGCTGGTTCCATGCTGAGACTCTGCCGGGCAGCTCGAACGTGTTCACCTGTTGTGGCTTCGTCAGCACGGGCACACGCCATGGCCAGCAGCTTGCACGCATACCCAGTCGAGGAGAGCCTTGAGAAGCTCAGGCTTGAAGTCGTCCATGGTGGAGACGCGGGGCTCACAACCCGCAGGCGCGCGGGGCTAATCTTGTATATATTCGAGAGCAGAGTGAACGAAATTCATGCATCATGAGGCAACGGACCATCCATGGGGCGAGAGCTGCACGTCGCAGTGTTGATGTTCCACCGTGGGACGCGGTGGTGCTCGATCAACGGAAATCACGCTAGAGCGGCAGCCCCCCAGACACAATCTCGCGACAGGCAGGATACGCCAAAGCAGCACAGGCAAAGGGAGTTTTGGATGGGTGTGGGCGAGAAGCTTAACTGCCTTGCCCTTGCGAGCATCAAGAAAAAAGTGATGGCAGACCTGAAAACACTATCGCAATGGTTGTGACTCTCAAATGGCGGGGAGGTGGGCGGAGCCATCCGCTAAAGACGTTCAAGATGATTGCACGACCTCTATCCAAGCACGGAAACGCACCCAGGCACTGAGGTTGCCCATGTACTGACGGCAATGGTGCACAGTGTTAGCATCTGTCGACACGGGGGTTTATTGGTGAAGGCGGCATCATGCTGAAGAAGCGATCCAGTACAAAAAGAGGCAACGATGTTACAAAATTCCATTTTAGTCCAAAACATTGATGTTAAGCACACGGCCCAAATTCACTTCATAATAGCATCAGTCTGTTAACCATTAAACACAATTTCATCTCGCTGCTGCTGCTTGCAACGTCGGTGCCAATGCCAAGACTAGGCAAGACTGGAGGCACAGGCGCCAGCCTAGGACAGCAGTGTCGCTGAAAATGAAAACCTACTCCTCCTGGGTCGTCATAATGCCATCCTCCTCAATCTCGGGCGTGATGCCGTCCGCCATCGTCGACACAAACTCGAGCGCAGAGGCTGGTGCCTGGCACGCAAAGCCTTTGATGATATCTACAATCCAATACGTCAGTATCTATCCTTTATCCTGTATCCCAGAAACTAAACCCCGGCCAACTCACTATACTCGTGCGTGATGACACCCTTTGCCTTCCGGATGGCCTCTTTGGCCTCCTCGACAACGTGATCCGGTGTGTCGTTGGGCCAGCTAATAATAACAGATCTCTGCGGAACGGCGGCCATGGCGAAGGTAGCGAATAGAGCAATAAGAAGTGAGAGGATTGTGAAGCGCATGTTGAACGATGTAGCAATATGTTCAAGCGATGCGATGGTCAAGTAATGATGTTCGGTGCTGTGACGGAAGTCGGTGCCTAGAGCAGGGATCGTGTGTGTGTGCGAGTGGGGTGTTTATTGCGTTATCGTTGCTCGTCCAGCGCAAGGGTGTGCAAATAGGAAGGTGTCAAGGTCGACTTAGAGTGCTGCGGAATGGTCAGTCGACATGGTGATATGTCCAAGGGGAAGAAGACAATGCATGTGCGTCATTCCGGACGCGCCTGTCACAGGATTGGACAACTAACTTTGGAGATCAACCGACAAGCTCTTTAGCTACAGCAAAACCACGTGCATCACATTTGTCCGACTCTGCTGCCTTCATCGAGCCATGTTGTAATCGTTGAGTTAGAGCGGCCCGTTGAAAAAAGCACAAACAGACGTCAGCAGCACATCAAGAAAGCACAGATTACGACAATGATTCGTTGCTGTCCGCTTCTGCTATATACATCAAATAATGCCGCCAGAGCGAAAGAAGCGACGCCGAGGCAAGCGACTTCTAACTTGGGTAAGCGTGATCGAAGCGTAGATAGGTGCTCCGTTTTCGTTGTCCATTGAAAGTGAAAAAGTAACAACGCCATGAGATGATGAGACGGAAGTAGCCACCCTGGCCATCGAACGCGCAACGTCAACGCTTTGGAAAAGCACCGCCAGGGCTAGGCAGGTGGGTAAAAATGACAGGGGTAGAAAACAATGTAGGCAAGGATGCAAGACAAAAAATGCAATGGGAAAAAATCAAAAATGACATGGCCATGATTGCCTGTCGCTAGGTCCTTTCCAGAGCGCCGTAAGATGCCAACTGATGATAACCCAGGCTCCGCATATGCTCATGCATGCTCAATGATACTATACAAACCAATCTGCCGCCGACGAGAGTATAGATAAGCCTTTGGGGAACTGTTCAAGACACATCCGTTCGCACTATGCAAAATCGAGAGATAGAAAAGAAATTGCTCCGCAAAGGATACCTCGTAACACCAGCACCGGTCGACAGCAACTTTGTGTCATGACATGGTGCAAGTATCTCTTCGAGAGAAACAAACGTAACTCGTGAGATCGTAGCTTCGTCAAAGATCTCCAGAATATATGTCTCCTAGAAGAAATTACCCATTCCGTTTGACTGAGTGAGACCATACTGTTGGTAGGCCTGGTTTTGTACAGAGTTGTGCATGTGGTTCGGAACAGGCGGATTGCTCAAACGATGCGGGGCGCGGTGCGGCTGAGGAGAAGCGATATTGGTACCGTAGTTGGCAGTGGCAGTGTACATTGGAGGCTGGTAGCCAGACGAATTGGAGACTTGGCTGGCAAATGCAGAACCTGAATCTGGGGATTGGCGCGTTGAAACGTTGTGAGGAGAAACTTGGCCAGACACATGGCCGGAGGTACGGCCAGTGAAAGCAGCAAGACGACCCTCTCGCTCCTGGACCTTGCTCTGAATACGACGACCGTACGGAGTCTGGCGGATCTGTGGCAAAATGGGACGCATCATCTCAATGAGAAGTAAACCCAGATCAGGAGGCGCAAACTCAAGAGCGGTCTGAATGACGTAGTTTCCGTAGGAGTCGCGCATAAGCTTCTCGAGCTCTTCAACATTGAGAAGTTCTGCGATCATCATAGCCTTGGATCCCATGTCAGCGCAGCGAATACACTTCTCAATAACGTTGGAGCTAAACTTCTGCTTCGAAAGCTCAGTAATCTTGCCCCGGAATCCTTCACACATTGGTGCCGTGAAGTTAGGATCGTTCAAATCGAGAATGTACTGAACAACATAGTTGCCAAAGGGATCCTGAACGAGATGGAAGCTGTGGGCAGTAATCTGGCGAACAAGATTGACCTTTTGGAATCCAGAGGCGTGATCAATGCAGCGCTGAAGAACGCAACAGCCGTGACGATGAGTTCCGACGGTGACACAATGTTGACCTACAGCATCGAAGATGAATTGGGCTTCCGAAGACTTGAGGTGATTCAAGCACTTCTGAATTACATGGTTGCCGTTGAGATCCTGGATAAGATCGACAACCTGACCAGAGAGGGCTTGTATGATCATCTCAGTTTGCTCCTCAGTGGAGATAAACTCAATCATCTTCTGCAGAGCGCGGGTTCCGTGCTGGTTAAGTGCAATTGAAACCATGGCTGGAGCAGCATTGCGGACAAGGGTATTTCGCTGCTCATCGTTGGCGTACTCCAAGAGCTTCTGACAGAGGTAATTGCCGAAGGGATCTGTAAACATTTAGTGTCATGCTAACAGTATTGCGAAGGACAGAACGTCTTACCAGTCATAAGCTCAACTACATGAGGAGCGGTCTCATCAAAGATGATCTGCATGTGCTCTGGGTTGTGCTCTTCAAGCTTCTTTTGGAGGAAACGGCAACCGTGTTGATCTTTGCACAGACTGTAGATCTCCTGACGTGGCATAGTCTTCAAGTCGTAATTCATGAAGCGATTGGCGTCTGTGTCTTTCAAGTTAGCAATGGAGTCGTAGAAATGTGGCAGGTCAACATACCATTCTGCATACGGCGACTCTGAATGACCCGAGCCTGGCTGTCTTGGACACGACCATTGGGTCCATAGGACGCATAAGGGTTATAGTACTGAACCCCACCGCCATAGATACCATTTTGATTGTACGGAGGAGGTCCATTCATTTGCGGACTATGTCCAAGAGAAAGACCGTTCATTGCACCGCTGACCATCGACATGCCGTATCCATAGTACGGGGGAGCAGGCGCCGAAGTGGCGGGGTACTGAGGCACAGTGGGAGCACTAACACTACCATTTATCGTAGCGGCAGAAGTCATGGCGGGACCGAAAGGTGCAGCGCTCGCATGAAGGCCGGACTGCATGGGGCGGTACTCCTGCTCCTTAAAGCCACTGGACATTTCTCGGCTGTGACGGTTGGAGATAACGTTAGGAGGAATACGACCAAGATTGGCGTTGTGGTTGTGCAGATGCTGCTCAGCGTGCGTATTGAAGCCCATCCCGTTCGTGCTGTTCGCGCCGTTACCGTTCTTCAAGGTCGGGACGTCGCTGGCGGAGTAAGATTGGGTCAGTTTCGGCATACCGTTAGTGGGGCTGGCGAAGCTTCCGCGTTTTGAGTCTGAGTTCATGGTGCTGAAGTTGAAATCGACTGAGCGGCGATTGTTAACCATTGCCTTGGTAGGAGTAGTCTCACTATTGCTGTTGTTCTGGCCAGGCTCGTACTCATCAACCTTGGAAGCTTTACGGAAGGTGTTAGTAGGGAGTGACTGTTGAGCTTGACGGTGGCGGTATCCATGCCAACCAGTGGACTGGGCATCCGGGACGGGGGATTGTGAAAGGGCCAAATCAAGAGCAGCAGAAGACGCAGAGAGTTTCGTACCGTTTCCGGCACCATCGCGGCGGACCAAAATAGGGAACTTGTCGTCCGTGTTGCCCATTTGGAGATAGGACTTGTGGTCTGGAGAAGCAACCGGGTTATGCTCCTTGTCTTCGTCGCCGAACAAGTAACCGGTGGTATCGATGTGACCGAGCACGGAAGCTAGATCGGGAAGGTTGTCGCGGCCACGGAGATCAAGACCGGTCACAGGCATAGACATGCGGTTGTTTCTAGTTGAGTCAGTGTGCGAGCTTGGTTTTTTTTTGGTAAAGTGTTTCCGAATTTGTAGCTAGAAATGAGTGTGTTTGCTAATGGTGGAGGCTTCAGCCAAAAAAAAAGGCTTGGTTCAAGTAAAAGGTGAAGCTGCAGCTGTACTTACTTGCGCGAGACTGGGCTCAGAGGGGTAAAGTCGTCATTGTCAAAATCATCGTGGTCTTCGTCGGAGTTGCGGCGCGTGCCCGGCATGGACTGAGAGGGCAGGTTGCCATTACCAAAGAACGTAGGCGGTGGCGAAATAACCTGAGAGTTGGCGCGACTGCCACGAGGAGTGGCCATTCCAGGGTTGATGCTGGACATGCTGAACCGATTCGGACGTGAAAAAGCAGTAGGGAAGCCGTTGCCTTCACTGAACTCGGGCGGGGTGGTGGGCTGGCTGTGGGCTGGTTTGCCGTAGCGTACTTCAGTTGCAAGACGGTGGATTTCCTCTTCGCCGCGGCGAGACTGCAAATCAATGAGCTCCATCTCAGCCTCAAAACGACGTCGCTGTTCTTTTAAATATTCGTACTCAAGCTTCTTCTTCTCGAGCTAACAAGCAGTTAGCAAGTCACACGGCCTGTCGAGGTGTTGACAAAGACACAACAAGTCACTCGTGTCTGGAAGGTATATTGTGAGAAAATAGAAGAAAGATTGGGGTGTAGATGAAATAGGCCTCGGTCTCGGAGCGACGCAAAGGTTTACAAGAACAGTAGCAATATCTGGGCCTGTGGGAATAGTAGAGATGGCGTGGAAGGGACAGGAGAGAGCGAGAGAGAGGCAGAGAATTGTAGGGGCAACTGAGCGTCACCGTAGTAGAGGCTTGCTTGGCGTCGCAGTCTCGTCGCTGGAGAGAGGAAGGAACGAGGTGAAGGAGGATTTCTTACCACTTGAAGTTTGTGATATGTCTGTTGAAATTGGTTGTCAGCGGTGGCTCTCTTGTTCACGTGGTATTATTGGCAGGGACCCCCAGGCCCTGCACAGGAGGATGCGCCAGAGTTGCACCGATGACGCATACAGCACGAGGTGTTGATGGCGACGATAGAACTCGACAGCGCAGCAACGCCCAACATGCTGTAGATCGTGTTCCCAAGCTCTACCAAGTCGAAAACAAGAGGGCTTCGCTACGTACCGCTGTGGTGAACTCGGTCGGTTCAGCCGCCTGTCTGCGTTGTTGCCCAATTGGTGACAATGGTGTGCTCATTGTGGGGATGTTGTTTGTGGTGAAGCGGCGTGTCAGCTGGCCGCGTCCGTCGCCAGACATATTGCCGCGCATTGGGTTCGCGAGATTGAGGGAAGCGAAGGACGACTCGTCGCGCGGAGATCGGAGACCGCTGCGATCGCCCATGCCGTTTGGAAAGGCCATTCTGACTACAAATACACTGCACGCGCAGCTGTCAGCGCTCGTGTCTCGCGCGTCGCCGAGGGGGGCCTGCAGAACAGCGGGGAGCTGTTGCCGGAAAAGGCCTGAGAGGGATGGGACGCCAACATACACAACAAATCTTACACGGCGCGGATACCCTTACTTTTCCTGCAACTACGGCGCTCTATGGGACAGAGGCCGGCGGGAGTCGATAGAGACGTTGGGACGTTGCAGGAGCGCCTCGATGGTGGGCCGTGTGCGATCTGGGCGCCAGACCCGCGCGGGAGAGATGTGTGGGGGACACACAAAGGGAACGTCTGGCTGGCTCAACGTTTGCAGACCAGAATTTCAGAGACAGATGCACGTACACCTGCAATACAGAGAATACGCGATCAAGAATGAGGACGAGGCTTCTGGAATGCTGCTTTCGCCCGGAAGAGACCCTGAGCGATGACAAGGCTAAACGCGCAGCCACTAGTTCCGGTCCCCTACGAATGATGGCATGTCGCATATCGCTGCGTACCCGTCACATGCACCCTGGTTGCTATATACAGCTCTGTTCGGGAGATTGGCCGTTGCTACTCGACCACCCATATCATATACAGTATTTTGATGCCGGTGTTTAGCGCTGCCTCAAATGCAGCATGATCTCCTTGGTCGCCTGCAAAAACGACACATCTGGTTCGACTTGCAGCCCCTCATACGCCTCGGTTCAGCAGCCAGGACTTGCTGGATCGAGACGACCCACCTGCCTATCTGTTTAACAGCGCCGCGTGTGTCAAGACCTTTGGGCCCTACATTGATAATAACGCCAGTCGAGTAGATACTTGCTATTGATGCCTTCAACTGCTCTTCAAAAAGGTTCACGCCATTCGGCAACGTTTCCCCAGCACTATCCGCTCGAAGCGTAGGATCGACAGTCAAGAGGTACGTATCATTGCCCAAGTAACCAACATAAGCAATTTAGCAGTGAGGGGCAGCACAGTGATCGAGCGGAATGCTCCACGGCCGAGTCTGAACAGCGGGGCAGTACTCATCTCTCAAACAAGACAAGTAAAGGAACTTGTTCGCAGAAACAGCAAGCTGCAAACGCTGCAGCTGCAGCATCCGCTCTTCTTTGCCTCTCCAGCCATCGTTACAATGCACGATGGCGCCTTTCGCGGGCGAAGCTGCGCAACATGGTAAGGTACCAGCCGTCCCGGATACCTCACCGCTATAAGGCCAATATCAAAGAGGCTAGCTATGCAGGGTCGAGAGCAACTGTTTCAGATTAGGGTCCAGACTACCCCGCACTTGGGTCTTGCCTATCGCCTGAAAAAGGAAGCCAGAGATAACGTAAGCAATGAGAGCATGAATCTTCAAAGTAGTTGGTGACTTGTATTGGCGTGGGGGTTGGTTTGGCTAAGAGGAACCGACATGTTCAAGTTTGGCCATCAAGGTTCTCAACGAAATCCTACTGCACTGCTGTTCCCTCTCCTCGGTTTTCCTGTAGAAGGTTTGGTCACGCTTCGACAACATCTTGCTTGCATATACCCAACTTTGGTATCATCATTTGAGAACCAACTAATTAGATAGGAATCGCTGGTCCGCGAAGAAGAAAGATGTTAAAGTCTTTGCAACAGTTCAGAAGAAAAAAACACAGAAGAACAGGCAAGAGGCGTAGCCATGAATTATACCTTCATTAATACTCATCGATACATGGTCTACATCTTTGAGCCAATATTAACACCGATATCTAGATAGTCAGATGGCGCTTGCATCCACGCCCATGGTGATGATGAAGGCCTGTGTCACGAGCTTTCGGGGTGCTCCTCTTCGTGGTGCTGTTACCAGTAGGCCTTTCAGGCAAACCGCTCCACGACACTGAGTACTTCGCCACAGCGGCAGCGATAGCCTTTGTGTGTAGTTCAAAAGCATCCCAAGCCATGTTGTTGTAGTTATCGCAAGCCTGGTGGTAGCACTGGTCCAGAGTTTCACCGACAACTCCTCCAAACATTTCTACTTCTTCCGCTGACTTGATCTCGTCGGCACCAGTGAACGTGCCTCCAGCAGGAATACCAGCATCGAGGAAAGGGCCATAGTCGGACCGCCCATCGAAAGCGGTAGCGGTGTAGTTCTGGCCGGCTGCAACGAAGAAGCCCTCAAAGAACTCCTCAATTTCAGCGCTGCCAATGGGTCCGCTCTGGTTGAAGGCACTACCATCACCGTCATAAATCGCGTGAATGTAGTTTGGCGAGGCAATCTAGAATGCTTTATTAGCAATGTAATATCTTCCAAGCAAGAAGAAACCCCACCATGTCGAAGTTCAGGTATGCCTTGATCTTGGCCTGCTCCTCTGCGGCGAGGCTGTTGACGTAAAAAGTAGAACCCAACAATCCGATCTCCTCGCCAGACCAGAAGCCGAATGTGACAGCATTGTTGACCTTGTACTTGGAAAGAGCCTTGGCAACCTCCAAGATACCAACTGTGCCGCTTCCATCGTCGTTAATACCTAGACTAGGATCAGTAATGTTATAGAGCTACAAAAGAAAGGATTGCTCATACCTGGACCAAGGAGAACCGAGTCGGTGTGAGCGCCTAGCACGAGCTTATTGTTTTGGTCGCCGCACTTGGTGGTGGCCAAAACATTGTATGTGGAGCTGTTCTTGACTTCGGTCGCCACGTCTAGACTTGCAGTCAAAGTTGCACCACCTGTGATTGCCTGAACCCAGGCAGAACCCGTTTCCAGGCTTACGCCCACGGAAGCAACGTACTCGCCTTCTGGACGCGGTGGAGCACCAAGTGTTGCTTGAAGTGCCCCTGGGACATTGTTGTATATGACTGCGCCAACAGCACCAGCGCTGCCAGCAAGAGCAGACTTGAGACCAAACTCGCAGGTTCCGCGTCTGATGAGGGCAACGTTGCCCCTGACACTAGCTGGAAAGTCAGACTAAAATTTGTTAGCTGAATGTAATAGCCATAAAGCGGAAGTTTCTTACCGCTTCACAACCGTTGTTATTGACGACAACCAGAGGTGCAGTCGCAACACTAGAGGCCGAAAAGTCGAACAAGCTGGCATTGACGCTCGTATTTCCAACGGAGAACGAATTGATCTTTCCGCTGAGCATAACGTAGTCCCAGAAGTTTTGCAACTCTACATCGTAGTATCCGTCCAGAGACTCGAGCTCCTTCTTCAGCCACTTGACCGTGTCGCCGTGCGCCTTTCCACCCATGATCCTGTTGCGCTGAGGATACTTGTATGCGAAGTCCTCGAGAGCCTTGGAGCCCTTCTTTAGGTTCTTCTGCTTGATAGCTCCCTGCAGTTTGTCCTGACGCAATATCAGTATATCGCAAGCAAGATTGAGAATCAATTGGTAACCATACTGACTTCACAAGCGTCTTGGGCTTGCACTTGTTACTGCTTCCGCCATTTCCCCTAAGCGCGAGATCTACGGCAAGATCGGTCGTCGCGAGATCGGTTGATGCCGACACAGCGACAGCAAGAGCAGCGAGAACAACACTGAGCTTCATAATGACGGTAGCTCTACAATTGTCCCACGAAAAGTACACGAAGAAGTACAGCCATCAACTCGCAGCCAAGTCGGCGCCGGCTCTTTATGTGAGAACGCAACAATCATATCTGCACGACCCTGTTCATTCCAAGCCAACTATTAAGTCGGCACGGTGACACCTCGTCATACCATACGAGCTTTCCAGAATTCGGACCTGCAGTACTTCATCGCCAAGCTACCCCTTCAACATCACCAACTTCGCGTCATTCGCCCGCAACCCGCTTCCTCATGCGCGTCTGAGCAGCTGGCCCCACTGACAAGGTTTTAGTTGCTACTTCATTGCGGTACGCTTTCTGGGCAAAGGCTGGGCATTACTGATAGTAACAAGGCCGCGGGAATAAATATGTCTTTGTAAGGATGCGAGAGGTGCAGGAGGGTGGAACGAGCATGCTGCCAAGATATTCTATGGAGATGGTATCGGTATTCGGCGTAGGCGGATTAGGAAGGTGAGAAACGGGAATTGGCCAATCAGGTAGAAAGTACAAATCGGACTTGAGGGTGTACGTTCTCTGAGTTTGTCTCTTTGTTTTCCTGTCCTCGATTGTGTTTTCTGTAGACAATGTCGTTCGAGAAGTTTCACATCTAGAATCAGTTTATCCTAGCATTATTTTGAGAATCAATTTAAACTTTACTCCAACGCGTCGCTACACCCTGCCAATGCAAGTACCCAGTAACACAAACGACGTCGTAGAAGCCGCTAAATTTTCCTGTCTCGAGTTGACGAAAAGCTAAGGTAATCTTACACAAGGTTGTATTCACGGATGATCTTCTTTAGTTCGTCATGCTCGCGAAGGGTAAGCAGCGTACTCGCGTTGTCAAGAATGGCTAGCCGATTATCTCTTCTCAGGCATCGAGGAGCGAAACTAAAGCAGCCTTCATTTGACATGAAGATTATCTGACGGCACTAGAAGTGTCTAGAAATATCGAGAATGAAGCTCAACATTTTCGATATACAATGCCACTTCAATTTGTTCTATGTATCCGATATGAGACGAATGTGATTATCGCCCAGCACCTCGACATAAAGTTAGGATCTTGAACGTACCTTCGGGTACATATTTATCCGTAGATATGCCATCATGTACGCTAGGTCCGAGATCTTAGTCTTTCAAGTAAGCATCTTGCCACTTAAGACATGCGAAAAATTCTGACATCGCTTTCCCCAAATTGCTAAGGCTTTTGCATGCTGTAGTTTCTCGAAAGTCGTCGTCACGAGGGTTGAGGTTAATATCCACATTTTCCAAGAATTGTGAAGGAATGTCGTCTATAGGCATACCGCGAATTGTCAGAAAGCAGATGTCAGCTAGGCTACTATTCCCAAAGGACACCATATCGCTCTGTGTCACGATGCTTTCATATTGGATACTACCGGCATTTGCGAGATGGTCAGCAAAATGTAGTATTGAAGATAGGCTATCAGTCTCATACCCTTTGGACAAGTTAAGCAAGTAACCAAAGACAATTTGTGATTCCCGCTGATGCGCCAACTGGGGTTGCCGTTTGTACGGGTAACACGGTGATTCTCCAGCACAGATTACAGGATCGAGTGATAGTGCCCAGCAGAATTCACTGGCGTCGTTGTGGCCAAATTCGTTGCTCTGGGAATCTTGGGGAATAACTCCACATCGACTATAGCCGTTTTTATATCAGCACTGTGGCTGCCGATCTGGAAACAGACTTCTCCTTCCAGCAAAATCGGTTGTAACATCTGTACAAGTTCCCACCAAGGCATCTAGGAAAACTTGAAAAACAGCGTCTTCTCGTGAATGTCCCATTGGCTGATGTGCATGGCGTCGATGCAACGACCGAGAGTCGACCAAAGTTGATCTGCATCTTCACGTGTTCTCGTAGATGCACGTGGCGAGGCATGACTCGTCGGTAGTTTTCGAGTCGGGCCAAATTGCCGTGAGACATTTCATGCCTTGTTTGGGTAGGAGTTGAAAAGTGTGAAAGACTGCATGCACGATGCCGCGATGGCCGGAAGTGACTTCTCGGCAATCGCGCCAGCGCGTCGCGTCGTGATTCGACGCGTCTTCCGAGTCGATTGTTGCAGCAGATGTGAACATCTACGCAACAGACGCGAATATCCACGCAACCAACATAAACACAAAGCCAAGCAGCTCGTCACCTGCACACCCTCGTACCCCCAAAAAAACATGGCGGACGCAGTAGAAGACGGCCAGATGGACGCACAGGCAATTGAGCTGGAGACTCGGCCGTCGAGTGTCTTCATGGCGCCTTCCATCTACAAGTCTGAACTCCTCGCTGGAGATTCATACTCGCACTTCTCGCCCATTCCACAGCAGATAGCAGACGACATGTCGACCGAATGCGTGCTGG
Organism: Mycocentrospora acerina; assembly: GCA_022701365.1. NCBI lineage: Eukaryota > Fungi > Ascomycota > Dothideomycetes > Pleosporales > Mycocentrospora > Mycocentrospora acerina. The sequence continues at coordinate 21,146 of JAKUHH010000080.1, forward strand.
GCGTCGACGAGGCAGGTCGAGGCCCCGTCCTTGGTAGGCAGTCGCAGCCGACGATGGTCTTCAACGTGTACCCAGTGTCTAACAGGAAGGCGCAGGCCCCATGGTATACGCCCTCTTCTATCTGCCCATCGACATTCACCATTCTCTTCTCGCCGAGACACACCACTTTGACGACTCCAAGGTTCTCACCCCCGACGTCCGCTCCAGCCTCATGCGCACCCTCTGCACGCCCGGCACAGATCTCCACGCATCGGGTGGCTGGGCCATACGCTCCCTCTCCGCGCAAGACATCTCCGCCCATATGCTGTCGCCTGCCGTATACAACCTGAATGCGCAGGCAATGGACGCTACTATCGATCTCATCAAACAAGTCCTCGCAAGAGGCGTGAACGTAAAGGAGATCTACATCGACACAATCGGCAGGCCGGAAACATACCAGAAGAAGCTGGAGAGGATATGGCCGACGATTCGCATCACAGTTGCAAAGAAGGCAGATAGTCTGTACCCTGTCGTCAGTGCGGCGAGTGTGTGTGCAAAGGTCACGAGAGACGCCGCGCTCGATGTCTGCTACGAACCCTACCACGCTCAAAATCCAGAGTCAGACGGCGACGATGCAGAAGTCAAGGTGGCGTGGGGTTCGGGCTACCCATCCGATGCTCGCACATCGACATGGCTGAAGGCGAATATGGATCCGTTGTTTGGCTGGGGGAACGAGTGTCGCTTCTCGTGGGGTACAGCCAAGGAGCTTCTCGAGGTCAAGAACAAAGACGTCAGAGTAGACTGGCCAGTCGACGATGATGGAGATGATAGGCACGTGACAGAGTTTTTCTCTGGAAGGGGTGAGAGCAAGGGCGATGAGCTGGTAGATTGGTTTGGGAAGAGGGTCACGACGGAGATGGACGTGTTCTGAGGGGGGGTTTCGATTCATGGTGATGAGCACGTGTTGCGCTGCCTTGAACAGGGGCACTACGAAGTTCGTGACTATGTGAGTGGAAAATAAATTCTCGTCCAGTAGTTGGAACATGCGAATTCTAAAACTTTTGCTGGTCAATGCATGGCAGGTCATGCATTCTGGTCACCAGGCTGTGCCGATGGAATCCATGCTCCAGCCGCATGAGGGATGAGCATGTGAGCATGACACGTGCCTAGGCAAGATTACTCTTCCGAGCGAGGCACAATAGAAACAAGCTCTTGGTAACGTATTGCTCTCTGTCAAAGAATAGAAATATTGCGAAGAATACTGATACCGTCCGTCGGCATGCTTTCCTTTTGAACCGTTTCTGTAACATTCGTCAAAATTGACTAATCGTCTGTCCCGAGAGTGGAGAACAGACAACTTGGTCAGAATTCACATGCCTTGTCAAAGAACGCTATTTTCCGAACCATAATTTGGACGAATGCCCTTGAGACTTGCCTTTGCTGTTCTAACTTTTCTTGTCAATATATCTACTTGGTAGCGGCATTCGACTCAGGATACTACACAGATCGCCTACGCACACTAAATATCACCAACACTCAAAAAATTACACATTCTCTTTTAGACGCACATAATGGCCAACTCCACCTCTCATCCGCGCTTCACCTCACCATTTCCTCTCTATCAATCTCCCACACAAGCTCTCCACATTTTCACACGCAGACCCCCTCCCTCCCGCCAACCTCCACCTCCCCCTCCCAACTACGACTCAGGCTACCACAGCGAAACCTCCGACTCCGACTCCGACTCCGACTCCGACTCCGACTCCGACTCCGACTCCAACCCAAGTCCTACATTCCTCGTGCCATCACCCAGAGCACACCATTCAGGAAACATCAAATTGAAGCGTAACAACCAGCCACACAATTCATCAAATAACACACTGCCACCCAACAAAGATGACACATCTCCAAGAACTTTACCAATAAGACAGAGAAAACACTCCACGCTACTCCATCGCTCTTCACCGAGCGAAGCAGGACATCAGCATGAGGTGGGTGTTTGTAGTGATCCACTCTTAATGTCGATGTCGTCAATGCAGAGGGATATGCTGAGGAGGAACTCCACACTGACACATCCTTCTTCGGGTTTGGGGACAGATGTGGGTCAGAGTATAGCGGTATGCTGGGTTCGCTGCGGGGGGTGTGAGACGGGAAAGAGGGAAGGATATGGAGATGGAGATGGAGATGGAAATGGAGATGGGAGGAGCGAGTTGGTGATGCATTCTTGTTTTTCAGACAGGGAGGGGCGTGTGATGGAGCGTTGATATTGCATTGACATTGGGACTGGGGGATCAATTCTGTTGTAGCTGTCGTAGATACATTTCTAACGCGATTAGATGGCACATCCAAGTAGAAAAGGATTCAAGTATTATTCGATCTGACAAAGAAATGTTCATCGTCTCCAACAAGAAGAAACACCCAAACCCACCAACCCACCTATCCCGTCTTTACAACGCCCCCAATATCGTCTTGCTAACTCCCTTCCTCACACTTTCCTGCAACCAGTTCGGCAAACCCCTCAAGCTTGCCACCCTATCTATTCCGTCGGGCAAAAATACCTGTCCGCCCCTCGCGCTCACCACGCTCTTCACCACTGCGTCAGCCACTGCCGTCGGTTCGAGGATCACGCTCCCACTTTGTTTGAGTTCTGCTTCCAAGGGATTAATAAGGGGCGTGCGCACCCAGTTGGGGTGGACGGAGGTGGTGACAATGTTTGTTGTTTTATGGTGGAGAGCAAGTTCTTGATTGAGAGCTACGTCGTATCGTACATGCATTAGCAAGGTGTTTTCAAGAACAGGAGGGAAGGAAGGAGGGAAGGAAGGAGGGAAGGAAGGAAGGAAGGAAGGAAGGAACGATAGATCTAGCCGGGGAGACACGCACATTCATGGAACGCCAGAATCGCCGCTTTGCTCGCAGTGTAGTCTGCTAGTCCTGCAACACCGACGTAACTCGCTGTACTGGCTATGGTGACAATGTGGCCCTTGTTCTGCGTAATCATGTGCGGCAGGAAGGCTTTGACCGTGTACCAATTGCTCAAGACGTTGACGTCAAAGATTTTGCGCAGATAGGCGTCCGAGGTGTCGAGGATGGTATGGCTGGCGAGGATACCCGCGTTATTGATGAGAATGCTGGGGGCGCCGAGGACAGATCTAATTTTCTCTGCTGTAGCGTAAACGGCTTCCGGGTCGGTGATGTCGCACTGGAAGAATTTGATACCTGCGTCTGGATGTCGTTAAGAATCAGGTTAGCAATTGTTTTACCCATCAACAGCTATCGGAAAAGACTTTGAAACGCCGTAGGGAAAAAATTTGGAGGTACTCACACCCCCTCAAACCCTCACTCAACCCATCAGCGACATCCACAACCGCAATCTTTATGCCCTTCTTCTGCAACCCCTTGACGACCAACTCCCCAATCCCGCCACATCCGCCCGTCACAACCGCAACCTCCTCGTTCCACCTCCACGTCACTCCCTTTGCTCCAATCCCCCATCTCCCCCCATTTAACGCCACCTCATTCAGTCGCTTGTTCACCTTCCTCGTCACCCCCAGCGCAAGCAACCACTTCAGCGCATGGACTACACGCGCATACCGCACAGGATCACGGAGCGCCGAGAAGCGGTGTTCGAGCTGCGCACGAACGCGCAGTGGGCCTTTGGTCAGGGCGTAGAGGAGCGAGGCAGTAAGGACGGGGTTGAGGAGAACATGGGAGATGGAGAGGGAGAGGAGGTTTGAGACACGTTGGACGGCAACGGACATGTTTATCTTAAAATATCAAATGTACGGTGCGGGTCAATTAGTTGAGGGAGTCCCTTTCTTTTTGAAAGAAAACTTGAGGGATGAGAAACTCTAGTTCAAGAGTGATTTTGTTCAGCAGCAGGGTGGGAGCTGCCGAGTCCTGGGGAGAGGAGGGGGTGTTGGCTGGGTTGGCGCGTTTGCAAGACGTTGGACCTCGGCATCTTCGTCATTTGCTGTAGAATTATATGGTGGCATGTCTGCATTGGATACTCTGCCGTGCATGCTTGCAGCTCTGGCCCGACCTACTCATTTAGGGACATACACGCACGCTATTTGGGACATGACGACTAGGTAATGTGAGGAGGTAACATTTTGGTTCATGCACGGGCGATCTGGGGTTCCGCGGTGGAGTAAGTACGCTAAAATCGCTCATTATCTCCACCGCCAAGCTGACTTTGCTGACCTGGGAAAACAAGGCTAAACGTGGTCATGGAGAGTTGAATGTTCATTGTATTTGGCAACCTACGCGGTTCTCGTAACTGAAATCTCCCCAAAACCATACTTAATAGCCCAGCCGTGCCGTACATAAGCTTTCTATCTAACCATAATCCCTAAGGCTCACAATAGAGCAAAACCAGACGAAGAAAAACTTGAAAAATATTGTTACAAGGCAAGGGTGGCTTTCGACTCCAACCATATCGACGAACCCTGCCCTTTGGTAACAGTTAAACCTCCCAATGTAAAGATTACAGTTGTCTACATCTTCCAAATTCGCTCAATCTGTCATCTTCCACGAGTCGAACCATTGGAGATGCTTCCACTGGGTGTGAGGGCCAACCATGCCGAACGATGTCGCCCTGAAGAGCCAGTAGAGGCCAATGATGATTGCATACAGAGTTCCAAAGATAGCCCAGTTGACCTGCTTACTGAGTTTCCGAGTGGTGAAATCTAGACAGAAACCCATGACCAGGATGGCGAACCACAAGGCAGGGTAGTAATGGTGAACGTAGGTGACACGACCCATGGCGATAAAAGGGGCGTAGTGAAGAGCCCAGCCGATGATGGGGTAAAAGCCAGCATAGTGGATCTGATCAATTTCGGTGGAGCTGAGATCTTTGTAACCACGCTGCCAGCGGATGACGTAGAATAAGACGATAAGACCAAAAATACCAAGACTGGCAGTGCTGCCCCAGTAGACGAAGGGGTTACCGAGAAGGAAGTATTTGACGACTGAAGTTTGTTAGTGAAAAGGGAAAGAATGAATATATGAGCAAGTCCTTACTGTCGTCGTTCCAGCCGCACATACGGAGACCAACATGGAGAAGAGGCCACTGCCAGAAAGAAGAGGCCAGGTCGTCTTGCTTGTCAGGATCAGGGACAAGTGCATTGTTGGATGTCATCATGGCAACGTTAAGATGGATAAAGTCTTGAAAGAAAGGAGACTTGTAGTCTCCAGGTTTGCCAGGTGGAACTGAAGAAATTAGCAAATGCATTTTAGTATAAAGATAGATTGCAACTCACGCCTCTCATTCGTGTGGCTCTCGATGTTCCAATGAGTGTAAACGTCGCGGGGATTGTTTGCTTTGGTGCAGGTCGTTTCGATTTGCTTGAAACCCCACTGAGGAAGGTTGGTATTGCCAGCACGGAGATAGCAGTTCAGATCTTTGTGCTTCAAACGGAAGCCAGTCGTGAGAGTTCGGAGTTTCGAATAGTCCCTTGAAGCAGCGTCACGAACAACTTCGACCTCCCAGTGATCCTTGGTGTCGCCAACAGTCGTGTTACCGTAGCAAGACACTTCGTGATCACCCTTGGTAACGGGGGCAGCGACCTGGTGCGAGTGAAGATTACGGCCAGTCTGAGCGTGAAGAAGACGGATAACGTCGCCATTTCCAGGGTAGCGGAGCTCCTCGTCTGGCTGATAATCAACCTCATAGCGGTTAGGGTAGAAGAACCAGTCATTATTCGAATCTTTATGGTGGTAGCAAGTGATTTGTTGCTGTTGGGAACCCTCTGGGTAGGTCTGGACGTGAGAATGAAGAAGACCTCCTCCGTATCCCATATTCTTCAGTGTAACACGGGAACCGTACGCGACTTCAAGAGGGCTGTCTTTGCCCACCTCGGTGCCTCGCAAGTTGGCTTGAAAGAGAGAGCTCATCTGAGCATCTCCCGGGCCGCTGTTCTCAAGGATTAAAAAGTGAAGGTAGAATGAGAAGATGTAAACTGCCGCAGGAATGAGGATCAAGGCGAAAACTCGGAATGCAAGATGCGAAGCCAGTTCGAGCTATTGATGTTAGTGATAACTTCTGACATTTCGTAGTGTCGCCTTACCTTTGGCATCTTCAAGTCGCCGAATTTGTTCCAGAGGTCTTCAATAGTGTAAAGTCCGACCAGAGCTGTAACGAAGAAGCCCACCCACTTGACACTGGTGACGCATCCAATGGAGACACCAGTCAACATCAGCCACAAAGCCCATTCGGGAGAGAACGGGTCTTTTTGCAGGCGATGAAACTTGGACCAACAGAAGACGGTGGTAAAGGTGAAGCAGAGCAACATCGAGTCGAGTAGGATGAAGCGGCTGATGGTGGTGTACGAGTTCTCGCACAACACAGCCAGCGTAACGAACCAAACGGTGGGCCTCCGGAAGTTAAGCTCCTTTGCGGTGAAGTAGGCAAGAGGAATGCATACAGCACCAAATGCCGCATTGAAAAGGCGCATAAAGGTGTAGTTTAGCTCCTCAGGGTATGTTTCTCCAGATTTGAACTCGAATGTTCCGTTGTACCCAGCGAGGTATCCAGACAGACCGACTAGCATCTTCCCTAGCGGAGGGTGGACATCGAAATAGAATTCGCGTTGAAGGTAGTGAGAACCGAACTTGCCAAAGCTGCCCCTCAGTCAGATTGTGCATGCTATAACGCGATCGTGGTGCTTACTGAGCTTCGTCCCAGGTGACAATTGGCGACAAGCCAATTTTCCACATGCGCGTGAAGAAGGCGAGGGCGGTGAATACGATGGGTGCGAGGATAAACTCGTAGTCGTCGAGGAAGGAGAGCACGCTGAACGGCTGTGGCGTGATTAGCTGATGGTGCTCATCGTCCGGCGGCGACCTGTCCAATGCTCGAATTCCATCTAGATTTGGGCAGCGTACCTTCTCCTTGGACTTTTCTGACACTGGGATTGCCGCCCCATGCGGTGATGCTGGCTCAGGTGCTACGTTTCTTCTCCGCAGCTCTTCCGCGTGTGCATCTGCGCCCGTTGTATACACGGGAGCTGCCATGACGAATTGCTGGCAAGTAGCACTCGACCCTGTGCTTTCTGTCTAGTCCGCGCTGTGGTGTTGCGATGAACTAGGAGAGGACGCGTCCTCTGGGCTGCTTTGGTGGGATGTCGAAGCTGCGCTGTCAGGCTCGCGCTGCACAATCCAAATACTGCACAAGGAAAAGGGATTAAAGAGAGGAGAAGAAGCCCAAAGGAATTGGGAGCTCAGTAATGGGAGCAGCGAACAGCAAAAGAAGATGGCCCCCTGCGTTGCGGGAGTTGTTGGGTAGGGTGCGGAAATAGATAGATCGAACGGGGAAGCTGAATGAGCGCTAAGGCCCACCTGCGCAGGCGCAAGGGGTAACTCGAGAACCACACTGGACACCTGTCTTGTTCACATGTCACGTAAGCACCCCTGAGAGGCAGTCAAAGAAGCAACACTGACACTTGAGTCTGCGCAACGCCGCGTCACATTTGCATCGTGAGATGGTGAATGGCATTGACTCGAGTGGTCTGGGAACAACCTGGGAAGGAGCCATTTCCAGAATAGGAAGGAAATGCCCATGTCGGCGGGCCGCGAAACTATATTAGCAGACAGGCGAAACAGCAGTACAGCCGAAGACCTTGAGCGATGGTCTCACGGGAGACCGTGATATGTGGAAGAAGCGACTCCTGCTGTAGTTCCCTACAATGTCTGCTGTTGAGACACAAGGTTCGATCATGTGCCTTTTTTTTGTAGCGAGCTTGTGAATAAACTTGCTACTTCACGCTCTTGGTTTAACATACTCTGATGTGTCAAAGAATAGACTCTTGCTTTCACAAATCTGAGCCCACACATTCCTGGGTTGAATTGATGCGTGAAAGTACATGTACATAAGCTCCGAATTCTAGTAAAACTTCATTTGCAGGCTGCTCTTAGACATACAACCGAAAGCTGAACAGCCCCAAACGCTCACTATACGAAATGCTATGCGCCCTCTATCAACCCAAAACTTGTATACCGAGTGGAATCACTCAGGGTATCGACCCATGCCGCTGCCAAACAAAGGCAGATGATGCCAAAACGTCCAGGAAATGCCAACGATGGATCTGTGCTGTTTACTACTCATCTTGTCCTATCCGCTTGTACTTTCCACTTGAACTGTCTCCTCCGCTGCCGTTCCTCCTCACCATGTTGGAGATCCACCCACCGATACCCTCACTGCCGTTAGCCTCCGCTTTTGACAGTGACTTGCCGCTCTCGAGGTCAGGTGGGTCGATGTTGAGTCCGGGGATGGCGCTATCTGCACCGCGCCCGCCACGAATATCTAGAGATGGCACAGGAGACCCACGGTCGCCGCTGAAGAGAGATTCTACCTCTGCCAGAGTTTGAGGTGTCGCCGCGACAGTGGTGGCGTCTCCAAACAGTGAGTTCATGTCTTCAAGACGAATATTCGCAGTCTCGGGGTAGATGAAGTAAACTTCAATGTAGTTAGCAAGCCGTGACAATGCTTTCCCAAGCGATCACACTTACCAATGACGAAACTAGCGGCGCAAAAGAAGGCATGAATGAGATACAGGCGCCATTGAATGCGTTCTTGCAATATAGGCGTCATTTCTCCCACAAGCCAATTAAAGGCCCAGTTAGTTGCCGTACTCAGACTGGCACCCTTGGCACGGATGGTGAGCGGCAGGATCTCTGGTGGGTACAACCATGGGATAGGTCCCCACGAATATCCGAACGCCGCATTGTAGATCATGACCGAGATGACTACCATGTTAGGCGTCCAGCTCGCTTGCAGGAAGATAAAGTAGGATATGGCAGAGAGCGAAATAGCCATGGCAATCGCTCCCGAAAGGAGAATTTTACGACGCCCCAAAGTATCCACAACGTACCAAGGCGGGATTGTAGACAAGAGGTATGTAATGGCGTTGATGCCCGTCATGAGAATGGCCTGGCGGCCAACCCAACCGGCTTCCTCGAAAACGAGGGGTGCATAATACGATATAACGTTAATGCCGTTGAGTTGCGCAAGAGCTTGAGCGGACATGGCAATGAAGACACGCTTGTAGTATCGCCTAAACATGTCGGCATACGAGCGCTCTCCCTCTTGGCGGGCAAGCAGCACGTTCATCTTGATCTCTCGGTATTCATCTCGCGCTTTGGGGTTGTGAATGTCACCCTTTCCGTACAGGTTAGCAATGACTACAATGCCTTCCTCGTCGTGATCGTTGTCCAGCAGCCATCTACTCGAGTTAGCCAAAACTATCGGTAGGTTTCAATGCTACGAACCTGGGGGATTCGCAGATGAGCAAGCTACCACCGGCCAGCAGAAGGCCCATGATGCACTGCAGGGCCAAGGGAACTCTCCAGGCCCAATCGTTTGTCAGGTAGCTGCAGAAGTAATCCACCCAAACACTAGCGGCGTAACCGGCGATGTTCCCAGTAAACTCGATGCAGCCCATCTTTCCTCTGTTGTGGGGAGGTGAGATTTCGGACTGGTAAACTGGGACAATGGTCGAGAGCGTTCCCACTCCGAGACCAGCGATAATTCTTCCCAGCATCATCATCGCCATGCCATTGGCGCAGGTCTGCAGGGCACCACCAACGATGAAGATGAGTGAGCCGTACAGGATGGTCTTGCGTCTACCCAAGACGTCACCTATGCGGCCTACCACCAGAGACGAGATGAATGCGCCAACCTCGAGAATGGCAATCATCGTACCCAGCTCGGCAGCCGTGGGCTGGTTAAAGTAGTCCTTGAAGTAGACTCCTCTGCGGCATGCTGTCAGACGTGTTCAGGCATGGAGGGGTTTGGAGGGGCGCACGTAATGATTCCAGACATGACTCCCTGATCATAGCCGAACAAGAACACGCCAAGCGATACGAAGATGCTGGTGAAGTAGCTTTGGGTTGTTAGTGGTGATTCGACGTGCAAGTGTGGCCATGTGCTCACATCAGCTTCTTCCCGTGCAGCCCGTGGATGCGGGAGGGCCCATCGTTGGGCGCCATGACGGCAGCGAGGATCTGCTCAGCCCTTGAGATGGTGCGACGTCCAGGGTCGGGTATCTCAATGTCCTCCTTGCTGAGGCTCTTGGACGCCTTCTCGTGCAGGCTATCGCGGGACTGGAAGCGGGCGTGCTTTCGCTGTGGGCGGTGCTGTGAGCGGTGCTTGGGGCGGGTGTCCTCGCGCGAGTCTCGCAGGCGGGTGCTGAGCGGATCTTCACGGTCAGCGAACTGGTCGACAAGGTCGCCCGTGTCGCTCCAGACAGAGAGGTCAGAATCCGAGGAAGGCGTGTCAAAGGACGCGCTATCCTTATCGCGGTCGTCGAGCAGATAAGCCGCGTCGGCCGTGTGTCGCGGGCGGGCTGCCGACGACAAGTTGTGCAGCGGGATGTTCGCTGGCCTCCTGTGGGTGTGCGAGGAGGAAGGAATGGTGAAGGTGGCAGGCAGTTAGGGAGCAGCCGACTCCACGAGCAGTTTGTGAGAAAGATACGCGAAAGGGTCACAGGGCCGATAGGCAGTCAGGACGCCTAGAGCAAGAGCGGTCAAGCCCGGTTCACATCAGACGCGTGTGGGGACGGGTTGGCGGCAACTGGTGGCACTGCGAGCAGGAAGAGAAGCAGTTGCGGGCATGCGGTGAGCTGTTGGTCCCGTCTGGTGGAGTGCCCGCCGAGCTGCCCTGCCACTCGATTCTTGGCAGCTCCCCTACTGCGACTCGGTCCGAGCGGATTGGGCTTAAGCCATGACTTTGGTTGTGCTGGCAGGGTGAGAAAGCGGGACGTCATGTGCAATGATGTCTTGCTGCAGGGGAAGATGCAGAGGAAGATGGTGATGGCGATAGTAATAGTGATGGTAATGGTGATGATGATGATGATGATGATGATGATGAAGAAGAAGAAATAGAAGAAGAAGAAGAAGAAGAAGAAGAAGAAGAGGAGGAGGGAAAAGCGTCCATTTGCAGTTGCTTGCGTGTGTGAGCAGAATCAATTCATCATGCCTTGAGTGATATTTCCCATCATCTGCTGTAGGTAGTCCCCAGGAAATATACCTAGAGAGTATGGTTGTGAAGCCCTTGTATTGAACACTGAAGACGCTGCATTCAACTGCAACTCTAGGCGCTACGGAAGACTAGAGCTGCAGAAGAATAGAGAGATTGTTTTGAAATACACTGCAGCTTGACCGTCTCGTAGGATTTCTCGTGCAGAACTTGTCAGTCAACAACGCATCTCTACGTCCAAAATCACGCCAACAGGACCATGCCAACAGAAACACCAACAGAAACACCAACAAAAGCGCCAAAAAAAAAGCCAACAAAAATACCAACGGCCCATACCAACCTGAGATTGCTCCCCATGGTTGCCAGGATGGCTGGATAAAGCACGGGTTCAAGTTCTAGTCGAGGAAAAATGCCCAGTTTTCCTTAGAGTGCTCGCAACAAAACAAGCCAGCGAATACACAGCTGGGGATCGACAACGAACTAAAACATTGCAAGATTGTGCAGGTTCCTAAAGAATGCAATTGTCCGTCTGCGCCTAGATTTCCACAAAAAATCTTGTTTCTTCTGTTGGCTACTATGCGCATGGCACTTTCTTGCAATCGAGTGACAGTACCAACCAAAGTGCTTTTGCAGGCTGAAACACTCAAGGCTTTCAGCGGCTGTGTCTACTTCACATATGCGCGTCAACAGTGCATCAGACTGCCAGTCACAAACAACCGACTGCATTTGCCCATGTGTTCGTGGTGCACTAAAAACACGCTGGACACGCTCGTTGACTGCCGATCTTGTCCTATGATCTCATATGGCGCAGAGGCGAAGCTATGATGTTGTCGAACAAGCAAGTCGCGGAAAGTGGCTGGTGCGCCCGATCTGTTGTCAAGGTTTCGAGGTCGCTAGGTGATTGGCTATTGTGTAATTGCTTCCTTTGTGTACGCTCCCCTCTGTGACATTGGTCAAGCGCTGTATTTCTGGCTTCTGGCTTCTGGCTTCTGGCGTCTGTTGCCTGGCAAGCTGCGACGAATTCTCGAGTCGCGGCAACACTGCAAGACGTTGATCTGGTCACCTGTAGCGCGCAGTCTCCAACCCCTGCTTCCTTGGTTCTGCCAGCCACCCTACCCTACCCTGCCCTTACCCTAACTACCTACCTTGCAAACATCATCTCTCACTCGCACCGCATTCCTCCACAATTCACCACTGTCATCTTCACCTCGAGGCCCAGGGCGCGCCAATCCCCACACGCTGTCGCTGATTCTCACCAAGCCTCACGTTTCACAACGACGACGGCCACTGCTCCTGCACCCTCGTCGCATTCCGCTCAACGCGAGGCTGCGCGCCCCTGTAGCTGGTCATGTCGCGTTACGGCAAATTCGACGACTTCTGTCGCGACACAGGCAATTTGGGATCGACCCTACCAGGTATGTTGAAACTCCACTTGTCTTAATATAAACATATTCATGTACACATGCATTGTAGATCAGAACCTCTACTGACCATGGACAGTCTGCTATGTACGTTGCTACCAACATCGCTCCTCTAGCCTTGCTGCCCTCGAACCGCTACTAACCGCGATTCCCTACAGCTCTTTGACCAGGCGTCAACCAGACAAGGCACAGGATGGGAGGGTGGCTGTGAGTTGGTAGGCTTTGCTGTCGGTGGGAATAATAGGCTCAGAAACTTGGGTAAGCAGACGACAACGCAGTAGGACTGCACCCTCGGCTCATCTCAACAAAAACAGGCTCGATAATACTGTGCGGCTTTGCCATCCTCGTCTCTGCGTTCTTGCTATGGAGGTCTGAACGAAAGAAGGCCGCCGTCGGGAGAAGGTATGCAATCTGCAAGCGTCGCTGGAAGCAGGTTGTTAACTGTAAACAGAGAGATGCAATTGTTCCTCCTCGGCTACATTGTCATATCCATTTGCGAGATATTTACCATTGGCGGGTTTCCTCTGAATGACACCGTGCGCATCGTATGTCATTGCCCTTGCGCTCTTCCAAGTGCGCCATCTAACTGTTGCGCAGGCTTTTGTTGGCGTCCACATCGCTGCCATTGTCGCGACCTCATGGGTACTAATGCTCAACGGCGCAGTAGGCTACCAACTCCTCGACGACGGCACTGCAATGTCGGTTGGATTGCTTCTCGTCTCCTCTCTTCTGATCTTTGTCGGGACGGGCTATATCGCACTCGACACTGGCTTCAGCTGGACTGGTTACTGGGACGACACATTGCCATCCCCGAATCAAGCTTATGCCCTCTACACCCTCTACCAGCTTGTGCCATTGGTCTTCCTCGTCATCTTTTTTCTGTTGGAGGCATTCTTGGTGCTTCGCATTCTTGGCGAGCGCAAACCGATGCGTAGGTACTCTACCAACAGTATCATTCGCACAATTGCTAACATGCTTGCGTAGTTTACCTACTCGGCGCAGCAATCTTCTTTGCCATTGGCCAAGTATTCCAGTATGTCGTCAGTACACACATCTGCAACGGCACAGACGGAAAGATCAACGGAGGTCTGTTCGAGACTCTTTTCACACTGCTCGCGGTGGTGATGATCTGGGTGTTCTGGTCGAGCATCACCGAAGACGACTGGCCGATGCCACCAAGCGGCTCGGACGCGTACCACTGATAAAATGGCAGGATATGTGGAGGACGTACAAGACATATGGCGTAATGTTTCATGATTTTTTCAGCACAGCGTGTGCCATCGTAGGAATTCCTAACGCGATATGTGTTATGCTGCTAGTTAGTTCACGACATGCAAAGAATAATATTTGTTGCAATGAGAGAATACTTGTGTTCTATACCTGAAAGCATGGCTCACACGACTGACATGGCTGACCTGGAACGGGTGTGTGTAGTGATGATGATGATGCAGATAGGGGATGATGGAAGTCATCTTCGTGGTAAGAAGGAAACAAAGAACGCAACTCGTGATTATGTAAGATTCGTCGAAAGAAAGTATCGGATGGACAATGGATACTTTTTCTGAGAATCTATCACGTGCTTTCGTTCCAGATCGTCATCGCATCATTTCCGTAAGCTTCACGAAGCTCTCGAGCGCGCTGAACTTTACCACCATCTTGGGAATCGCGTTCGATGATGACCAGGAACGCGCCGCTCATGCCATGCTTAGCGCCTTCACCTCTAAACACTCGTTCTTGAAAGCCATCAACGTCACGCCCTGCTGTTGGTGTTAGTGAATATCCTCTCTCGCCTCCTCGCGACGCACGGTATCCCACGACTCGTATATTTTGATATCCAAGCTTGGTGGCCCATATTCTACCTTGCAGTGGCGCGCACTCGAACGACTTGACGACAATCTTAACCAATAGACGACAGGCGCGCGGGCGGCTACGCAAATATGACCGACTCTGATTACGATTTCGACGACGACGATGGGTCGGAGGACGAGTATGTAGGGTCCAAGAACGCTGGTTCTAGCTCACGAGCACCACCAGCGGTCAAGACACGCACGGCAGAAGTAAAAGAAGCACCAAAACGCCAGGCGTGGGAGACGGAGCACTCTCGCACGGTTGAGAAGATTGTACCCATCAACGACGAGTCGATAGGGCAAAGCGTTCAAGAGCGAGAAGAGGAGAGGAAGCGCAAGCGGTTACGCAAGGACACCAAGCCCTTCCAAAGAGGCATCATACGGCATGTTGTACTGGTGCTGGATCTGTCAGAGGCAATGATGGAAAAGGACATGCGGCCGAATCGCTTCATCACCATGGTCAACTACACGCAGGACTACGTTCGCGAATTTTTTGAGCAGAATCCCATCTCACAAATGAGCGTGCTGGGCATGCACGATGGAATCTGCATACGAATTTCAGAGTTGTCCGGCAATCCGGCGGAGCATATTGAAGCAATCAAGAATCTGAGGAGCAAAGAAAGCCCAAAGGAACCCAAGGGTGCGCCCAGCTTGCAGAATGCGCTGGAGTTGGCGAGGGCAACGCTCTATCACACTCCAAGTCACGGAACAAGGGAGGTCATTATCGTCTTTGGCTCTTTGCTGTCTCTCGATCCTGGGGATATCCACCAAACCGTGAAGTCTTGTGTACGAGACCGGATTCGCGTCAGCATCATTGGCATGAGCGCGCGGCTCAAGATCTGCACAGAGATTGTCACAAAAACAAATGCGGGAGACGAGGGCGAATACACAATCGCCACGGACCAGGAGATGCTGAAAGAGCTCCTGATAGCCACCACCACACCTCCTGTGATTCGTCAAACAGGTGGCACGACGAACGCTCCCGAACCAGACTCGGGTGCTGCGTTGATGATGATGGGCTTTCCCTCGCGAGTCGTCGAGGATGTAGCCACAATATGCGCCTGCCACGGCAACCTAACACTCGGAGGTTACACATGCTCACGGTGCAGCGCAAAAGTCTGCAGCTTACCAGTCACATGCCCCAGCTGTCAACTTACACTCTTGCTCTCAACACATCTCGCGCGAAGCTACCATCACCTGTTCCCCTTGCGCAACTGGGCTACAGTAAGCTGGTCGCGCGCACGTGAAAAGGGAAGCCGGGAATGTGTTGGTTGTCTTAATCCTTTCCCCGATCCTCCCATCTCCAGAGATAGGCGGGAGCAGGATGGCGAGACGAACGGACAAGCAGGCAAAGGGCAAGAAGACGAAAGTGAAGACCAGAAGGCGAGTGAATCAGCGAGATACGAGTGCAGAGCATGCGAGAACCACTTCTGCATCGACTGCGACATGTTTGCGCACATGGTGCTTCACAACTGTCCCGGGTGTCTGGGTCGGCTTGATCCTGGGGCAATGCAGAATGGGGATGCAAACGGGGATGTCGCTATGAGCGGGTGAGCTCGTACATGCTTGTACGAACTTGTCGCATGGGGGGGCCGGTGATGGCTGGATGTAGTTATTTCCACTCTACATCTATGAGCGACGAGCAATATATGCCATAAAGTACACAAAAGCTTGTGATTGTGGTTGTGATGATGGCGATGATTAATGACGAAGCCATCACGGCTCTTGAAGAAGCTCCGCTCACAATGGTTCTCCAATGAGTAACCCCCAGTAGCTTGTTGCGGAGGAGCCCATCCGGAGGAACACTCATCCGCTCCACGACGCGAATCCTGGTGCTCTCCCAAGTGCCGGCCCACAGCCCCGCGTCGGACGTGGGGCAGGCCTCCCCGAAGCGTGTCAGTCATGCGCGTAAACACATAAACTTGCCATGCACCCGTGAGGAGCTTGCGTTATCCATGTTCGCCAGGGCTTTATATTGTGCACGCATCCAACCGACTTTGATTCCACGCTCGTCGAAACCAATACAGCGGTCATTCACGTGCTTGCAGGCAATCAAGTTTAGTCCGCGATTCAACAGGTCTTTCAACACGAGTACAAGCAAGATGGTTACTGCAACATTCGACAGGTTGGTTCGATTCGAGGCCGAGGACGGGAAGACATATTACGGTGATTTGGTCAACGAGGTGCCCACGAGGGAGATTGAGGGGAGCGAGGTTGAGGTGTTGGAGGGGGATATTGCGAGTGGGTTTAAGAAGACGGGTGGAAAGAAGAAGGTGTCCAAGGTATGTTTGGAGTTTTGTCTTCTATGTTCTGTCTTCTATGTTCTGTCTTCTATGTTCTATATTCTGTCCTCTGTCTTCTGTCTTCCGAGTCCATTACATGCATACTTGAATGTAAGAGATCATGGCTGACTCCTAATCTAGCTTCTCTCCCCATTAGAATTCGCCACCCACATTCCCTGCGTAGGCCTAAACTACCGCCAGCACGCCGAGGAGTGCAATGTACGTGTCCAAGATGAATGTCTCCCTCCTCTCCAGCCCTCAGACTAATGTACATATTCAGCTCGCCATCCCTGAAATCCCCGCCGTCTTTGTGAAGCCCGGCACCGCCCTCACCGGCCCCCTCGACGCAATCCCCATCCACCCCGACTGCCAATCGCAGCTTGACTACGAGGGCGAGCTTACCATTGTCATTGGCAAAGACGCAAAAAACGTCTCCGCCGCCAACGCCCTCGACTACGTCCTCGGCTACACCGTTGGCAACGACGTCTCGGCGCGCAACTTCCAAATGCCCGCATCCATCTCTGGTGGGCAATTCGGCTACGCGAAGAGCTTCGATGGGTTTGCCCCAATCGGTCCGTGTATCGCCAGCACGCGCATCATCCCCGACCCCCAAAAGATCAAGTACTGGACCAAGGTTAATGGGAAAAAGAGGCAGGAGACGGGAACTGATGATATGATCTTCCCCGTTGCGAAGATTGTGGAGCATTTGTCGAGGGGGACGACGCTCAAGGCGGGGACGGCCATCATGACAGGGACGCCAAGTGGGGTGGGGCTGTTCATGAAGCCGCAGGGCTTTATCACGGATGGAGATGAGGTGGAGATTTATGTCGAGGGGATTGGAAGTTTGATTAACAAGATCAAGTTTGAGTAGATGGGTGTTTAGAATTCAAGTTAAAAATAAATCTTTCTCTGGCGATAATTTGGGTTAGATTTAATTGGATATCTATGACTATTCCCGCAGAGTGCAAGAGCAGATGTGTAGTCTCAACTTGCTTTCTGTCGCGTGGAGTATCTCAATCTCCTAGCTCGAGCAGCTAGAGATCAATTGGTCTTTTGTTATTCCACACTTTCCTTGACTTGTCGGTGGGTAGGTTCGACTGTTCGACCTGCGATGAGTAATAAACGGCAGTGACTCAAACTCTCGCGTTTCACCACAAACCTTCCTCCTCTTACTTAACATCGAAGTTTTATATTAATCATTTTATACCATCGCTACTGTGAGTTTAATGCCGCTTTACGCAGCTGCTGGTGATGCATTTCGGACTGCATACTTGAAGAAAGACTCGAGACATCTTGTACACCGCCTACGTTTGGAACTTTTCCGTCTTGTGTCGACATGCCAGCTATTACTGAGGAAGACTGTGTAATAGCAGATGAGATGCCAGTGGTCAAGTATGACTGTACAGATGAAGGCGCCATTTTCACCCCCCAGGAATCTGACAACGAAGCCCCTCTACCTCCTCCTTTTTTCATAGGTATCGACCACATAGAAGCAGATAGTATTCCTGTTGTCGAAGACAACGAGTCTTTTCTCAACGACAGCCAGCTTGAAACCGTTTTCGACAGCCAAGACGAAGATGGTGATACAACCCGAGCTTCCCCTACAAGCGAGATGGATTGGGAAGAACCAGACTCAGAAAATGATCCAATGTCTGTAGCGCTTGATGAAGCAGCTGACAGACAGTCTGCTGCCGAGCTTCAGGCGAAGATTGAGGCTGAAGAACGATCCAGTCACATCAAAGACACATCATCCAAGGACTGCACATCTTCAGTCTCCGGGATAACAGATGCTGGATTAATTGAGGAGATGATATCAGTCAAGTCTTTTTCTGCAAATAAATTGAATTTGATAGCCACCGATGAGGTATTGGCGATAGAACGAAAGGCGTATCAAGAGGCGCAGGATGCGGCATTGGCAAGGCAGTTACAAGAAGACGAGGATGAAGAGATGGCTAGGAGATTGCAGGAAGAAGACAAGACAGATGTTGTGAGTGTGTCGTCTTCAATCGATACTGTAGAGCAAGAACATACAGACAAAGGAAATGGAGGTCGATGGAAGGAAAGATTACAGCTTCCATCCACAAGCTTCCAAAATACGAGAATCGACGAGGACGCTACCTACGATTAGAGACCGAGGGAAAGACGACCTGAGATAATACCCTCTCCTGTCAGTGTTTCTTCCTCTTCCAGCAAATCCGACTCCTCGCCAGTTCCATCACCACATCAACTATGTCAAAGTCTGGTTTTGTTCAATCGGGAGATGCACATCAGCCCGATGTTTTATCGCTATCAGGAGGATGTTATTAGGCTGGAGCATGCAGAGGATACCAAATCTCGAGTAGAATGGGAGAAAAGGGTGAAAAGGGAGCCCGATCTAGTCGAACGCGTGGATGAGCCGGTTGAAGTCGCACAGTGTCCATCGACGCAACGTTCCGACAACCAAAGTAAAGCAAGCGGCAGAGTGATTCAAGCATCCAAATTATCTGCCGGATGGTCAGATGAAGGCGGATGGCAACCAAATGAAGCTTTTCTCGACGTTGCGAGTACTTCGTGGCATCGCATACATGGCGACTACCTCTTATCGGAGTTATTTATGAGAAAAGTCAGCTTGGGACTGGATTACTTAACTCGCATGACGCCGCCACTACCTATCCACCCCAAAAATACGTTCAGTTTGTGGTTTAATTGGCACTGCAAGCAAGAGGGCTGGAGGGGTGAACTGATTTACAAGAATAAGGCATGGGAGGCCTTCATCTTGGATCCCTTCCCAGATACAGCACGTGTGAAGTATCGGCCAGACTCAAGACAGCTTCCCGGATATAATTTCCATCACGCAAAAAAAACTTACGCAGACCTGCCCTCGAAATGTCAAACTGATGGTTGCGACCCAGGATGCCCACGTCCAATGACCGCAATGGACAAGCAGAGGATCTTGATCCATGGCCGACGAGTCCGGAAAGGTGAGACTAATCTCAAGAAACTGAATTCCGTGACTGAGCTAACTAAAAGATTGTTATCAGACTCTTACAGAGAAGCAGCGTGGTTGTTGATGCTGCCGCCGCCGCCTTGCCCTCTGGAAGACGACAAAGCAGTGCTTCGGGAGGCTACATACAACAGGACCAAACGAGTATGTGCTATGCGTGCTGAGTTGGATCGTCTCGAAGAGCTTCAAGAGCAGACGAGACTCAAGAGCAGTGAGCCACGGGATGGGAGAGATGAAACTTTGAGCGACGCAGAAAGGCAGGAGATACAGCATCGAATGTATTTGAAACAACCTACCAGAGCAGGTAAAAGATGGTCTGTTAACAGAATTCCTTTGAGCCCAAGGCGGGAATTTTCTACGGGTAGGCGTAGGAGAAGTATTGAAGGCGAAGATGAAGACGAAAGCGAAGATTCGACCCCTACTTCTCAATCTACCAAATCGTCACCCCGTCCCAACCTTGTGGTTCATCCTCGTCCAAAGGGTAAATCCAAGTTCCACACCATGACAATGGAAGAGCACTGGGAAGTTGCCAAAGATGCCATCAGATACCGTCTACCGTCCACAGACATGCCGGTAATCAAACGCCAGTACTCACTACCAGACACTCGAGTTAAAAAAACTCGCATGAAGAGTCCACTCGCGGTGATGAAGCCTATGCGGATGGGTTCGTCGAGCAGTGAGGAGAGTGAGAGTGAGATTGGAAGTGAGAATGAAAGTGTCAGCAGTGAGACCATACCATTACGACGATTCAATTCTCCATCCTGGGTTGACCCCTCGAGACAGTCAATTTTTGATACGGAGGAAATGATGCTCCGAGAGGGCATAGATATGGGACTCGGGGGGGCGGTGGTCGGGCAGATTGTTACGACTACTACTGTCACTACTGTAATATCTACGTTGTTGCAAGAAGCGGAAGCATCTTCTTCTCTGCTCGACCAAAATGACTTGCCGCTTATTCCTGAGAAGTCGCCATGGAGGAGCAGGAGGGTGAGTAGGAGTGGAAGTGGAAGCAGAGGGGAGAAAAAAGACAAATCTACGTGAGAATAGACAAATGTCGGGTCAGGGAGGATTATGATCAGACATTGTTTATACACTGTTTTACTACACGGAACAAGCACGAGTGAGTAGCTTGTTGGTGGTTCATTCATTTGTTTGTTTGTTTGATTGCTTGCTTGCTTGGTATTTCACAGATTGCATGACTTGGGTAGACACACACTAAACAGCCAGATTTTAACCCTACTGCACTGTTCTGTGCGTACGTCAAAGTAGCTTGAATCTCACTCTCTACAACCTCTAATCCTTATTCTCTTCTGGCGACATTCAAGAACAGCACGTCCATGCGACACGACTGAGCCTACCTATTCCTTCTTTCCTTTCTTTTATCTCAAGTTTATTCTTGCAAATCTACGGCTCCTTCTTCTCTTCCTTCTTCTTCTTCTCTACGCATCGAATGCCGCTCGCTACAATTTCAAACTCGATGCCTTTTCCCTGCGAGGGTGGGGCCCAGGGCGCGAAGACAATTTTAAAGCGTCGTCGCCACTTGGAAATGTGTGTTTCGTTTAGGGTGTCATTTTCGTCTGCGTCTTTGGTATTTGTGTTTGCGTTTGTATCTATGGTCGTGATTCCAACTCCGTGTCCATTTATAATCGTAGTGGGCAGGCGGGTGGCAAAGACGGGCTGCTTGGTCAAGGCGATTCGACAGGCGAGTTGGTTTGTCCAGACGAGGCCTAGAGAAGGTGTTTTCAAGGCGTGCGAGGGCTCAAATTGCATATCACCCCAGCCAGTGAACCAGCGCTGTTGATGGTCAAGGGAGAGGGGGTCAGGCGAGAGAAGCAGCTGGTCAAGTTGCGAGTTTGGAGCAGTGGCGGTGGGCTGGCTGTTTGCTGACGTGGTGCGGGAGACGGGGTTGGAGGATGAGGGTTGGTGGGGGTGAGTGAAGCGGTCTGCGACTTGGTTTGCGACGACAATGGCAATTCCATGTGTGCGGGCGAGTTCGCGCATCAGGGCACCGAGTTGAACGAGCTGGGTGGCGCGTCTTGCGAGGGATGCGGGGCCGCTCTTTGAGCCTTTCTTGTCCAGCTCAACGCGGTAGTTTGCAGCGACCGAGTCGAGGATGACGAGGCCGACATTGTGCTTTTGGATGGCGACGGGGAGCTGGTAGCGGAGGATGTGGTCCTGAGATTCGAGGTCGGGGGTTTGGATGCTCAGAATGCGTGACAGCGAGGGCTTCTCGTCGGGTGAGAGGGATGCGAGGAAGGGGTTGGAAGACAGCAGCTGAGCCAGGCGGGTGGTGGCGAGGGCGGCCTCGGTGGAGATGTAGATGGCCGACTTGTCGAGGCCGTGTGGGGCGGGGAGCTGGGCGGCAAGCAGGAGGGTGAGGAGGAGCTGTGTCTTGCCAGCGCCACTGGGGGTGTTAGTATATGTATATATATATATATATATATATGTGTGTGTGTGCCTGGATGTGTGTACAAGGGTAGATGTGTGAGAGTGAGTGAGTGAGTGAGTGAGTGAGTGAGTGAGTGAGTGAGTGAGTGAGTGAGTGAGTGAGTGAGTGAGTGAGTGAGTGAGTGAGTGAGTGAGTGTGCGTATGTATGTGATTGCGTGTTGTGTGTACAGGTAGGTGTATGAGTATACAAATGTATGTGTATAGGTGGGTGTATGAGTGTATGGGAATGGGAATGGGCATATAAGAGTGTGCATACCTCTCACCCGTGACCTCGACAACGTATCCCGGCGGAATGCCGCCACCCAGGGCAGCGTCGAGCTGGCCATCGAGGGTGGAGATGCAGCGCCATGCAGGCGTCGAGGCGTCGGGGACGAGGAAGGAAGGCGGTAGCGGCGACCCTTCGCGGCCAAAGCCCAACTGGCGGTGCAAGGCCGGGACGAGGGCCGCGGTGAGCTTCCTCAACTCACCAGGCGGAAGCTGGGCGCGTCTGGCAACGTCGGCAGCATCGAGGGTGAGCAGGTCGGCGGCGGTGACGAGGGCGCGGTCGAGCTTGGGCAGCAGATGGGTAAAGGGCCGCGTGTCAAAGTCAGGAAGCACCTGCAGCAGGTCTGTCATGTCTCGCCCAGGCCGGCAGCAGACGCGCAGTCGGGCAAACGAGCAGTAGCCAGCCACGTGATGTGTAGTGGGCAGGCAGGCACACACGACCAACAGACAGCCAGCCAGACAGACAGACAGCCGGACAGACAGACACACGACCAGCACCCAGCCACGTGACGTGTGGTGGGTGGGCAGACACACACGACCGACAGACAGACAGCCAGGCAGACAAACAGACAGACAGACGAGCAGTAGCTAGCCACGTGATGTGTAGTGGGCAGGCAGGCACACACGACCAACAGACAGCCAGACAGACAGACAGCCGGACAGAGCCAGACAAACGGGCAAACGGGCAGTAGCCAGCCACGTGACGTATGGTGGGCTGGACACGCATACACGCAGGCACGTGACGACGGGCCAACGTCAACCATGGCCCAGCCCAGCCCAGACGCGAACGGCTGCTGAGTAATGAGTGGCCTTCCGTGTCTCCGCGCCGACGTCATAGCTAGCTGGTTTCATGCTAGTCTACCTCTCGACCACGCCAGCCTTGCCCCCGCATCGCCTGGCACGGCATGCTCACTCCCCCACGCGTCAAGCTTCGAGCTCCCCACCACGAGAATGGCAATACTGCTGATACCCGTGATCCGTCAACCTGCTGCCCATGAAAAAACACTGCTGTGACCCGTCTCGCGCTCCACACTGCTGCTGCTGCCATCTGCGCACCCAGGTGTCTAGCCGTCGTACCTCTCCACTAGCCGCCAACCCAGGCCCATGTCGTGACAATTCTTCCCATCTCACACTTCCACTCGTCCGCGGCATTTGGTAAGCTGCCTTGCACCCTTCCACCAGTCTTTCGCCCTCACCTCGGGGTAGCCTTACGCGAGCCCTGCATCCTCCTGCCCGACTGCGCTTTGTAGTGTCCACTTTCCCGCTGCGGAAGTGCTTCGCCGCATCTCTGTTCCTACCCTGACCCCGCAAGTCATAAAAGCCTCCCCCAGGACCCCGGTAAGTCGAGTCTCGAATATCAACACTGATTACACTCCCATGCCTTGCTGATCCGCCGGCTTCCTCTGGAACACTCATCCCCTTGCATGGTACATGATATCACATGCTCAGCCGTCAGGTGGATCCACCACAACACCCGCTTCTCCTTTCGTCCTATCTTTTATAAGAGTCCCGTGTCTCCCATCCACTTCCACCGTTTTTTTTTACTCTTCTGCTCACACCTTGCGTACTCATGCCCGTCTATTGTCTGCAAGATTGTCATTATTTCTTCCGCAGCGCTTTGCGCCTACTCTCCATCAGCACCTTCATTTCCCCCCTCTACGCCTGACTGACATAACCCACCATGGCAGTCCGCACCTTCACCCGCCCTTCCTCTCTCGACGCCTCTGTCATCAAGGCTGTCACAATGTCCAAACAAGACACCAACGGAACACCTCCAATTCGATCAGAGGAATCGGCAAAGAACAGCGCACAGTCTTTTCCTGCGCAAGAAAGATCACCCTTGGCTCACTCGACAAACCCAAACTCGAAACCAGGAATCACGTTTGCAAGCCAAGACAAGCTCCCAAAGCTTCCCATCCCCGAACTCGAAGGCTCATGCAAAAAGTACCTTGCAGCTTTGAAGCCCCTGCAATCTGCAAAGGAGCACAGTGACACCAACCAGTCAATCCAGGAGTTTCTAAAGTCTGACGGTCCAGTCCTCCAAGAGAAGCTCAAAAAGTACGCCAATGGCAAAGCCAATTACATTGAGCAGTTCTGTAGGTTTTTCTCTTTCCTTTAGAAATTTCCATTTGCACATTTTAAGTTTCATTCCCATGTGCAACCTACGATAATCATTCGCACAAACACCTTTCAAACAATCTTTTCTTTTTGCGGATTATCATAAATTGCTTTCATACACTCAATTAAATCATCATTTCCATATACGCCTTTAAAATGACCATCCACTGATCTATAACAGGGTACGATTCTTATCTCAACTTTGACAATCCCGTGGTTCTCAATCTCAACCCCTTCTTTCTTCTTGAGGATGATCCCACTCCAGCCCGTAACAACCAGGTCACTCGAGCAGCCTCGTTGGTAGTCTCGGCCCTCTCGTTTGTTCGCGCTGTGAGAAAAGAGGAGCTGCCCCCTGACGCAGTCAGAGGTCAACCGTTGTGCATGTACCAATACTCGAGATTGTTCGGCACTGCCAGGATACCCACTGAGAATGGATGTCAGATTGGACAGGATCCGACGTCAAAGCATATCGTCGTACTCTGTTATGGCCAGTTCTACTGGTTCGACGTCCTCGATGACAACAACGACTTGATCATGACGGAAAAGGACATTGCCCTCAACCTGTCAGTCATTGTCGACGACGCGCAAGAAGTGCCAATCCAAGACGCTGCGAAAGGAGCGCTGGGTGTGTTGAGCACAGAAGGCCGAAAGGTGTGGGCCGGTTTGCGTGATGTTCTCCACCGAGAAGAAGGTTCGAACAATTCTGATTGCCTCAATATTGTAGACTCTGCATTGTTCGTTCTGTGTCTTGACTACACCGAGCCGCAGACTGGTGCTGATTTGTGCACAAACATGCTCTGCGGCACCAGCAAAATCGAACGCGGCGTCCAAGTCGGCACTTGCACGAACCGCTGGTATGACAAGCTTCAGATCATCGTGTGCAAAAACGGAAGTGCGGGCATCAACTTTGAGCATACGGGTGTTGACGGCCACACTGTTCTCCGGTTCGCCTCAGACGTGTACACAGACACCATTCTTCGATTTGCACGAACTATCAATGGGAGTGCACCTAGTCTTTGGGCAACGCAAAGCCCTGATCCAGCAAAGCGAGATCCAGCCAGCTTTGGTGATGTGCAGCCTACTCCTCATAAACTTGAGTGGGACATGATACCTGAACTGAGCACAGCACTCCGCTTCGCTGAAACCCGCCTGGCAGATCTTATCCAGCAGAACGAGTTTGCAACTCTGGATTTCCCTCACTACGGCAAAAACTTTATGACGTCCATGGGCTTCTCACCCGATGCGTTTGTGCAGATGGCCTTTCAGGCTGCCTATTACGGTCTCTACGGGAGAATCGAGTGCGTGTATGAGCCAGCCATGACAAAGGTATACTACCACGGAAGGACAGAAGCCATAAGACCTGTCACTGAGGAGTCTGTCGACTTCCTCAAGACATTTTGGGGCGAGAATCCAGCAGCACAGAAGATCGAAGCTCTTCGCAAAGCTTGCCAAAAACACACGGAGAACACAAAGGTTTGCTTGAAAGCACAAGGACCGGACCGCCATCTCTACGCACTGTACTGCATCTGGCAACGAGCAATGGACGAGTCTGCCGAGACCGCTAGTAGCGACGGTTGGGACTCTACGCGCCCTTCTAGCCCAGACGCGTCCAGCATTGCCTCGCCGACCCGCAACTCTATTGTATCTGAAAACGACTCCATCTCCAGCTCGCCCGCTTCTCCTCATCAACACTCCATGCCAGCTCTGTTCGCAGATAGCGGGTGGGACAAGATCAATACCACCATTCTCTCTACCTCCAACTGCGGCAACCCCTCTCTCCGCCAATTCGGTTTCGGTCCCACGTCTGCCGACGGCTTCGGTATCGGCTACATTATTAAAGACGGTAGCATATCCATTTGCGCATCCTCCAAGCACCGCCAGACATCGCGTTACATTGACGCACTAGAATCGTACTTTCTCGAAGTCCGCAAACTCCTCCGCCAGCTTCAGCGCCGCGGCCCATCAGCCGACAAGACCGCATCCCGTGCTCGTGAAGCAGAAGATAGGCCCACAGCCGGCCGCATGAAGAGCCGCGGCAGGATCCTTCTCGCCGAGGGAGTCAAGATGCAGGCCCCAGCTGAGAGCATTGTAGAAGAGGAGGAAGACGATGGTTTGGGCGGATGTAAGACCCCACTCAACTACAGCACCAACACCAACACCAACGCAACCCCACCCTTTATCGCCCTCCCGCCCACACCACCCCAATCTCCACAATTCAAGCCCCTCGCGGTAGTCTTTATGAGTTCTCCACAGCGTCTAACGTTGAGCAAAACGTTGGGAGCGTGGAAGGCACGAAGATCACTGTGAAAGGCACAACTTCTCAGCCCTGTGTTTTATTTCAACGCACCACCGACGTTTTTCTTCTCTTTCATTGTTGATCCACTGACTAACATTTTCTCTTTCCTCTACAGATGGCTTCTTCGATGCGGGAATGCTGCGGCAAGCGCTCAAGGCAAACGATTCCTCGGCCGAACCGATGGAGCGTGACGTCATTCGCAGGAATATTGGGCGGAGGTTGAGGTTGGCGGATTATTAGCTTTTTATTCATCTACCCATTTAGCTATCTATCTACGAATGGTGATGATGACGGGGAGGATTATTGGGGAGCAAGTAATTACTTGAGGCTAGCTATCTCACTTTTCTTTCCCTTGAAAAAAACACATCAAGACTTGACTATTTAGTTGCAAACTTAACATGTCATCGCTTCGTCTTTCTTATATTCTATTGGGTCGCACTGTAATTTCTCGACTCTTAAAATTGATGTGCAAATACGATATGTTAAAAATGTTCCAAATATCCTCCCTGTTACGTTTTTTTCACATTCTGTCTAATCTAACTCAAAATACTTCATATCGAATCGGATGAGATGAAACGAGAAGAAAAGAAGCGAGACAAGATGAGACGGTATCAGCTTGTATCCATTAGATGGACGATAAATTGATATCCTACATGCACCCGCGTTCAGACTGAATCTAAATACATTGCAGATTTGAAAATACAGTATCAAAACTGTACTTTCAGCAACTAAGGAGTAATACTGAGTGAGTGGGTAGAATTGTGATGCGTGTGGACGTTACCATACAAAACAACAAAGCCCAGTGTTGATGCAAAAATTCGGGGAAAGGGAAGGAGAAGGGGTTAAAATATTGTTCTATTTTGCGTGATTTTTTAAATTAAAACTTTCTCTTCATGTACTTCTCCCAAGATTTTTTTTAAATCTTGTATCACTGTTCACTACTCTGCACCCATCAGGTGCACATACTACGACGCATGCTTTCTATCTATTCAAGTTAGACGGCGTTAAAAAAAATCCATCTGCTAAATTAAATCATGGAATTTATTCATCATCCGCCTGGAAAGTGGATATATTGACTTCCTTCGATCAACGACTAGTAATCACGATCTCAAGAAGACCACCCTTAAACAGTCAGAATACAAACCAGATTTCAAATTCTTAAGATATGAAAAGGTCAGAGGTAAGAAAAATCTAAGGAATAGTTGACAAATTTAACCGGCAATTCCTTTCCCTCACCTCCAACTAACTATGTTGGCCTCCGATCGCAAGAAACATTAAAAGAAACATATACAAGCTACGTAACTCACTACATAGCTTCTAAGCAATCTCTCTATCTGAACGATTAGGACAAAGAGGCACGAACGAACAAAAGATAGACATGCTAGGAAAGGAAATCAGAAATATTAAAATTTTCACCGAAACGGTATCCTTTTTAATTATGATCATAAACCATCGAATACTTTCGCAAAAAAAGACCATACCTATTTATAAATAATAAGAAAGTTTATAATTATAGAATATTTTTTAAGCAGACCTTTTTCCGTCGTCAACAGGTAAGGATAAAGACAACACTCTATTGCTTTAAAATAATCGCGAATAATTAAAAAGAAATCCACTGCCGCCACTACAGGATATGCGAATATCAAAAGACTGATATAACAACGATCAGAAAGAACAAAAAGATGGACTTGCTGGGAATCGAACCCAGGACCTTTCCCACGCTTGAATCGAAGATGTCGAATCGATGCTAAGGGAAAATTATACCACTAAACCACAAGCCCAATGCTTTGATGAGTACTTGCTTCACTATACGTCTAATAGCCTACGTAATAACGGAGTACCGAACATTGGTGACATTATCTATGTTTATTGAGATCTCTCTTGAAAATTCAGATTTTAAGTGTAAAACTGATTGGAGGGATTCCTTGCCGAGGTGGGGACGTGTGGGGATAGCACTTGCGATGTGCATAGGCGAGTACCACAGTAAAACAGTGCAACACAGAATGAAAATTTGGTAACAGAATAGCGTAATTTTTCTTTTCAGCTTCCTCGAAATGCAAGAGGAGCGGGGTAGGGATTAAAAGATTAAGCTTGATTATTCTCAACAAATCCAACTGCGCAGTCGGTAAACTTGTAAGCGTTCATGCAACAATTTGACTTGGGTCTCCTGACTCTTCTGTATGCAAAGGTACAATTTTTCCTGACCTTTGAATATGGAAAATTCGGAGAAGGAAAAGGGAATTTCCCAAGTCAAGAATGTAGTACTTCATAGAAAACTATAAATATAGTGCGTTTGTAGAAAGAATTACCCATGTGTTCAGCCATCTTATAACCAAAGAAGGAACCGATAATTGTAGAGATTATCGATGACATCGAATGTATCTCGCATACCCTAAGCTACTTCAAGCGTATCTGAAAAGGTAAAGGTGGCTTGCATTAAATTCCACAGCCTGGTGTAACAACTTCGTCATGACTACATAGTAGACTTATTGCCCAACTTTAAATTAGGCTTTCGATCGGTGCTTCAAATACGCACTGCAGGTGACATTCCCGCATGAACCAATCCCAACTGATCACTGCGACCAACCAACTTAGCAAGTACTTCAGCCGCAGTGAAGAGAGATGCCAGATTGTACAACATGGGATTGTTAGGTATTTTTTAGATTTGCCGATTTCATGTTCTAGGCTCGTTTACTGCAAGCCACCGTCAACCGATCTAGGCAGAGAATATCTCAACTTCGGCCAAGGTTTTGATAAGTCATTATTAATGTTGATTCCACTCCAAGTGTACTCTTCTCGAAAGAAAAGTGAGTTTTTCGAAGCAAAAAATTGGTTGTAGATTCTCTAGAGATCCATACTGTAAGTTCCTGTTGCCTTGATGTGGATTGTATTTGTTCAGCCTGATCACTGTCGGACTTTGCTGCAGTGCACGTCTGCAAGCCTAACCAATGGCAGCAACAACCCGATTTGGAACGCGAATCAATGAAAAGCCTCAAATTTGGTATCTGGGGGCCAGACAGAACATTGCCGAGCCGGCTGAGCCACTTACCGAAAAAGTCTGATCTAATGATTGCGTGGTTGGGATGTGTACAAAAGCCTGTCCCCCCAAATATTTGGCCTATTTGAGACAGTTTGTTTCATACTCAATATGCTTTTTTCAATCTCCATGATGCGATTAGTTGCCTTCGCTTCCTTGGTGGCCCTGGTCGCACCACAACAGAACGTAAAGGATCCAGTTGAGAGCTTTTGTCGACGTCACAAGCACCAGACTTGCGTGATTGATTCGAAACTTTACATTGATGGAGGCATGGTGTATTATGGTGGTAGTGTCAACAAAGGAGACGTCTCGCAAAGCAGTTAGTCCATTCGATCAGATGCTCTTTTGGGAATCTTTGCTAATGCTCAAAGACACCTGGTTGCTGTGGGAAGACTTGACTGCGATCAATTCAACACAAACCTTCCCTGCTCAGAAAGCCAATTTGAGGAACAAGGTACAAGGCGCTTACAAAAACACTTGACCTTGAAAATGGTTTTGCAGAGACACAACTAACATGCAAACAGGATGAGAGTGTTCCTGTCGTCAGCGGCGGCGTACTCTGGCCGGACCAGTCCAATAAATTATTTTACATCTTTGGTGGCGAACATAACAGTGGCGTGAAAAGTTTTACCTATCTTTGGTTCTACGATACCATTTATAATACATGGAACTACTCCATTCCTGATGGGTCACAAGCATTGATTAGCTGGCCAACGTTGGGTGCAAGTACTGTCGATGACGTGGGTGTTGCGTACTACCTTGGTGGATACTTAACTAACAAGTCTGATTCGAAATGGGGTAGTACCACGTCTCTGATGGTGAATGGACTGGTGACATATAACATGGAAACAAAGAAGTGGCAAAACTTGACAGCAGATACAACGCCACGGGCAGAAGGGACTTTGCAGTACCTTCCTGCCTGGGACAGAGGACTGTTGGTTTATTTTGGTGGTCTTGAGATGTTTCCAAATAGAACCGTTGGTTACGTGAGTTCCATTGATCTTGGTTTTATAACCTGTAGATGCTAACATTATGTAGGCAGACATGAGCGTGAGTGATGTTACTATTGATGCGTCAACCAAC
Source organism: Mycocentrospora acerina (assembly GCA_022701365.1). Lineage (NCBI taxonomy): Eukaryota > Fungi > Ascomycota > Dothideomycetes > Pleosporales > Mycocentrospora > Mycocentrospora acerina. The sequence continues at coordinate 51,877 of JAKUHH010000080.1, forward strand.
CTTCTGACGTTCTTTTCAGCAAATTAGGCTTCATGATGTTGCTACTGGTAACTGGTATACTCAGCCCGCCACCGGGGATATCCCGCAAGCAAGGCGCGGGCATTGTGCGAGTGTAATTTGGGCTAAAGATCGTTCCTCTTATAACATGTAAGTTCCTTCTATCGTATTACAATGAGGCGTAACATCCTAATATTAAAAAGTTACCTCTGGGGTGGGATTGGACGTAACGAGACGGCGCTAGGAGACGTCTACGTTCTATCCATACCATCATTTAAGTGGGTATCGGTAGGTTGAATTCAGCTGTCCAAAACTTCTGTACATATAATGACTATACTAGCTTTATCCTTACCCCCAGATGACCGTTTTCCCAGGTGGAAAGGCCTACTCGTCTTGCGATGTGGTTTTTGACTCCCAGTGGATTGTCATGGGTGGACTTTACACCAACTCCTCAAAACCTGATTGCGATGTTGCCAAGGATGGTGGTCAGCATGGATTTATGCTCGGACAGGACAGTGTGGATGTTGGAAATAAATGGCATGGGCTCATGCCTAATGTCACTTCCTACCGAGTGCCCGATTACATTGTTGACGTAGTTGGTGGCGGGTACGTCTTCGACCAATCGTTCTTTATTTTCCACCATACTAATTGAAGGACAGAGCTGATGGCAAAGCTACCGTAACACAACCAATCTCCTGGGCAACAAGTGACTTGCCTATAAACTTTCGAAAATCCTACTCCGCCACGGTACGAATAGCGACAAGACCCATTCCCGCAACTGCCACTCCACACAAAAGTGATCTACCCTCAGATCAATCTGGGCACAAAAATTTGGGCGGAATCATAGGTGGTGCTGTAGGCGGCGGCGTAGCGTTACTTGTTGGCGTCGTGCTCGCAGTTTGCTGTATTCATCGTCGGCGCAACAAGCACAAAGCCCAAGAATCGACCTTAACACACCCTCCTCCAACTACATACCCAAACGATCCTATGATGGCAGAAAAGTCTGTCGCAAATATCTCTCTCTCACAAGGTAGCACGGTACATTCTCCACATTTGCAAACACCACCATATTCTCCTGCATATTCCCCCCAGGGCTCACCAATTCCTCTCTCCGACCCCCGTAGTTCATTCACATACTACCAAGGTTCTCCACCCCAACAACAATATTCAGGCTCGGATTGGTCGCAGCAGGGGGGATATGCATATCCAGCTGATCACATCCCAATGCATCATGCCAACCAGCAGGCATACTATCCACCGCCCGCAGATCCTTCACAAGATCTTGCCGGATATGGTGCACGTATAACTAGTGCGGAATTATCTGGAGTGAGAAGCCCGGCAAATGAGATGCCGGAGGTGAGGAGTCCAGCACCAAAACGAGCCGTGTAAGGGACTGGAGTATGGAATGTGAAAGGGGACGTTTGTTCATTGTTTCCAGATTCATCACGTTTTGTAAACTGTGTCATTGAAGAAATCGTAAAAATGCAAATAAAATTTCCACTGACCGTCAATTATGTTCGACAGCGAACCATCTACATCAAGCAAACTTCAAACATAATTAATTATTACAGATAATTAGCAAATTCAATACCACAAAGTTAAGATGACGTAAATTCAAGTAGACAAAATCTTCTTCTATCTTGTTACTGCTTACCATATCCTATGGGGTTTCTATTTGACAAGAATTTGCAACATGTCTAGTCATGTTGCAACTACAAAGATTCTTATTTCACAAGTACGTTTGTGTGCTTATGGATTCGTACTTTTTACAACCCAGTAATTGAACCATTACAGATGTAAAAATCAGTTAGCTGGCCTTTTTCTCAAAAATCACGAAAACTCCAGCGGCAAATAACATGCTCAGTGTTGTATTGCATTGAGTGCACACCCCAGGTCCCAAAACATTGTCTCAAATCAAACAGTGTTCTTCGTCCTATTCCGCATAACGAATTAGTAAAGAGGAGGCTTTACGTACTAGATATCGCAGAAGAAAGTCGCAAAAGGGACTATTTGTACTATTGATAGGTTGAAGGTGATTTCCTAGTTATTGGATGGGAAATCGAATGATGAAGGGCTGAACTCTTTGATGGGGGCTTATGAAACCATTTTTGTCCGGGCTATCAAAGAGCTATGGGTATGAGTGTATGGACTGTTCATAGAGGGATTTCTTATCGTCGTTCCGCTAGTTCAAAGTGAACCGACAAGTTTGTCGCGTGTAAAGATTGTTGCCCAAGGTTATCGTTATGGGTACATACTGCCAGATGGTCACCACTGGAACCCTATCCGTCGGCCTCGTAAGTCTGACCTGTTTGATAGCGAATGACTGAGATGTCTTCTATAGGTGCATACTGCATATGATTGACTTATTGTGAGGCTTGTTTTCCCAACATCGTTTCAGTATATCTCCGCATTTGGCTTTCCCAGAATAGTAGACTAAGCACGATGAGGAGCGGTACACCGAGTCCGAGGCCCAGGCTGATTTTTGCACCACTGCTATTGCTGCTGGGGACAGTTGAGCAACGTGACGAGTTTGGTGGTGCCGGCAGTGATACACTGTCAGTATCGAGCTACGGTCTCTAAATCAAAAGTCCACTCGTGATGTTCCTCGTTATCTTGAATCTCTCATCCATGGTTCATATCGAATATGCTAATATCGTAACCTGCGGTGTTGCATTACTTCGGGCAAAAGATTTTTGCATTAGCACGGTTCTTCCAATGCTTTATAGCACAGCTACCAACATAGAGTGTTGCGTACTGGCTGAGGCGAAGCGTCTCACCGATACAGGCGCCTTAAAAAACTGAAAAAGGACAGAGCTGACAAGAAACATATTCCAAAATGTCGCCCGGTATGGTTTGTGCTCATCCTAAAGTGGGGATTAGCGGGGGCTGAGAAGGAAAAAAAATAGCTGCAAGCTTGATATAGGCGGTTAATGATTGAAGTGCGACGTGAACATATCTCAGCTTCCAAGTGTAGCCCGCAGTACTGTGCGATATCAGTCAGGCAGCAGCCACGGCGCTTAGGTTTGTATCAGGCAGACTCAGCCAGTTCGTGCCAGGAAATTAACGAAAATTACAAAGTGAGGGATCTGCCTAGAAGTAGAAATTAGTTTCAACACTTTCACCCAAGTGACCATACATTCCCCATATGGGCTTAGCGTATGCTTCCTGTCGATGAACAAGTTAGAAAAGCGTACTGAATTAAGGCAAAGCGAGAACTAGTAAGGGGTAATATTAGATTGCTCTTTACTTTGAGGGAAAGTGTAATTGCTCGCAGCATTACCGCTCAGTTTACAATCTGTGGAGCAACAGACCTTAATTTGGACCTAATTAGTTTCTTAACCGAGAGGATTTTAATCAATGCAAAGGAGACAATCAACCATAGTACATTACAATGCAGGATGTTTTGATTGTGTGATGAGTTGATTTTTTCAATTGGCTTACATGATAGATGGGAGGATCAAAGATGGGGATGGACAATTGTACTTCTTTTCTTGGTTTGGGAACGTATTGCTTTGGTTGATGTTGCTTTTCAAAAAAACCCTAAGTCAAACAAGTCATTTGACACACATGTTGTGTTTAGACGTTATAGTTAAATTGAATCAAAATATCCTAGAGTTTTACAATTTACAGGTAATACGATCGCAGTCTCGAACATCCGAGTGTTTAGTATTATGGGGTCTTTCCCTCACGTGAAGTCGTACACCACCAGTGCCTGGCTCCCCTCAGTCTTCTGCCGTAGCACAATCACATTTTGCTCATCAAAACCCACCCACCCTCGACTCACCGCCGAGTCGTCAAATCTTCCTTGCGCAAGCGCAAATCGTAAGCCCGCGCTCGGCTCTACCTCCTCGTCCTGTATATCGCTCAACTCGTCACTAACTTTCGACGGCTGGACTCGAACGCTCAGCTCGCCGTTCCGCGAGCGTTTACGATTCGTAGAGGACACCATTCCGCCCTCGAGATCCCATACGCGAAGTTCATCACCAAGTCTGCTCACGGAGACGGCTTTGCCACGCATGCCGACATGGGCCCCGGAGATGGACGATGTATGGCCCCAGAGACGGTTGCCGGAGCTTATGGATAGGGCGGAGGTGGTTGATTTGACGAGGTAGAGGGAGAGGGTGTTATCTGGGTGGGCGACAAGGAGGTAAGGGTGGGAATAGGACATTGAAGTAGGCTTTGATGCGCTTGGACCGCTGGTCAATGATGCTTCTCGGGTGATGCCTGGGAAGGGAGATGATGACCGCGTTGATGGAGACGATGCTGAGCGGTAGGATGATAGAGTAAAGGAGTTTTCGTCAGCGGCAGTGGATAGTCGCGACTCAAGGAGCTCTCCTTTGTGCGATAGTCTTAGTTCTTGAACACCCACAGTCCACCCAGAGAGGTATGTAGGAAGAGAGTATGCGATGGCGGCAGTCATGCTGTTGGCTGTATTGCGCAGGGAGAGCGAAACAGGTGGCCATGCCGTGTGTGATTGTAGAGAGTACAGAAGGTGCGGAGGTTTCAAAGTGACGGAGTCTGCTTGTGAGTCGCGAAAGGCGTACAGAGAAAGCAAGTGATCCTTAGTCATGGTCAAGAGATAAGGTGACGAATATGCGAGCGCCGACAACATTCCGTTTGTCGATGGGGGATGTGTGAACAAGGGTTCAAACTTCCTGCAGTCTTTATCCAAGAAATATATCGAGAACGATCCATCCTCGAAACCTAGTACAACTCTTTCACAATCACTATCCGCATCAGACGCATCTATTGCCATCGAGATTGGCAGCTGGGGCGTATTTGTGTAATCTGTGAGCGCCTTAGACGCAAGCAGTTCGCGCCTGTTTCTAGAGCTCCATGCTCGCAGCCCCGATATCGAGTCAGCAGCGAAAATCGTGCTGTTCGACATCATGACTAGAAGTGGAGGATCTAGAGATCGTTCAGCCACTAAAATCTCGCTGACGGCGCATTGTCCTTGAGACCAATTGTGCCGCAGACGGTATTGATGCTTCCAGTTTGTTCTGGCTCCATCTTTGACCAAGTTACCATCATCTAACCATTGAGACAGTCTCGAAGAGTAGCGTAGTCGATTGTATGCGCCAGCTTCTTTTATTCCGGGTATTCGAGATGCTCTGGGGAGAACAAACTTTCGGTAGTAAGCAGCTTTCCATAGCTCGGAGTCAATTGCAAGGCCACATAGTTTCTTCGAGACTCTATACCTGTCAGCGTGAGGTGTGAGTGCATACCAAATGTACCTACCTCTGGCAGATCAGAAGCGATGTTACTGGAACGAACGACAAGATGCGCATGAGAACTTCATCGCTCAGTTTCGAAAGTCTGTCGACTCGCGATATCCGGCGCACCTTTGATGCATGCTCACCATAGTCGTCCTCTCCACGCGACCTCTTCATTACGAACGTCGTTGAGGCGGCAAGAGCATCGAGATCGCAAAACGTTATCGTTATCGCCGCCGTCCGTGCATCCGTCGCGAACTGATCAGTACGCGTTGTCTTAGCGCGTTTGCCACAAGGCAGCAACAGCATTACTTGCGACATTCAAACAATTCCAATCGTCACGGCATCTGTTGACCCCTTTCCACCATGCTATACAAGTGAGATATGTCCGAATTTTCAGCTTGGTTCGAGAACAACAAGGCGCTCTGGACACGCATATATGATGAGGTCATCGCGCCAGACCTCGAGAAGGAGTGGAAGAAGAGTGTGTATGCTGCGACCACATATAAGACATGACTAATGACGTTTCAGGAGAGGATAGACACAACGAAGAACTAAAGCAAAGTAAGCGTCAGTGTTCGAGCTTTTCAATATCAGCTGACGGCCAGATAGAGGATGAAACCCAAAGAATTTTATATCGATGTGTCAAAGAAGAGTCTGACAAGAATGAGCGCCTCGTTGTTGAAATTCAAGAGCTCAAGAACCGGTTTCAGGAAGAGCCAGAGAAAGCTGTATCTGCCTCCAATGTTCAGGACGCGAACATCGAACCCCCTACTGGACTTGAGGAGGGGTATCGCCATCTTGTTGAAGAGATGGACGACTTGAAAAAGAAGTACTACGAGGTTTGCATGAGAGCGAAGTATCTCGAAAGAAAGAATAAAGATGTTTTGCATAAGAACAAAGAAATGAAGGCGAGTGTACATGCTTGGAAAGACTATATCGATCGCGAAGCAGAAAAACAAAAGCTCAAGAATGAGGCAAGGACAGAACGAGGTCAATCATCGACGTTACTTTACGCTCCCCCTGAGGATGTTCATCCCTGTATTCCATCAAGTCCAGGATCAGTTTCAACAGTTCGGACGCCTCGTTTCCATGCCGACGGGAGACAGTCCTCTCCAGCACGAATTGCCTTGCTCGCAGATCAAGGATCTGGAGTTACGAACCACTCGGATCTCACTTCGCTGCCCAACCAAGAACGAGACCGGACCTCTACTGCCTCTTCCACACCAAAACCATTAGGCAGAGTCCATTCTACCAAGCAGTCCAGTACAGATAATAATCACTCTCCTTCTATTCGTTTTCCACGGGCTACACTTACAGATCGGAGTGATGAACTACATCTCCAAGTATATTCCAATGCTGGCGTTCCGGGCTCGAGCCAAACTACAGTAGATGAGAGTGCAGAGCATATGACCAGGCTTTCACAGGTACCAGACACCAGGGCCGACGAGTTGCCAGAGTTTGTCTCTGAACGATCACTCAAGCGTAAACGAGGACCATCCTCAAAGTTCGAGATATGTCCAGATCGCTCGTCTGATGGCACTCCTATAAAACCCTTTCGAGTGAAACAGGAGGAGCACAGTAGTCCACCCACCACAGTACATGCTTTGCTTCGGAAAGACACCATTGATCTAGATGAACCTGCGCCTAGCATACTTCTGACACCACGGCATTCCCGGAGGTCACTTGAGAATGATTCAACTACGGTAGGTACACCTCGCCACCAGAGGTCTACTAGTTTGCCTGTGTCGCAGGTCATCAAGTCGGAATGCGATCGAGATGGTTTCCGGATGGAAGGACATTCTACTGTTGTCCGAGGCGCGTCTGATTTGTCTCAGATGATGACTGGTGAAGAACGTTCGCTTAATGAGCCATCAGACCCTTTTCTGGGTAAAGACTATGCCCTTGCACCCCTCGATCCCAACATACGTACAAGTCTACCCGAGCAGCCCTCTGCCAAACGACAGAAGCAAGCAGAAGCTCAAGGTGAAAATAAGCACCGGGCATTTACCGAGTCTGGTGAGACGCCACCCCCAACGGATGAGAGCGAAAAACAACTAGGCCCACGTCTTGCTCGGATACAGTTCAATCGAAAACTACAAGCTGTCAAAGACAAAACTATGATTGCAAAGGATGCTCGCCAGGTACTTAAAGCAGGCCCAACCAAGATCAAAGTTGAACAGACATTCGCACCCCCGTCCAGCACCTCTCGTTCTACACGTACACCTCCTGGGGGTCGTATCACGTCACCCAACACACTCTCGAATCCTCGAAACATCTCCACTTCTACCGATCGCCCCATATGGACACTGAAAGCTTCAGAGCCGGGTCTCGATTCTCGAAGTAGCCGTATGCCATCTCCAAAGAAGAGTACTCCACTCCGCAGAAAGAACGTCAATGAACTCAAAGTCCATGACTTCAAGCCAAACCCAGTCTACAACCAAGGCTACAGCTATGCCTTCAGCGAAACTGTTCGTAAACGCGGTGATCGCATGTGTCTTCCTGGCTGCACAAACTCTACATGCTGCGGCTCTACATTCCGAGCACTAGCCGCAGCACAAACTTCACTCTCATACTCACAAGAGGAAGCGCTACTTGAAGACTATCTCGGTGATGCATATGACACTATAAACATGACACAGATGGCGTCAGATGAGCGTGCCGAGTTGGTCTTGCAGGCAAGAACGAAGAAAATGGCAAGAGAGACGGGGAAGCACAGAGAAGCATATGAGAGGCGTCGCACACCGCCAGGGTTTTGGAGGGTTGATTTTCCGACAACACAGGAGCAGCAGGTTGACAGAGAACGCGCGAAGGAGCAAGAGAAGAGTGTTGTGCAGGAGCGGTGGTTAGAGGCGCAACGGAAAGGTGGAAAATGGATTTTCAGGGACGAGTGATATCCGCTTGAGAAGCGTTGATTTCGATACGGAACTAGTATGATATTTTTGATCTAAAGAGTACTATGTATCAATACAGAACGCATTCAAGCAGATGTGTGCTGAGCGTCGAGAACACATCGTACTGTAGTTTTCATTCTCTACTTTTGCATACACCCTATTGCAACAGATAATATCTAACCCTAGGCGTGTTAGCAAGGATGCCCTTTGGCAAACTCTTATGTTATGAATGTAAAGAAAACCATGCTTGGGGATTAGATCAGAACAAAATATTGTGATCTTCAGAAGCACGCACAATGCTGCAGTTTTCGAATACGTTAATAGGCCCCGATAAATTTTTGCTCTCTTAATTTACTTTCAATGCTATAGCAACCTGGACAATTTTCCTTGCAATAGGGTAATGTGTGTCTGCGGTGCAATGAGAAGATCCCAATTATGTGGAGGGATTCGAATGACGTCACACTTGAAATGCGGCAATACCAAGCACACTCTTCCCGTCGAATGAAGGCCAAGTTCTCACATTACGATTTTAGATCAATTTAGTATTAGATTCAATTAGGTGCAAATTTTCCAGATTTGCTTAATTTTTGGAAAGTGGCAAATGTCTTTGTGTTCCAGACAACGGACCGCAATGTTCAATGTAGTGCAGATTTTATCAGGCTCAACATCCCATAGGCTCGCGTATCACACGGCAGGTATTGACAAAATCTTGACAACAAGCCTTCCAGGCAAGCATTGGTTACGGCTCCCATTTCCTTTCCTTGGGGATCCAACGGCCGTGCTAGAGCTTATTGAGTTTAGTCGAGAACGCACACACCCCATGCGGGCAGATATTTTCTCTTTATGCCCTTGCCCCTCGCTCTCTCTAACAACACACAAATTCAACACGGATCTCCTTGATACTTGGAAATCCTCAATTCTCCTACCTACTACATACCCCAAACTTAAACCGTGAGTCTAACATCCACAAAGTTTTACTGCTTCGCCTACATCCGTTGCGCAACTGTCCTAACAAACATAAAGGCTTTAAATCCAACTTCACCAACAATGGATTACCAGGCTGCTCCCCCTACCGGCGCCGGCGGCCGCGGCTGCTACAACTGTAGGTCAAATTTCTTCTTTTTTCGCCACCAAACACCAACGACAACAACACGAACGAAAGCGCGTTCGAAAGATCTGCCGACGAGATTGTCACTTCGATACCGAACAATCGCTCTACGTCTGCAATGCTGTCTTCCTCTCTCCCTAGTTTCGATGCTCTCGAACTTCGCTTCGACCATTTGCAAACGCCATATGGTCTTTCTATGGCCATTCTCTAGCCTGACTCCAGTGCAAATGAAAGTCTTTGTGCCTTTGCTAACAATCTTTTCAGGCGGAGACAACTCCCACCGCGCTGCTGAGTGCCCCACCAAGGGTACCCCTACCTGCTACAACTGCGGCGAGAAGGGCCACGTCAGCCGCGAGTGCTCTTCCCCCCAGGCTGAGAAGACCTGCTACCGCTGCGGTGGAACTGGCCACATCAGCCGCGAGTGCACCAAGGACGGAGGTGCCGCTATGGGCGGTGCCGGTGGCCAGGAGTGCTACAAGTGCGGACAGCGGGGTCACATTGCCCGCAACTGCTCCCAGGGTGGTGGTGCCTACGGAGGTGCCGCTGGTGGTGCCGCTGGCGGCTTCGGCGGTGGCCGTGGTGGATACGGTGGCGGTGACCGTGGTGGTTACGGAGGCGCTCGCCAGACTACCTGCTACTCATGCGGTGGTTTTGGCCACATGAGCCGTGACTGCACCCAGGGTCAGAAGTGCTACAACTGTAAGTTAATTCCACACGACGGTTCTAACGTGTCTAATCTTTTCTCAGGCGGTGAGGTCGGCCATCTTTCGCGCGACTGCCCCCAGGAGTCCACCTCTGAGCGCGTCTGCTACCGCTGCAAGCAGCCCGGCCACGTCCAGAGCGCTTGCCCCAACTAGACTTCTCGTCTTTGGGTCTAGTCGATTTCCCTGATCTGGTCTGAGTTTCAATGCAACGGATCGCGGTCCGTCCAACGGCCGCGAACCGGCATTTTCGAATGTGTAGAGATTGCATCCACGATTTATGAGTCATCGACACGATAACGATTTCTTTTCTTTGTACATCTTCTCATTCTGCGGCTGGCTGCCGTTTTTCGACGCTTACACGAAAAGCATACAATCGCCTTACATGATTGGACCTGGTTCTTGACCAGCTGGTCGTTTTGACAGAAGCATGGGTTACGGAAAAGTCTTGAATCAGGAAGAATTTGCATCTGGTGGGAGATACACTGTGGGTGGGTGAGAGAACGGATTCTTTGAAGCGGACAATGAATGGGAGTAGGGCTTCTTTGTGGGACCAAGTGGTCTGCACACGAACTACGACTGGGCGATGAGGCACTTTCTGTTTGGCGGATGTTCTGTTCAGCTTTCTGGTCGCTGTTGGATAGCTGATGGACTGGATGGAAGTCGAATACTTAGGAAATGTGGAAAAGCATGTCTCATGGGCTGAGCCTTACAATACTCGGTGTTTTAGTTGATGCGTCTACGACACGTCCGATGTGTCGATATGTTGTTCTGCTGTGATGTGTGAGCCTAAAGAGTGCGGACGTCGTTGCATTTATCTATTGTGACGTTTAGATTCGAGTCGTGTGCACGCCAAATCGACGGTAGTAGCAGGCACATGGCAGAGCTGTAGTATTAGAGTGCCAACATTCACACCTCGGAGAGTATGAATTCTGATTGGATATTGAGTTTGGGCTGCGACGATGATGCATGGTCGGATATACTACATGTTGCAACATGACGCTTGTCGACGTGCGGCGTTGACGTTCACGATGAGACGTGAATCCGTGGGCACGTGCACCGGCTCTCGTTTACGAAGCGCATCCCACCCCAAACAAAGCGATGACACCCCTCGAATCCCCAGTCGCACCACTATCGACGCGTCAATCGAAGCCGTTCACGCGCTCAACCTACTCTGGAATCATGGCGCCACAAAGGAAACGCGAAAATCGAGAGAACAACTTCTACAATGTTGGTGTGCAGGGCAGGTACGCGAACTACACCCCATCGTTTTCACGCACGCGCGATTGACAATGTGTGCAGGAAGACTGGCATTACACTAGAAGAGCGAGAGCGCGATGAATATGGCCTGGAGGCCATATCAGGCATGTTCTCCTCGCCGGAGAAGTCCCCGCCCAGGCGCGGAGAGAATGCGACAGGCTCAGAGTCGATGGACATACAAGAGAGTACGTGTCTTTGAGTCTCCAGGAAGCTGCACATAGTGCGCAGGGCCAGGGCGAAATGCGCTGATCCGTGTTCAACTGCAGGTTCTATTCCCGACCTTACAACGTCCAAGCAAATACTACGCAACAACCGCACACTGCTTCCTCCCCCTCGATCGCGTTCGCCCATGAAGACGGCCCTTGGTTCTTCGCCTCGCCGGCAATCGTCAATGGCCCCGAGAGCTGTCTCTCCCCTCATGTCCAGTCCAGTGCGCGCCGCATCGCAATCCCTAGTCGCCAGGCGTCTGGACTTTGAACAGGACGAATCGAGTTTGCAGGAAACGCCAGCTTTGAGTGGTTCGGGCCAACGCCGAAACAGATCATCGGACATTTACGCTATAGAGCAGTCACCCACCCATTCTCTGCCCGAGGAAAGCTTGATCCAGCAAGAAATTGCAGCAAACGAGGCCGCCGATTACAACGATGCTACCGAACAAAGCTTTGTCGCGCAAATTGGAGATGAGACGGTAGCAGGAGAAGAAACTGAGGTCGAGGTTTCCTTGGGTGCCGAGGAAGATTCTGAAATCGTGCCAACGCCGGTGAAACAGCCGGCAAAGAGGGGAAGAAAGCGAAAGAGCGATGTCTTGGAGTCCGCAGTGCAAGAAGAACCACAATCAGCAAAATCACACAAGCGAGGAGCCAACCTAGCGCTGGCTGCAGAAGCCAGGAAGAAGGGAAGGAAGACTGCGCCAGCTGACGAACCACGCCGATCTAAACGAGCGTCTGACATATCACAACTCGATCAGAGCAACCTGGATGCTTCCATCGATGTTACAGAGGATGCGTCTGAGCAGGTTGATGACCCGCCCATCGTGCCGAAGCGCCGAGGACGGCCTCCTAAAGCCAAGCCTGCCGCTGCAAGAGAGAAGGAGAAAGAAAATGTTGCGCCAGTCAGGACGAGCAAGAATATCTCAAGCGAAAAGGAGGATCATGTATTCAAGAAGCCTTCCAAACCTATCACAAAGCCTTTGGCGAAACCTAAGAGCAAATCAGGAACGCAAACTACTGGAAAGGCACCGCAGGTATCTAGTTCTGAGTCTGGCAAACCCGTAGATGCGTACGGCAATCCTCTAAGTAAAGCGGACATCGACCGAATGTCTACTGCCTCGACTGGTTCGCGGTATGGACGGGGACGCCATCTTTCGATATACCGTGAAATGGATCCTGAAGCAGTTGCACGAGTTGGACGAACGGGCAGGCATCGTGTCGCCCCCATTGATTTCTGGAAGAACGACAGAATCACGTACAACACCGATGGTAGCATGGCCTCGATTGTAAAGGCGCCAGAAACGGAGCCTGACAACAGGCCCTACAAGGGCACAAGCAAGAAGGGCAGAAAGCGGATGCTTACGGCAGTAGAAGAGGAAGAAATTGAGCTTGATACTTGGGAGGCGGGCGAAGGTGTCCTGACCGGCAACTACAAGGGCTTTGATCGTGCTACTAATTTTGCTTCAAAAGAGATTATGACTGACAGAGGTACGTTGCAACAATCTGATTCTATTCTACACGTACACTGACCTTCTATCAGCCATTGCCTGGGCACCAAAGGGTATTGAGCCAGTGGAGGCTGGAGACGGCACGTTCAGATATGCCAAAATCGGACAATGCAAGTTTGAGGGATCCAAAGCAGATTTCTTGAGTTGGGGCATCCTTGAGATTCCACCAGGCCAAATGAAGCGCTCTAAGAACTCAAGAAAAATGCACATGGTGTTCAACGTGCAGTCCGGCACAGTTGAAGCAAAAGTTGACGAAAATGAATTTACAGTCCACAAAGGTGGTGTGTGGCAAGTTCCTCGAGGTAAGTTCTATCCTTCTCATTTCCTCTTTTCTTGCTGTCTGTCTGTCTATTCGTTTTTCACACGTCTCCGTTTGTTCTTGGCATATTTCGTCAACTTGAGATTGGGTGGCAGCATATACCGCTTCCGATATTCACCTCACATTTGTACGACAGTAGTCTCATTATGCTTATCTTCTGGCTCACCACCAGACGGGATGCTGCATATTTGAGCTACGTCTTCGTGTTGTGCAACCCCATCTGCAACCGCCGTACTGCCGGGACAGGGGGACGAGCGAAGCGAAACTTTGTGGTTTTCATCACCTGCAGATGTGGCGTTTTCTCGCCTGCATGCTGTGCGACACTTCCCCAGGCTGTGGGTTTTCTTTGTCGTTCGCTGGCCCGCAACCCATGTTCTCTATTTTGCTTTTAGCGCCACCGTCGCACGCCCAAAAGGGGGTTTTCCTTTCCGACATGGGTATGCGACAACCTATCACCTCGCATACACCACACCCACACACATACACAGAGACATTGTTGAACATGTCTGACACTTCAGCCACCCCCGCGGTCGCATTTCCTTTGTTTCTTTTCAGTGCGCTTCATTTTTTTTTTTGCGCTTGTGTGGATTGCCTAAGAAGGAACGAACGCCTACTAAATTATCGTTTGCAGGGAATATTTACAGCATCAAGAACATTGGCAGCGGTACGGCTCGAGTCTTCTTCGCACAGGCTTGCGAGGACCCGGAGTAAATGAATTGGTCGTTGGGCGGGTAGTGCCACCCCCGGATCTTTTGTTCCTTCGGTTGTTAAGCTCCGACCATAGGTAGATAGGCGACATGGCAATTACTGTGACGGCGCTTCTTTCGTTGGGAAAATTTTGTTTTTTGTGTCTCAAGTGGCGGTGACTTTACGACAGACGGCAAAACTTGATGGTTGCAGTCTTGCGAAAAGAGTTGTTCTTGCATAGTGCGCGCGTATCGTGTGGGTGTGGACGAGTACGTTCAGCCGCCCACCTGCATGTAAGAACGTTGTTATTTCTCTCGGCATGCATATTGAAACTCGGCTAGTCGTTCAATCGATCCAGAGAACTCTTCAACCATGTTTGTTTTTCCCTTGATGTTGGTAACCTTTCTACACGTCGTGTTGAGTAGTAGTGGTGGTGGTGGTGGTGGTGGCTTGCAAGAGTGGTTTTGAAAATTATTTCTAATCGATATCAATACATACATACACATGGAACCTATGATACGAACTCATGGCGTTTTGCTACATCTTGTTGCTGATATTGCTTTATTGCCACTTACTTCTTCGTCTTTGCTTTGTTTTTCTTTTCTCCACTGGGCGCGATCTGTCGTTCCTTCATGTTTCACGCACATGGGAAACACCTGTTCAGTTCAGCTCAGCTCAGTTCAGTTCGGCTCAGTTCGGTTCGGTTCAGTTCACTGCCAACACTCAGACTTCCACCGCTTTCCACGATGAAGCTGTGTGGTTCCGCTATCCGGCATTGTTTATGGGAGCACTATCATTTAGCGGCACAATGATGTCTATGATATTGACGGTTGTGCATGTTGTGCAACGAGAGGGTCGGAATTGTTACACCATCCTCGTTTTCTAGCAGGCAAGGACGTACACACACGTGTACGAGCGTCTATCGAGGGGTGAGTGGTAAGGGGAAATGTTATGTACTATGTTGCTATACGTGGGGGATAGTAGAAATTGAGGTTCATCGAGCAAAAATCCACTGGCTGGTGTGGTGTGCTTTGGTGATATGACTCAAAGAGGTTACATTTTCACATTATATTACTATACACTCATACTTTGGCTTAATCTCCTGTTGCGGAACTATGAAGATGCCGTTCTCGCAATCATGCACCCACCTGTTAAGCTTCCGTCTCGCACTATCCCACTTACCGTAACATACCTCCCTCACGCAATCCTGCCTCTCTTCACGCCTTCCACCATTTCGTTCTGGGGAAGCAACGCATATCCGGCAAACCATCCGCTTCCGCAAGCCTCTTTGTAACACCGCTATGTATCGCCATGACGGCGCCGGGCATTTGCACACACATCCTTGTTCTCGCATGCCTATCTTAATCTGGGATTTGAAACTTAAGTGTCGAGAAGTGATCTGAAGCGGTGTAGAGCGGTGTAGGGGGCACGAGTGTTCTATCAGGTCTAGCCCAGCTTGACTAGGTGGCTGGCCGGTGAAGATGGGGTAGAGGTATTTTGGTGGGGAGGGGCGGTTCTATCTGTATCAAGAAGTTAGACGCTTAGGCCTAGAAGTGAGAGCGGGAGCGCTGGGTTGGCGTTGATGTAGGGAGCGGTCTGCGAAGAAAAGTGTGGGTTGAGTATGCTGGTAGTTGGTAAAGGGACTAGACTGTGTTCATGAGCTGGGCAAAATTGCGGTGTAAGGTTCTAGAATGCGAAGAGCAGAGTTTGAGAGCAATTCGCTATATTTCTGCTGTTCATGTGAACGATTGTGGGTCTGCCTTCCCTATGCTGTATGAATATCCCATGTTCCCTTATCCTGTTTTGTATAGTATAGAACGGGAAATAGACAACAGATTAGCGCCTTCTCTAGTAGCAATTTGATCGTCGAGGGTTTGAGGTGTTCTTAGGACCTTGGTCTAAGCTCCAGGATTTTCTATTTCCCCTCCCCTTTCCAGACTGGTTCTTTTGTCATACGGCGCTTCGTTTTACACATTGTTTAACGCTGTTCTAACAGCTTCAGGCGCGCACGCGCTTTCTATTTGACTTTGCGAGTCATGGTGAGCAGCGGACTCGAACTCGGCGACACTACTATAACGCCCTAGATTTTACCCGCAGTGGTTTGGTGGAAGTTGGCTTCCTGCTGTCGTGTGGTTGACCTGCACTGTGGAGTACAGGTCTCTGTTGTTTTAAGTTTTGAGTAGCTATAGTAGTGCTTCTGAATGTCTAGGGTACCAGAGCCTGATCGGTAGAATCCGCAGTTTGTCAATAGACTTTATTGCGGTCGTGGCTGCGCAGCTGATGAATGAGCGGCTGATGATGATCGTGTCTTCGCGTGATTCGCCTTGTATGGAAATCGTGCATTTGCAGGTCAAAGCCTCCAAAGTGTGTTTTCAGATCCGCATCGCAATGTAATATTAACTCTTCCTCGGCCGAATCATAATTGTCAACCTGCGGTTCGGAAGGCCTGCCTGTTTAAGCGTGGCCGAAGATGCCGTCAATTTGCTACGGGCATTTTCGATGCCGAGATGCGCAGTGGAGACTTCTTAACGCTGTTCGCCGCGTTCTAGCTTGTATCATGATCAGCTGGGGGGAAAGAAACCACTGGGCTTTTTCGCAGCACCCAAGATCCAGGCTTGCCCTGTCAGAGACTTGTTTCTTGCCCAAGGCAGCGATCCCGGGCGATCAAAGAAAGCCCATTTCCGAGCGATCAATGGAATTCGAGGCAGCCCTGCACGGAACGCAAGGCAGATGTCATGTTCACGATTCAGATGGGTGGGCGAACAGGTGATGGCGGGAAAGCTTCTCGAAGCAGATCATTCGCCGATCAAGCCCGCATTATCTCAAACCGCGCCAAGCATGGGAGAAGTTTGAACGTGTTCGCAGGGCATGCAGCCCCGAAAAAGAACGGCAGATGTGGCATGGATGAGTGGGTGGGTGTTCGTGTCATGGGTTGGTTGGTTGGTTGGCTGCTGTCTCTGCATGAACGTCAGCACGTTAATGCCGAACAATAGCCTGAATGAGCGTCTCATCTACTTGTTGCGAACGACAGGAAGGACCCAACACAACACCAAAAAAGTAGCTCGATACACTCGATATACGGCATCACTTTGAGGAGACGGGCGGGGATATCGCTGCTTCTATCTTGTTTCAAACCTGCCCTCCCATTCCAGCCTTGTGATCGAACATTCTAGGGCAATCTCTCGAACGTGTGCGTGCCTGACGGCACCAGCACTTCCCTGCGAACGCCGGCGATCCACTTGTGTAATCTGCTGCTTGCGCTGTTTGAACCATGACACGCCCTTCGCAAATGTGCAAAGGACGGTGAACGGTTCAGGCCAATTCATGCAAAACGTCACTGTTGTGACTCAATACCGAAGTGAGGCTGTGCGGCCAGCGCAGAGAGTCAACTCTACGCCACTCTATCTTTCGCGGTGACAACGCAACTCGCAGATGGACACGTAGGACATTCTTGACCGACGCTAGATACGTCATCATTGTTGATCCGGGGTAGACGAGGGAGCAGATGAAGGCGGTGGGCAAACGAGCTGTCGTGTCGTTCACCGCCACGAGCCGGTGCATGGGATGCTGGACGGGTCATTTCAAGTTCGTCACGTAGGGCAGAGTAGAGAGGGTTTGGTCTCGGGGGTCTGTATTGTATTGTTTACAGGCTATGCTAGCCTCAGCGTAGAGGTGTCGTGATGCGAAGAACTTGCTTTATGTTGAATGAAACCACAGGCTAATGCTTGGTCGTGAAACACAACAGTGGATGATGGGTATTCCCACAACCGTACGCCATATTGCTTATGCTTAAGAATAACAAGGAGCGCGACGCACAACCACATGACATCTCCAGAAAAAACGATGCTGATAAAAATGCAGTCGCAACCGCACCAATGGGTGTGAGAAACAATTCAAAGAACGAAAAGGCAAACAGACAAACGCCAATAAATCCACAATGTACAACGCTAAGGTGTTCTTTGCAAAATGAATAAGAAGACGAGTGAAAATACGATGCAAAGGCCGAACCCACGCTAAATGCCACAATCATTGCTCGCTATGCACCTCATCCCATGCGTCGTGGTATCTTTCTATCCCGAAAATCCAATGCTTTTACGCCCATGTGTATGTGTGAAATGCAACCGCTCTTTCGGTTCCTGCCCGATCCTCTAATTGTGCTATCCGTATAAAATGTTTCCCAAGCTAAAGGTATTCTGGCTTCGCGATCTTTGGCAAAGCCACTGTGAAAAGAAGCAATCGCGCATTCAAGGGGCACCAGTAGTTGACGACGGCGAAGGCATACCAGAGTACCGTTTTGCATCGCTATGCTCTCGCTTCAGACTTTTTACGCTCCCTGTTCCGCTGCGCTGGGAGCGCCTGTCAGGGCTCATGCAGTCTTGGCTTTGAGTATCGAAGTTTGACCGAGATGGCCCTGCAGCCTCCTCTTCCCGTTTCCTCTTCTGATATATTTCCATGTAACTTGAGTATTCACCCTCTCTCTTGATCATTGATTGAACACCTGGTATTGGTGCCGTCCTGACACCGCTCACTAGATCTTCTGCTGTTGCGGCCTGTATTTGGGGAAATGGTTGACCAAGTTGAGGTGGAACACTGGACCTAGATCGGGGATCAGCCCGCCTGCGGCTCAACGAGCTATTCCTTCGGCGGCCTTGGCTCGAGCCGCTATCTGTGCGAGCGTGGTAAGGATGTGGAGGACCCTGCTGCTGCTGCTGTTGCTGTTGCTGTTGTTGCTGTTGAAGTGGCTGAGGTTGATGATGTTGCGCTGGCATTGATGTGGGAGTTGGCATAAGCTGGGGAGCATTTGCAGGAGTAAAGGTATGCGAAATAGGTGCAGGTACGCTTGGTATCTGCGAGGGCGAGCTAAGTGAAGTGGCGGAAGGGTGTAGTTGAAAGACAGGAGCGTTCGCCCGGGCACTCATCTCCTGCTCGCCCAGTTGCCAGTGCATTGACTCAGCTGAACGCCAGGGAATGCCCATTTCAGTGGCAACCTTCTGCCACATCTGGTCTTTAAATCTAATTTAGATATTAGCCCGATATTCGGTTGATAATAATAAAACTAAGTGCGTTTGCAAAGACGTAGTATCATGTTGGATAAACATAAAGTGGAACGAATTGTGAACAATGAGATTAGCAACACGTACCGAGCATAAAGCCTCGCAAGCTTGTTTTTCTTCTCCTCATCCCAGATGGCTCGTTTCTCCAGATAGTTTTGGTAGCGTAGACGACAAGAAATGGAACTTCTTCCAGGTAACCGTTTCGCAATATCGTCCCATTTCATACCCTGTCCTCGTAGTTCAATTGTGAGATTGTCTTCTTCAGGTGTCCATTTGGATTGCTTTTTGGCGGGGCTCTCATCGGGTAAAGGAGTCTGTGAAGCTTGTCTTTTGATAACGTGAGGGGGAGAAACGTTGGTTCCAAGCGGCCCTTGTTGAAGACCTGGAGGACCGGCATAGAGTGGGCGAAATTGAGGGTGTGGCATGGGATCTGTATGTCGCTGAAGCTCTGAGATTGCAGGTAATACTGGACCACCCAGTATAGACCCCGGACCCATTGGTGCTGATGTTGGTGCCTGAGCAGGGTAGATCGAGGTTGGGCCATACATTAAAGTTGTTGAATATGCTGGCGAGCCACCAATGTAGGCAGGTGATGCTCCATGCGCAGGAGACTGTGCGTATGCCGAAGGCGCGGACGTGTACGCTCTCGCTGCCGCTGTAGAGTTAGATGTTGCGGATGCCGAGCTCTTCTTGCTCACCGGGGACTCAGAGCCCCGGGGCTCGAGCAGCAGGTTGATATCCACGATGGGCGATTTAGACTAGCTCTCAGCCAGCCCATACGCTGATAGAAGTTTCTCGAGCCTTACAGTGCCGCCAAACAGAGTACTTGGATGAACGTGCAGATGTGACGGCGGATCGCGAGCTCAATGGATAGTTGGCTCGTATACAAGCGAAAAAGATACCCTTGATTTTAGGTAGTCACTGACTAGACTAGTCGATCTTCTGAAGGCCCAAGGATCTCCGGGTGTTTGTTGTTGAGGAGGATGTTGCAAGGAGCGCTTAGGGTGTGGCGTTCAAAAGAAAGGGTAAGGCAGAAACAAGTGCTGCGTCGAAAGGCAGCAAAAGTCAAACGTATTTGACAGGCGATGTAGAAGCTGTTTCGACTGCTACTGTCAGGAAGGCGACGCGAGGAATGGTAATCCGTCGTCGCTGAGGGTTTCGGATGCGAAGAGGAGGCTGTGGTGAGGCGAGGCGATCTGGTTAGAGCCGAATGTGCCGATGCAGGTCGAAGTAACCAGTTGCGAGGTATTTTGCAGAGTACTCGCTCTAAGTGGTTGACAACCCGAGCTATTTAGGAAATGGGGCAGGACAATCGGTCAGAGACTAACGTGAACAAGTCAGCCAATGAATCAATCAATGACAGATGTGCTGAGCCACTGACTGTGCTGAAGAGTCGAGAGATGAAGGAAGTGTCGTGTTGCGGGACGATGGATATGGTCTGGTTTGAGCGGAGAATAGGGTCTAAGGTACTTGCCAGCATGGACAGGTGAGTAGAGTAACTTAGCGTGTGTCTGTATTGCCCTTAGCAAGCATCCCTTGATCAGGCCCGATGGCTGATGCCGCCTCACTGCCCGCTACGGTAGGGATCCGGTGGCTTGGGATTAAGATGTTCGTTTCTGACTTGTGTTGGCGGCGCCACTTTGATGACCCACAGACCATCACTGCTCATCCAGGGAAGTATGCCTGCCGGGGGTTTAGCGAGCATAAAAGAAAAAATCGAGAACGCAAATTAACAACGTTTATCGTAACTGCAACACAAAAGTAGAAGGCCCATTCTTCTTGCTCTCTAGGGAGGGTGGTGCCGATGACGTGTTCTCCACCTCGCCGCACTCTACACACTCTGAAGCTCCAGTCTGCCCTTCGTTGTGGTCTGATATGATGCCTGACTTGCTTGTGAGCTAGGGCCCATTCGATGCCCTTTCTTTTTCATCAGGCCTCACTGCGCCATGTGATGGCGTTGCGGCGTCTGCACATATTTTGGCGACTGTATGAGAGCTGTCTCGTTCACTAGAAAACCCTTCTAGATGGCCCTGCGTGGGACAAGAATACCTAGAGGGGCAACGAATCAGGCGGTGAACATGATCAGGGATTCGCTGAAAGCCCAGGGTTAGGCTCGGATGCAGAAGCGCGATGACATGGCGTCGCGGCGAACAAGATCTACAGCATCCTTCGCCCTACGGGTTATCTGACGCCAGAAGCGTGGCTACCGCTGCCGCACAAAGCCTCGCGAACGCTGACTTGATTGTAGCGGTGCATGTGGTGATGTGTCCCCGCCGCAAAGCTTGAACATAACAAATACGTTCCGCATGAAAATTCGAAGCACATACAGCAAGGCAAGGCATCCCACAGTGGGCACCGATGTCTATCAATGCCGGCAGCAGGCCTCACTTCGGACAGACAAGCGGTGAACTGCGGTGAACTGCCGAATGAAGCCCGTGACGTCTCTTAGTGAACCTGGGTCGGCGCCCCAAACTGTAAACATACTGATGCCATACATGTATCGAGGGGCCTTACTGTGGTAGCTCCGGCCTGACCCGTGGGCAGATACGAACATAAACTTTTGTGCTACCGCGTCCACGTGAGATGTGTTTTAGCCGGCCTGCGGCGATGCCGTCTTGTGTCCGAGAGCCATGTTCAGATGTTGCTATTGTCGATGTTGATCTACATATAACTATCGATTGTGCAAGTCACCCTGAGCCAGGTCATGGCCCTGCACACCGTCCTCTGCAACATACAAAACCGTGGCATCACTGCATGCAGCACGGCTCATTGCATCATAAATCGATGAACGTCAGGGATTTCTGTGGTGCGCATTTAGCGGTGAGTGCTGCCCGAAGCTGCCCTCATCTAGGACTATGTCTGAGCGAGGTTGGTACGTACCGGACCACAGGGCTGTCTGCGGTCCTAAAGCCCCGAGGTGCATTAGTCGATCAAGTGAACACTGTCCCCGTGCGTTCTCCACGTAGTTGTAATGAAAAGACTTGGTCAGCGGGAAGTGCAGTGATGAAAGGACTCCTCACAGACATCTTTGCAGTCTGTGTGCCATGCGAACATGATTCTTCCAACGCCCTGGTCGCAGGATGCGACGTTCCGGCACAGCGTGTCGCTGCTAAAACCAAGAGCCACAATTCGTGGGTCTCATTAGTTGCGTGTCACAACTCTGCAACCTCTGGCTGGCTGTGGAAGCGTCGGCTATTCCCCCCCCCCAGTGCGGACAGTTGCTTTGCCAGCTGGCTGTCAGTTTTTAGCTGAACAGCTGGTCAAGCCAGACACCAAGGAACTGCCCTGACACGGTGGCTCTGTTCTGTATTTTTAGAGGATTGCATTGCATTAACAAGCGGTGAGGCCCGGCCGCAATTGGAATGAGAGATTGACGCGCGCGGTGCCATCCAGCCATAGCTCTGAGGCACAGGCGGCGGCTGGTGCAAGCGCTGGTGGAGGGCACGCGTGATGACTGCTCGATTCATGCTCAAAGCAGACCAGAGACGGCGGCTCCATTGTGCCGAGGAAGCAGACGTGGGCACAGCTTGGCTGACGAGCGGGTGGTTTCGAGAAGGCGCTGCGAGGGAGCACGCGCTTGACTCATCCACGACGAAACATGACCAAGACGAAAACAAGTCGACGAACGACGCCAACGCATGCGGCGTGGGGTTGTGGGAACGGGTGGGTTCGCCCTGGCGCACTCGCTTAAGCTTCCCAAAGGGCTGCACGCACACACGCACACACGCCTCTGTTAGGCTCGGGCTGCCACCGAGAAGCTGTCGTCCGCTCGCCCTACACCCCTTCTATAGGGGCCGCATGCATGGCAGGTCATCTGGAAATCCTCAATGCCTCGCTGTTCTGTACACGTACGTTCGCTCGCGTCGCCCGGCCCTGCAGGCGTTGCTAGCGCGTCGTCCCGCGCCTTCGCTTTCTAGAACCCCACCGTCACCATTGGCGGCGGCGTCTCGACTCTCCTGACACCGAGCCATTGCTTCAAACACCTTTGTTTTGCTCTAATCCGGGCTCCTCGCTAGCTCCCAGCACATCCCAGCCCTTGCCATTCCTGCAGCCCAAATGTCGCTCCATACCGCGGCAGACGTGCCTCTCCTCATCAGTTCCCCAAACTCGTCTTCGGAGCGCCGCATTTCTCCCTCGTGGAGCATTGCCCACCTCAAGTCACGTCTGGAACCCATTACTGGCGTTCCGGCAGGAAGCCAGCAACTGACCTTGCGGGTTGCTTCTCAAGATGCCATTCCCATTGCTGCAGCAGACGAAGAGCAGACAACCCTAGCCTTGTTCCCGCTACAGCCATATGCTCAAATAATCGTGAGTCCTCTCTCTTACTCTCTCTGCACGCTATTGGGAGCCCTGTCCCTGGCTGCTTGATACTGCTGTCCTCTCACCAGCTGCCACATGGGTGCAACCCTTGGCAACCATTACACTGCACTTTCCGCTTCAATGCCTTTCGTCCCTACTTTTTATCTTGATTCGTCACATGGCCAGTTTTCAATGCTGTCAACTGCATCAAATCTGCAGAGCTACCCCGCACCACCCCCCACCAGGCCAAATCAGTGTTGCCAAATTTGGCTCAACGGTATTATGGTCATCAGGGTTCTGTCGTCAGAGGCTCATCCCGTTCCTTGAACGCTTGACGAACTGTGTTGGGATATGGAGTTTGAGATCTTAGCAACCCCTTCAACCTTGGCTCGCTTCACTTTTTTCCCATCAGATCTTTTCTCGTGGGGGTTTTCTACGCGTCCTTATTTTTCTCCGGCCCGTTCGCATCGTCGTATTTTTACATGAGACATACTGTCCAGTCACAGGCGCGCTCTCAACAATCTTTCTTGAACAAATGGCTGTGCGTGGACGTGAGTATCCGCTGATGATCTGATTGTAGGTCGTTGACACTCGTCCCCCTGCCGCCCGCACGGATTTTTCCGACCTTTCGTCTGTCCCAAAATATGAGATGCCAACAACTGAATATGAGACACGAACTGATAGTGTTCTGGCTTGGAAGAAGGCGCAGGGACTTGGTCGCTTCGATCCAAATGCCCCAAGCATCGAACAGCAGAAGATACAGGCTTCAAAACGTGAGGTGGAAGAGAGAGGTAGGTTGCACTTTATTCCTTCAACTTGTTTCCTTGAATCTTCATGACGGACAACAATTACAACAAACGGTAGCAATTTTTTTTTACATGGTGTCAACGTAGAGAAGTTGGCATTCCCGAAACTGTGGTTCTGCGGCACAAATGTACCGTGACTAGGAGGTTTCCCAAAACGGATGGATGCAGATTAACATCCTTACCCCTTCGATACTCCGAGGGAGGGGAATCACCATATTTCATTCTGTCATTTGTCGCAATCTCAAATTTCGACAGTTGCTCAAGATGAGAAGGAAAATCACTCCACTTTCTACGCCACATCATCAGGACCCTCGTCGTATTTGCTTTTTCGCGCCATACGCATGAATCCCTATGGCCAAACGCAGCAAGGTTCAGGGGGCCTATTTTTGACGCCCAAAATCGTAGCACGAACACAACGACTCTAACGATTCTGTGTCGTCAAGTACCCATCCGACGATTGTTTCGCATAGATCATACATCTGTCGTGTGTAATGATCACAGTATTGGAATCAGTTTTGATACATCGTACAGCTGCCATCGACGCTCTCACTTTCCAACTCTTCGCCACGGCACATCATGAAAGCTTTCGTTGGGCTGAGATTACCTAAATAATTATTTTGCTGTGAACCATGGCACACATCGAACGGACCGGGAACGAGCCGCTCGCCTAAATAGTTTATTGACGATCAACGGCATCTGGAATCGAACTCTATACACCACTGGCTCAGTTGATAATAACGCAACCTTCCTACCCTGCATTCATCTGGCCCGTTTCCCCGTATGCAGCCAACTTCATTTTTGGCGACGATGATTTATGGTCGATGCGAAACAAATGTGCTTCTTTTTCGTCGTCTTTGTTAGACGAACACCGTGTCGGCTAGCTAGCTACTGTTCTGTCACTTAATGTTTGAATCCTTTTGTCGTGGCTTATCCTCGGTTCTACCTGGTAGAATAGTTTTCATACCGTCTTCAAGTTACAAGCTAACCAATTGACATCAGGTTTGACGCTCTCCTCTCGTATTCGTCTTCTTCCAGAATCCGACGCCCGAAGAGGTACAGTGTCCTTCATCGGTCTCATCCCAGAGATCCCAGGCATTGGTGTTTGGGTTGGGGTCACCCTTGACGAGCCTACAGGCAAGAACGATGGGTCGGTAAAGGGTAAGAGGTACTTCGAGTGCGGAAATAACTACGGTGTCTTTGTTCGACCTGAGCGTTGCGAAGCAGGAGATTTTCCCGCTCTCGATATGGGCGACGAGGACATGGAGGAGCTTTAGGCATGTATCCCGAGAATTCTCCAACAGGCAATATTCTTGTAGAAGATTTGATACGTATGCACTCGAGACGACCGAAACTAATCCCTCGCAATCATGGGCCATTACACATGAAGGCTTGAAATCAACAGAGTGACCCAACCGAGCTCCACAACAAAACCATGCACAATATACTACACAAAGTAGTCAATATAATCATCAAAGCCATTGCTCGACTAAATGTTAATTGCAAGCTTCATTCTTCCCACCCAGGTCATTCTCAAAACTATGGCAATTCCTCTAAACTATATCTATCCGCCCAAAGCGTATCCATCCTCTAAGCCACACCCCACTTCATCCCCGGGTCAATAGTTCCACCCGAACAAATTGTATCCCCGCACAACCGGCCCTTCCCTTGCCAAGATATCTGATGCAACCTGATCACTATCACCTGTATCTACTGAAACAATACTGCATAGGGCATTTGCTACCAGCAATATCCTGCCCGAATAGGGAAAAACAATAATGGCAACGATAAAGTGAAAAACTACAGTTTAGACGAACGTCGCTAAACGCCAAGGCAAAACGTTGATGCGGCTTTGCGCAGATGTGGGTTACGCTAAAGTGTGGATTTGTAGACTGAGGTAAAAGATAAGAAGAAAGGAGGCGAGTTCTCAAACGCTCTAGGTGGATTTAGCCGTCTGCTAGAGGTTGTGTGAGCCGAAGGTGTATGTAGTGAGTTGTTCTAGACGCTATTGGATAGTGGAGACATATGGAGAGTAGGAGAAATATAGATAGAAAAAAAAGGGGGAGGGGGGGGGGGGGGGGGGGGGGGGGAGAGAGAGTAGTGTTTTGGAGGTGCAGATCATGGAAGACATGATATATGAATGAATATGAGGTGGATTGGGAGCTAGACTTGATGCAGAACCGGGAAGAAGCGTAGACATGTTCCTTAAAATACATGTCCTACTGAGAATAGCTTGATGGGGTTACATGTATTTTCTTTATAAGTCATTGATCAGTCTTGCGACGCAGATGGGGGGGGGATTCAACTAAAATCATGAAAAATAGGCCTCTTGCTCTCATGTTTTCTCCAAGAAGATCCCTTGGACTAGCAAACGCGCTGACGAGGCTTGATCTTAAAAATCGAGAAGGGCCTCGTTACATTTTCTGTATAGTGTGTTCAATCGACGGCAAGGCGGAGGAACGTAGACGGCAGCTTGGGAGATACAAGACTCGACCATATGTAGTGTGCAAATATCATCTTTTCAGTTCACTAGACCTATTAGTCTCACAGAGGTTTTGTTTTTGCGCTCTTTGGACAACTAGCATTTCTTCTCTATGTAACATGCTTAGGCGCTCTATCTTCTCCTAAACGCATACACCTAATGGAAGGCTAACAATGGAGAATCAAAAGCACCACCTAATCTCCCGCTAAATCTACATAGTACATATACATATACATTATTTCATAAAAGTCTTCAAAGTCCCCTCCCTTTTTTCATGCACACTCATTTTAAATTCGCAGTTCAGATGGCCTTCTGTACTTTTCGTCTTTGGGAGGAACTGGCGGCAAGTCCTCATACGTGTGGTTAGGCATGACCGAGTCTTTTCTCTCCCACCATTGCTGTTTTGGAGCATATGTCGAAGCTGGTAAGAGGATCGCGTCAGACTCGTCATTTGTAACAGGTAATGTTGAATCATATGTTGTTGCGGGTAGTGTCGAATTGTATATTTTCGCGGCTAGTGTGGGTTCATATGTCGTTGCGGGCAAGTTTGTATCGGATCTTGTCAATGGCAAAAGAGCGTCGACTGTGGCCGTTGACCATTCGGTGTCGTATGAAGTCGCGGGTAAGGTATAGGAGAAGACATCGTCGATTGCGGCGTCGATCTCGGCAAGTAAGCCCTGCTCTGGCGCTGATGCTGAGGCGCGCTCCTGATCGAAGGTAAAATCGAAAGTGACTAGGCGCTCTTCGACCCTATATGGGGGATAGCCAGGGTAGAGAGAAGCTCGGCGATGTTCTTGTTTGTAATTTTGTGTTCGGGGGCACAAGGAGATGTAACGGTCGGACTTTGGGTCCTGTGAGGACACGGAATGTGAGGAAATCGATCGGTCGTCGTCAAATTCATCATCGTCTTCTTCATCATCATCATCTTCCTCGTATCTAGGACTGCTATTGTATGTTGATGCAGGTAAGAGAAAAAGATCTTCCTCCGGCGACGTCGTAGGGGATGGCAACGATTCCTCGTCGAATGTAAATGTCAATGTAACCGGTCGGTTGGATCTTCGTGGCGAATTGTCGATAGTGCTATCCTCGTATATTGATGAGGAGTATGAGAGGTCGGGGGTGAGAACTGGTGTTAAAACTGGTGTCACACTGTGGCTTCTTACGTGTGATGGGTATTGCGGTGTGAACTCTGGTTGAAAAAGTATGGTACCAGCGCTCTTACTTCGTGAGTGCAAGGTGTAACGAGGTGCAGGCTCGGGTTCGTAGTCTGGTGGCGGGGCGATAAAAATATCCCCATGTCCGGCACGCTCTCTTGGAGCGACATTTCGCAATGCTTTTAGTCTTTCATTGGCGAAATTTGACTCCAGGATATGTGCTCGCTCCACTAGCTTCTCTACCAATGTGCCGTGCGAATCCTGGAATGTCCTTTTGACAAAAGCCAAAAGTAGTGAAGAACAAGTCATCGTCACGTCTTCCCGGATGTACAATCCACTTGTCGGAACTCTAAAATCGAGTTCGGAAGGTTTCTTAGACTCGCCAGGCAGTGAGCCACCTACACTCCATTTTGCTCGAATCCGAAGGCCAAGCGGAGCGTAGACATGTGTTTGGAGACCATCGTCGAGGTCACGAAAACAAGCGTGATATGATACAGAGCTTTGCGCAAGTCTACCTGGCAAGTAAGATACTTTGTCTGGCCTTTGGTCAGTTTCATAACTCTTATAGTAGTTGTAAGCGCCGGGTAACATACCTTTAATAGTGTACCAAGATAAGTAGTATTCGTCTGTTGGCGCATAGCTGGGCGGCTTGCACTTAAAGCGTTCGACAACAAGCGGGTTTAGGTCAATCATAGCCAAATGCTCATGGTACATGTCGATGACACTCTTACGGGTAATCCCCGCGGGTAGCGGGGTTATCGTAGTGAATACAGTAGTCTTGGGCATTGTGAATTCTTCCTGGCTCTCCTTGAAGTTCTTCTTTGGAAAACTTGGTTGTATCCAGTGATGAAATGCAGGTAGAGAGAAAAGGGTATTAAAGAAGAAATTTGTCGACCGATACACCGAAGTACCAAGTTATTGTTTCGCAAGCTAGTAGACCGGCCGCCATGGCAGTATCATCCAACGTATCAGTAACGGTGCTATTCCTTCCTTTTCGATACTCCCTGCATCCAGCCCTGCAACATTTCGACGTAGCCAAGCCCTGCACCAACCTTCGCGAACGTCTCCTTCGTATTCCATAGCAATAGCTAACAGAAACAAGCCTCTTACTTCATATGTAAACGGCGTGCGGGTTGACCTCAATCCGATCCTCGACCTCATGTTAAGCAAAAAATAGCATCAGCTCCTACTGTTCGCACCTCAGACATGACAAAGCGTTGAAATTTGATAACGAAAAGGGGAGTCAAGTTACACATAGTGGCACTATTGGAAGCTTTGCGCGTTGCAGGTGTGAAGTTCGTCCAGGGTTCAAACGAAGATCTGCAGCATTCGCGTTTCGCACCAAACTAGTATGGGCACTAAGCCAATTTGAGTGAAGACAGTGAAATACTTCGAGCAAACGACAGGCAATGTTAATCAATTTGTGTGGGTGACTGTATAATCTGTAGCTGAAAGACTGACGTTTTACAGGCTCCAGGGTTTAAACCATCTCCATCATCATCATACAATGTAATTGGTGAATTTGGCAACCATGATTCTGAACGATAGCTAAGACACAAATAATTTGCTGCTTCAAGTGGCTTGTGTCTCCCGTATGTTTCAACATAGCTCCTCCACAAAACAGCAACCAGGTCTACTATCCCATATACGATATCACGGACGCTTCTGGACCGTACAGGCAACATAATCAATTATTCTCTTATCATTTGAAAGGTGATCAACTTTGCCTCTTATCTGAAGCTCGCTCTTCTATCACATCCACCTGTCGTAGCCTTAGAGCTGCCTACCTTTGAGTCTTAATCTAATCCATTTTGTAAATCACGGGACAATATTGGAAGCTGACCAAGGGCCGAATAAAAGACTGGAAATAAAATGTGTAGGTATGCTTCTGCACTTGCATTCTGGCAGCTCAGAGGATCCTGTGGAGCGATCACTCAATGACCATGGGTCTTGGGAGTGATTTGTTTCGGAATATTTGCACAGTTAAACAATCCTCTGTACACACTACTATTATTCGACGTCACTTAATTTCCCCCGAGACCGATTGTTGTTTATCCTTGGTATACGCTTCTCGATGGTGAAATGTGCCATCATGGTGCGCGGATAATGGAAACACTGGTTGAAGGCACGTTAATTTTCAAATTTCGGTTTATTGTATGGATAATTAGTTAGGATGCGGTGATCGTGAGGCTTAATAAATCAGCGCAAATGGTTTAGTAATTTGAACAAAAGTTCCATGAAAACAGTTATTCGCTTTGCTATGAAGGGAATAACTATAAGCGAATATGTTGATTCAAAGCATTCTCAAAAGAAGAGAGCTCAGCGTCTCAATACGTGGGCATGAAAGAATGCTAAGGGGTAACATGATTCAATTTGAGCGTTAAAGGAAACACCGATATATTTGAAGATATCGAAACGAAGCTCTCCTTGCAAGGATCCAAGCTAAAGAAGATAATTAAAACCATTGAAAACCCATCATTACACGTAATTCCATAAGTCCCAGGCGCCCGACATACTGCAATCATTCCTGATGATCACCTTCCCTTCACCAGACCCCCATTTCTCAACTCCCTCAATCCACTCCATCTAAACACCCTGATGCATGCCCACTCCCTCCGCCTTCGTCTCCATAACCTCTCTCTTGCTTCCCACACTCAATCCCTTCTCCTTCCACACCCCCCAAGCCCCCCATCCCCAGCTTCCCGCCCATGCTGTCCACCCAATCGCCGCCATCACTGTCCCCGCCTTCGCAACATCACACACCATCCCGAAGCAAATCCTATTTCCCAGGAATGCCGCCATGGCAACCCATCCGCTGAACCAGAACAATCCTGTCACACCCTCGAGGCCGAGGAGCGCGTAGCGAGCCGTGGTGTTGGAAGGAAGTAGGCGTGGGACGAACAGCAGCGCGGGGATTGCGAGAAGAGACCAGGATGTCGTGAATATGAGGAAAGATACCTCTGATGGAGAGGTTTGGCGCCAGTGTGTTGACCACCATGAAGACACTGAACGAAAATTAGTTGAGCTGATGGATAAAGGGGGAAAATGACGCACCGTATGCCATTAGGCCGAGGACAATGACAGAGAAGACTGTTTGCACGCCGCGGACGGCGAGGAGGAGCCATGTTGGTGCCATGGTGCTCTTGTGTGTTGCGTTGTCTTTTGTGGTGTCCAGTACAGAGTGTGTATGATTGAAATGTCCAAATGAAGAATCGTAGATGTATAAACTGCAGGAATCCACGAATGCAATACAACGGACATCAAAAAAGAAAAGAGCAAGCTAAAATCTCTTAAGCAGCAACACAAAGATTTAAACAATAAACCCGAAATAACCCAGGACGTTTAGGAAGTTTATGCCTCGTACTGCCAAATAATGATACCCTATCTGCCTCGATTTTCTCAATCAACAATGCATTCTCACCCATTTTGCCCTAATTCAAAGATGTGGATCACCTCTCTCAGTCCTCCTACCTGAGATGGTGTTTCATATCGACTTTGAGACGAGGATCTTGATCCGGGACATTCATGCGACGCCGACATTACCGTAAAGAAAACCTGTTACAATGTGCGTGACAAGACGACAGTACTGAAATATCACTGGTGGAGCCAACGCGTCGATATGACGAATTTATGTGCAAAAGACAAGATGAGATGAGACGGAGGCAAAATTTTCAGCATCGATTTTTATTAACGCACCATCCCGTCCTTTGTTCTCGACCATATCCACTTACATGTATCGTACACATGTGCATCTCATGTAAAAAGCATGCCGAAAACATCGCTCATTATTAAGTATAGCTGCAGTCGCAACGCTCCATCTAAAATACCATGTTACAAATCATATCCGAGGCCACCACAATCCCCACACATCCAAGCTTGGCCATCGGCGCATGAAGAAGATGAGCATTCCAGCATTCATCAGTCCCCAAGTGACGCCAACGAGCCAATGTTGTAGATCTGGAAAAAAGGTAAAACCCCCGTAGAGTAATGCTCAAGTGATTAAAGTGGAAACATCGTTGCAGCTCTGAATGTGAAATAAAGGCAAAACAAGTTATAGCTAAAGATTGAGCATATCGCACAACTCCGTACTCCGCTTAGACTGCTGTAAAACACTCAAAAAGTCTTCCAGACAGAGCCATCGGAAGATTACCAAGACGCAAAGACATTAGGTGACAACGTCACTCCATTGTCGCACCGCACAGCAACAAATGACAGAATCATGGCATTTCAGCACAAGGTTATCAGATGTTGATTGCAGCAAAACTGGCCCGATTTAAAATCGTTGCGCCGCCGCACGAGTCATCTCACTGCACCTGCTGACCAGGGCTGAAATACGGCGAAGAAGCGGGTTACCAGGAGTGTTCTCGTTTAAGTTGATATAGGCAGTTGTTAGGCGTTGAGTCACAACGTCCATAATCTTGGGCACAATGTCCCGTATCTCGTCATCCTGAGGGAACTGGTTAGTGAAAGGGAAACATGTAACAAGTCGAAATTAACTCACTGCAGGATTAACGCTCTTTAGCACGGCATCAAGCCAGACAAGTCGCTCTGGAAGGTTTCGATCCAAGGAATCAGACACGACTGCACCGGTCGAGAGAGAAAGTAACGGGCTGACCTGGCTGAGGTAGGCCGGGTTGCAACGGACAAAGATTGCATCGAAGAGCTCGTTGGTGCGGTTTGACTGGAGCCACTGCATGGTACCCTGCTCAAAATTGCCCTCAGTCATGAGACGAGTGATGCTTTCAGTCTCCATCTCCTCTGGTGTCTTCTGCTTGACGGGTGTGCGTGTGACTTGGGGAGACGAGCGAGTTGGAGCTGGAGTAGGCGCGGATGGATGGGCAAGAGATGTGAGAGATTGCTGCAGCTTCGCGATTTGTGATTGAAGTTCAGCCTGTGTAGCAACCATAGACTGAATCGTCTCAAGGCAAGTGTGTACAGTGTCTGTGAGTTGACCAATCTTGGCAGCATCTTCACGTCGCTGCACTTGCGAGTGGCGAAGCTGCTCACCGATTTGTTTCTCAATAAGGGCTGAAAGACTTGAGAGAGCAGGGTTGAGGACGGATCCCACGGAGGCAACCACGATTGGCTCAAAGTTGGCAGTAACCTTCTTCGCCACTTGATCGGACAAAGACTGGAATAGTTGAGGGTTCTTTAGGGCTCGTGAGACGGCGTCAGGAATCTCCTTGGAGAGTTGAGGTCCCAGTGCAGTCTTAAGGTTGGTGCCAATGCTCTGCTCGAGTGTTGATGATGTCTTTGCTAGGACCTCGGGAAGCAGAACATTGCGGATGTTTTCGTCCACCATTTTCCTGATAACACCTTCGACATTCTCAGTCAAAGTACTAGACACGAGGCGAAGGATAGCCTCTTGCTTAGCACCGTTAGCTGCATTCATGACGCGCTTGTCTTCATCGAATCGCTTGTACATGACATCTAGCTCGCGGGAGAAGCCCTTTGTGATCTCGGTTTGCACGATTCCCTCAAGTTTCTTGGCATCGATCTCGGCGGTTGGTGCAGAAGCTACAGAAGCTGACGCGGATACAGCCGACTGCTTGAAATGCTCGCTAATAAGCTTCTTAGCCCATTCGGGTGCTTCAACCCCAGACGTTTTCGAAGACTCCGGCTCGGCGGGTGCAGCAAGTGCGACAGGCGCAGATGGCGCAGCAGTTGTCTCGACAGGCACCTCGTTCACAGGCAGAACTGGCGATTTTGAATGTGGGACAGTCTGAGCAGCCTGCGCGTACGATGGTGCACGTGCAGATGTAGAAGTGGACACCTGCGAAGCAGTCTCCGCAGCAGATCGCTTCTTCTTCTTCTTCTCGGATTTCTCTACGCCGCCGTTGATAATGGCTGCACGAGCGGCATCCTGCTTACTCTCAACCTTGGCTAGAGTTGAGGCGCGCACGACTGCCTCAGGTGTAACAGAAAGCTTCGAAACATTGCTGGGCTCCTTCTTCACGGTCTCTCGCGCAGATCGATCAGATACAGACTTGGGTGGCGCTGGCGCGTCACCGGCAGTCGAAGCCTCATCTGTGCCCGCAGGAGGCGGCGATGGCTTAAGTTGCGAAATAGTAATCACCCCCTCTTGTTCAGCATCTTTCGGGTGTATAGGCTCGCCTTCCTTTTTCCACCCGAGGTCGCTTCGCCGGATTCGAAGAACGCAAACACCCTTGGAGTGCATTGCGTACAGCTCGAACAAAGCGGCGTTATCGGGGTCGTCGAGGTCTGCTGAACCAGCGGGGGCGGGTTCGTTGAGCATGTGCAAACTCCTGATCTGACCCTTGGATGCAAAAGAGTATTCGGTGATGCTTGTCATGATGGCGGTAGCGTTAACTGGAGGAAGTGCCTGCGATCCTTTGTCGTTCTTGTTTGCAAGGCGCGAAACAAATTGAGCCTGGCTCAAAACAGGTAAGTTGTACCTCGGGCAGGATACGTGAACAAAGAAGATCGAGTTCCTTGTAGGATGGGCAACAGCCATGATACCCGTCTTGGGATGGAACGACACGCTGCAGATAGCATCTGATTCATTTTCATGTGGGAGATTGATTTCCTGAACAGCCTTGCAAAGACCCAAATCCCAAAGTTGGAAAGAATGATTCTGCTTCATGCCAACCATGACATATCGTAGCGCAATACCCTTAGTATACGGCTTGTCCTTATCAAAGAAGAAGACTGAAGTAGGCCATGACTTGGCATTCGGAGAAGTTGTGTTGAACTCGATCAGGGTCTCAGAGACTTCGACTTGACGTGCTGGGGCACGCGGGTTACCAAGCTCAGGTTCTGTAAGGCTGCGGATATCCCAGAAGCGCATGCGACCAGCCTTGTCCAAAGACACGATGACAGTATCGTCCTCACTGAAAGTAAAGTCCTTTCCAGCCTTACCAGTGAGGATCTTCAGAGAGCGCTCCTTGAGATACCTTTCGGTATGGCAAATGCGGGTTTTCTGGCGAGCATACTCTGCAGCGACGCGTGGAAAGATAATGTGAATTGATTTGCCTCTGCCGACAGCGAAAAACTCAGGGTGACGTGAAGAGGGTTTAGCACGCGTTTTCAACTGGCCACCCGATGTGTTGTCATCCTGCGAGGGTGATGGGGGCAGCATGAGACCTTGAGTATCAAGATGCTCGCCAAACTGATCTTCACGAGAGGGGTCAAGAGAGGTCCAGAACACAGTGCCATTCACGCCGATGCCGAGAATGCTCTCAAGGGACTGCTGTGAGTCGTCGCCCGACGTGCAGAGCGCAATGTTGAAGATGCGTTCCTGGAGGTTCTCGAAAACCTGTCGGTAATGGCCATTTTCCTGGCGGATGATGCGGAATCCACCCTTCTTAACCAGCGCATAGACAATGAAGCTTTTGCTAGCTGAGACAAGAGATCGGTCAATTTGATCGAACTCTTTCTTAAGCCTGGCAATGTCCATGAACAGCTCAGGGCGGAAGTAGAGAGGTCGAGGTGGCATGACATTGACTTGAATGGAAGCAAAAGCACGCATGGGGAACCTGTAGACTATTACCGTCTGGTCTTCGCCCTGTGCAAGGCTCTCCTCAGCTTCGGCGGTTTCCCAGTTCTCGGCGACATCGCCTCGGGCAACTTCAGCAGCAACCTCTTTCAAGGCGGCAGCAGTTAGTGGCTTGGATGGGATATCTTGAAGCTTCACATCATCTTCGTCAGATTCGATCTTAATTTTGGCGACAACATCGACTGCAACATCTTCTACTTCAACGTCTTCAGGAGAAACATTGTCAATCTCCTTGGCTAGCTGAGCGATAGACGCGCTCTCGGCCTCAGCCAGCGCGGCCTCAATCTGCTGACCGACTTGCTCGCCCAAGTCGCTCACGGCCTCAGCCACAGTTTCGTGTGACTGAGATGATACCGGCTGCTTCTTGAGGATCTCGATCTTCGGCGCCTTGGGTGCTTCGGGGACGGGGGTGCGGTTGCGTGGGCTCGCAGCAGCGAGCTGGTCGAATGGGTTGACATATGTAAACTTGGGAGGGAGCGTGGCTGCCCCGTGCAAGTAGCGCGAAGACTGACCCGAGCCGTCAGAGCCAAAGACTCTCATGGGTGATGCGGATGCAGTGGCGGCATCGGATAACACCTTCTCTACGTCGGTTTCGGTGAGATCCTGCTCGACGTCCACGGCCGTTTCTGGCTTGGTGGAGACGGCAGGCGGAGAGAAGGTGGCGGCAGAGGCTCGCGACGAGCGGCCGTCCGACTGAGCGGGCTTGGGGTGGTTTAGTAGGCGAAGGAGCAGGTCCTGGGGGTTTTCAGGCGCCACAGGAGTAGGAGCAGGCATCGGCTGGAAAGCCGCGACCGAGTCACTGTGCGAGGGCGTCCTGTTGCCCATGAGGCTCGCCATCAGGTTCGAGGCTGAGACTGTGTGACTATGAGCCGAGTTGCCGTCCGAGGGCTGCGTGTGCTGCGACACGGCCCTGGACTGTGCGGCGCCTGGCTGCGCGTTGAAGCGGAGAAGGTTAAGAAGCTGGGCCGACTGCTGCTGCGGCGTCTGCTGCGACACGGCGCCTTGTTCGGGCGCGGGCGTGTTCGCAGTCGACGTGTTGGGCGACATGATGGCGGACTGGTGGTGTGGCGGCGGTGCACCAAGCGACGGAGAGAAGAGAGGCGACGAGACCGAGGGCTGTTGGTAGCCGTGTTGCTGTTGCTGTTGCTGTTGCTGTTGCTGTTGCTGTTGCTGTTGCTGTTGCTGTTGCTGTTGGTGGGTGCCAGCAGCGCCCTGCCCGTTGTTCAGGCGGGCAAAAAACTCCTGCAGATCTGCCATGGTGAAGGGAGACGTGGGCGATCTGATTGGGGCGTCAGTCGGGGTGACGCGATGGCACACGCAGCAGAATGCGCTGGACGAGATGACGACGTGGGCTGCTGGGAAAGAGGCGACTCACTTTACTCGACCCAAAATTCGCGTGTGGAATGACGCGTCCTAGCCACCGGAATCTCGACAATCAACCTGGTATTGCCGTGCTCCAATGAATGAAAACGCTGATGAGCAGTTGGCGATGGAAATGAAAAGCAGCGCTGGTGACTTGTCGAAGCAATTGACAACAGAGCTGTGAAAGCGAGCTTGACGGTCGCGCTGACGCATCGGGCTAGACACAAGCTAAGCGGTGACGATCCGGCTGCTCCTAACAATGAGCCTCACCTGCATGCCATCCCGAGGTGCCCGAACCCGGCGAAGCAACATGGCTCATCTCCGTGGCCCGTACCTGTGCTGCCTTAGTCGTCTTTGGCGTCTGCCATATACGAAACAGTTGTAGCATGGCAGGCCAATACAATTGCTGGCCTGTGAATCAATCACGACCTCAGCATCACCGTCTCGGCAGACAGCCACTAGTGAGACTGAAAGACAATGTGGCAATCTCATTTGACAAACATGTTCCTTCTCACCCCATATCACTATATGCGTACCCTCATGCTCTCTTCAGCAAGCTTCTGCCCGTCGAAGCCAACACCTACAACTTTCACATCCACCTCTCTGCCATTGTACCGATCAACCAATTGTTGAGGCAAGACATGCTCCAATGCATAGGCTCTGCCAAGCTCGGTTCCGTCGACAGTAATCTCAAAGTACGAACAAGAACCGGTGACACGGCTGCGGGGCAGCCTGTACGTTCTCTCGCCCGTGTCACCAAATCCCCAGCACAGTCTCAGATGATGGGTTTCGCCTTGCTCGCGGTCCTCGATATGTATATTGGTAATTGTACCTGCCACTTTCGGTGAATGCACTGGCATGATACACATGGAAATAATCTCAAGAATTCGGCACGGTTTTGAAGATGGGACCAAACCGTTGACGGAGACTCCAAGTTCTTGGAGTTTGTTGCTTTTGTCGGACTGAATACCAATGATTGTTGTTACAACATGCGTCCCTGGAGTCTGTGACATAGGAACGAGCTGGAATCCGCTGTTGAACTTCAGAAGAAAACCTGCTGTGAAATTTACTAGGCTCGAGGGTCTCCGGCATGTTATTGTTAGCTGCAAGGTGCCATCTGCTGGCATGTTAAGGTGGAAGAGAGGAAGCTGTAAAGCACTAATTGTGCAATCCGTCTTGGTTGAGAGAATTTGTGCCTCAACTACTAGATATGATCGACCTTCTTGATCCTCTAGTTTATGTGATAGAGTATTGGTAATGCTCTCATCATCTCCTGACGATACCACTGTCCGCGGCAGGACAGATTGCGAGCCGAGACGAGAGTGTACATTTTTGCCATCAAACAACATCTCCTTCTCCCGCTCATTATGCGCAGAGAAGGCTCGACCAAAATCTGTGTAGAAGAAGAACTCAGAACCAGCGGGAAATTCCTTGGCATATTTGGTGATTGGATACTGTCGATTTGGCGGGTGATGCGTTAAGCAATTCCCACACGGACAGTTGATACTTTCTGAAAGTGCAGTCCCCTCCCACATCGCTTGTTCGATAGCCCGATTGTGGCCAGGGAAATGCTCAAACGACCACGCAGGTGCAAAAATTCCTGCAGAGAGACCTACACTGGCAAGCTTCGCTACCGCAATACCAGTGTTCGTGCCGCCGCCACCTTGTTCAGGATAAGTTATTCGGGGATGAGCTAAAGAGGTGGTGTTCTGGGCCCAGACATCGATGCCGAAGAACACGTCTTGAGGCGGCAGATCATGCTGTAGTGCTTGGTCTATTGAGTTTTGGGCATCGATTTCCTTCCAGCAATAGTTTGTAAGGATACTTCCACAGGCTGCTGCGAACGGGAGATTGGAAGCATTCAGAGCATTTTGATAGCTGACTTTATTGGACGTCGTCAGTGCGTCATACCTGTTGGGCATGTGTAAGCATTGATTCTGTACAGAGTAGATCTGTGCTCACCATATGAGCTGCTTTTCAGGCCCCATGTCTTCTTTTAGCTGTTGGAGAAAAGTTTCCAAAGTACAAGCGTCCCAGTCCTCCTTCTCAAATACCTTTTCGATGTTCACAAGCCATCCATCAAAGCCGTAATGATCAGCTATATTAGCAAGCTTTCTTGCAACAGCGAAACGTCGTGACCCGTTATCATCACTGGAATACTGTAGCAACCTGTCCAGACCTTGTGTTTGCGGTTCGAAGAGTATCGTACCAAGTGCTTTTACGCCATTGCGATGGAGTGTGTTTATCCAGGTAGGCGGTGGAACACAAACAAGCTTATGTGAAAAATATACCACTGCATCGACGTGTTGTAGGTATTCACACGAATACATTTCCTCATCTATACCAACACCTTGTATACACTCGTAGGCATGGTAATTCCCAGCATAATCATGGCACATAACGACCCTCGCTTTCTCTACATACTGTCTCTCGAGACGCTCATGACGTCGCAAGATCGGCGTGTTAGCTCTTTGGAGAGGATCGGAATTCGTTTGCGTCCACGTCTCCAGCTGGTCAAAAGTGTCAAAGTAGGTAAAGCCCTTCAGTCGATCGAGTTCACGCTGCTTCTGTCGCTCTCCCGGTGTTGGCCCGGTATCTGGCGAAGGGAAAAGGTGCCGATAACCATCTCGAATTGGCCGAAGTATATCTTTCCAACCCAGAATGTTGGCCATACTCACGGCCACCGGCTAAGCGATTATCACTTGGCAATGATTAATGAGAGTAAGTACCAAACATGAACAACTCTAAGACCCAAGGTAGACTATACTAAGCCCGTAGTATTCGTCGGGTAGCCCAACCAGTGGCGCAATCATGGGGAAGTTCGCGTTGGATGCAACGGAACGGCAGCTGCAAGGCCGGAAGCAATGTTCGATCTCCCGGCGGCAGGGGTGAGGGCTTGGCAACAAGGATTAGCTCCCGATCGTTGCTTTGGTTCCCGTCGACGCCAAACGTGTCATTTTATCCACAATAACACACAAGAGACCATCAGCCCTCACGATCGCGAGTCGCTGCATCGATCTCCCGTAGCGCCATCATGATGAATCTGTTCCGCATACTAGGTAAGCTGCGCTCGATGTCAAGACGACAAAAAGCCAAACACCAGTTTCAGTACGAGCGCTAATGTTTACACAGGGGATTTATCCCACCTCTTCTCCATCTTGATCCTCCTCCACAAGATGAAAACGTCGAGCGTACGCTTTTCCGGCCTGTCCAAATCAATCACACCCTAATGAGAATGAACAGAGCGCATCCGGTATCTCCTTCAAGTCGCAATTCCTATACCTCATAGTCTACCTATCGCGATACATCGACTTGCTATGGACCTTCTACCTACCAGGATCCCTCTACAACACTGTTTTCAAAATCGTATTCATTAGCACATCCGCTTACGTTGTGTACCTAATGCTCAATGACTACAAACCGACGCACGACCCAAATCTAGACACGTTCAAAGTGCAATACCTGCTAGCAGCGAGTACTGTGCTAGCAATACTCTTCCCGTACAAATACACGTTCTCAGAAGTAGGCAGTCGCTGGTTTCAAACCGAGAGCAAGTGCTGATGAGATACAGATTCTATGGGCATTCTCCATTTGGCTTGAATCGGTAGCCATTCTCCCACAGCTCTTTATGCTGCAACGAACCGGCGAAGCGGAGACAATCACGACTCACTACCTGTTTGCACTTGGTGCGTACAGGGCGTTGTACATCCCCAATTGGGTATACCGTTACTTCTTTGATGTGCCACGCTTTTATGACCCAATCGCCGTCATTGCAGGCATCATCCAAACAATTCTGTACTCGGATTTCTTCTACATCTATTACACGAAGTAAGTCATCTCAAGGATGAGCATCCCTATAGCTATTTTGACATGCACTAACAACTTCTAGGGTGGTTCAAGGGAAGAAATTCAACCTTCCTGTCTAGGGGCATGGAGAGCAGCGAAATGCCTAGACTCTGATGGTAGACGGCTGTTCTATCTCACTTTCGCAATTGTACAATAGGGTTGGGAAGTGTCTGTTTGCGGGCGTTTGGAGGCGATTGTAGCGGTCGGGCAAGACATCTGACTGAATTGTATGCATATGGATATGGTATTTGATTAGTTGGACAATGTTTCCAACTTACTAGAGGAGTCAGTGGGCACGCATGTATGGGTACACGATGAATTGAGCCTGATAGCTGCAGTATTTGCTCGTCACACTCCAAGTCAGATTGAGACAGAAAAACAAAGTGTGAGGCAAGAGACCAGCCCCTGGAATTCGACAGTGCCTACAGAAGCGCATAAGGCGTCAGTAAATGGGATATTGTATGGCAGCGACATAGATAAGACTCAAATAGGCGCTGGAAAATGTGTTGCGTCATCGCCAACATGTAACTTTTGGTAAGGCTGAGCCGGGAACCGCCACGTGCAGACAAACAATGAAGCTATCCACCGGCCTAAAAACATCTTTGATCGTGCTTCTTAATCCAGCCAGTGATCTTCCCGCAACCTGCTCTATCTCGTCTTCCCCAGCCTTTGCCCACAATAAACTGCCAGCCAGTCGCTCGCTACACCGCCTCTCAAGCGTTTCGCGTTCCACCGAGGCACTTCCGCAACTCCCCAATCCATCCCTCCACATACCTGTGCACACGAGTATCCTTCCATCATGTTCTGCCTCCGCAGTTGGATACCAGTACTTTTCTTCCTGTCAGTCGCGTCACACGAACCTTTGTCTTTAAGCACGCAAGGCTAACGAAAACTGCAGCCTCCGCACTCACGCCTCACCCGTCTACCTCGTCCTCTTCATCTCCGCGACCTACTTCCTCAACAGGCCGTGCGTGTATTGCTCGTTGCTCCTATTCATTCTTGTCGCCGCACTCTTCGACTTCCACACACCCTGGTTTGATGCGCCGTTGCCGGATACGGCGGAACTCGCGCTGAATGGGACAACACCGCTCTTAGATACTATGGGCGATTTGGCGCAGGCAGCGAATCAGACTGCACAAGCGCTGATCCGAAGCGCAGTAGACGGTGTCAAAGGAAAGGTGCAGGGCAGTGGGGGCCCGAACTATGAATGGGTCAAGGGACTGCTTGGGAAGAAGGAGTGGCGGATACAGTGTTTGGACGTTCTTATTCGAGTTTGAGGAAGGGTGGAAGTGAGGATGTGTTTGAGTTATGGAGTAAGGGGACAACTGGCGTTAGAAATGGGTGAAGGGTCATGATATCACTGCATTGTTGGCGCTTGGGTCTGAAGCATATGCATGGTGTTCTGCGATTTTTTTGGAATCGTCTTGCGTATTCCTAAACCTCTCTTCGTCCGCTGAGGTGAGACGAAGTCTGGACATGGAACAGCAGCCTATCAACGCCTCTATTGCACGTCGATGCATGTTGAGTAATCTAAGTACTCGCTTTCCTGATTGTGTATCCACTGAATTATTCATTGTTTCCGGGTTTGCAACATCGCATTTGGAACGGCAAGAGTCGGTTTACGCGGAGCTCAAGATACCCAATTTCGTGTGGGATGCAACAGCAATTGCGCAATCGTTACTTTCAGCTCCCAAGTACGCTTGAAGCTGTCCAAGTCTACACTCAGTCCAAACTCCAAGGATATTCGTACTTTTATTTGTATTCACGTAAATCTGAAGATGGCGCACTACAGAACCATGAAAATGCTCAAGTCGCCCAAGATTTTTCTTGGCGGCATCCCGCCCATGGCAACGATGACCCCGCCACGCAAACAAGGGTCCTTCCGCCTTCCCTTCTGAGCTTGTGCGCCTGCAGCAAGAACGCCATTGATCTCAGCTCATAACCCGCTTGAGGTCTTTAATTCTCCAGACTCTCAAAGCTGGCTGCCTCCTCTCTTTCCGCGAGACTCAGTTCTCGACCACAATTTTGGACCAGGTTAACTGCTAAATCTGTGTGTTGCCCCACACCTCGGCTTTCGTCGCTTTACTCCAAAAGCTTCTCTGTCAAAGCTACAGAGCTTCCGGCTACCCCGCGTGCGCAACTAAGACTCAGACCACGATTCACGGTAGCTAGATCGCCTGCTCTAGCAATACAGAAGAGATTTTGTCAGAGCGAGGTTACTACTAGCTTCACAGACATGGCGTCAGATCGTGATATTCTCCCAGCATGGTAAGCCACCTTTGACGAGTTTGCATCTACGCCTCAACTGCGTATGAGACTAATGAATACTTCAACAGGGTCAAGCCAGCACATTACTCAGTCTCTCTTTACGATCTTGAGTTCGGTGGCAGCTTTGGCTTCAAAGGAACTGTCGCCATCAACACCAAGATCACCAAGGACGATGGCTTTAACGAGCTTGTCCTCAACGCTCACCAGCTCAAGGTGCTCAGCGCTGAGCTAAAAACCGGCAACTCTACACGGTCGGCGAAGAACATCTCGTACGATGAGAAGCGTCAGCGGGTTACATTGGACTTTGGAGAGAAGATTGACTACTCTGGTGAAGCTACATTGGAGGTCAAGTATGAAGGAACCATCAATAACGTATGTTGAAGCGCAGGATTGGAGGAGACAAGACTAGATGCTGATTTGCTACACAGATCATGGCTGGTTTTTACCGCTCCAAGTATACGCCTAAGGGCGAGGTTCCCGCCTCTGTCGCAAAAGACGACGAGTTCCACTACATGTTCAGCACTCAATTTGAGTCTTGCGACGCTCGCCGAGCTATTCCTTGTTTCGACGAGCCCAACCTCAAAGCGACTTTCGATGTTGAGATCGAGGTACCAAAGGACCAAGTTGCATTAAGCAACATGCCGGAGAAAGAGATCAAGCCCAGCAAGCGGGATGGATTCCACACTGTCGTCTTCGAGCGCACGCCCATTATGTCGACATACCTTTTGGCATGGGCCATTGGAGACTTTGAATATGTCGAGGCCTTTACTGAGCGCAAGTACAATGGCAAGAGCATCCCTGTGAGGGTTTATACCACTCGTGGACTGAAGGAGCAGGGCAACTTCGCGTTGGACAACTGCCACAAGATTGTCGACTACTTCTCAGAGGTATTGGCCAGAATTAGCAATTACTATTGGATCATATTTAACTTTTCCGTTAGGTCTTTCAGATTGATTACCCGCTTCCCAAGGTCGATTTGCTGGCTGTCCATGAATTTGTGAGTCGTGCTGTCCTGTACATGGAGTTGAGCTGATTCGTTAGCCAATTATATGTACACCTCTTCTATCTTGAGAACCCACAAACTGACCGTTGCTTTCTAGTCACACGGTGCCATGGAGAACTGGGGCCTCATCACCTACCGGTTAGTGTTGGACAGCTTTAAAAATTTCGGATTGTTCTGACAAATTCCTCAGCACTACTGCTGTTCTTTTTGATCCTGAAACTTCTGCAGACAGCTATCGAAACAGAGTTGCTTACGTCGTCGCCCACGAGCTTGCCCACCAGTGGTTTGGTAACCTCGTCACCATGGACTGGTGGAGTGAGCTTTGGCTCAACGAGGGTTTTGCTACTTGGGTAGGATGGTTTGCTATCGACCACTTGTACCCTGGTTAGTACCTGCGTTACTATTTTTGGAAATTTCGCTAATATAGTATATAGAATGGAACGTTTGGGGACAGTTCGTTGTACGTTCAAGAGCTCGAGGTAAATCTCCTAACAAGTGCTGACAAAACTCCCAGACTGATGCTGTGCAACAAGCCATGGCACTCGATGCGCTGCGAACATCTCACCCTATCGAAG
Source organism: Mycocentrospora acerina (assembly GCA_022701365.1). NCBI lineage: Eukaryota > Fungi > Ascomycota > Dothideomycetes > Pleosporales > Mycocentrospora > Mycocentrospora acerina. The sequence continues at coordinate 96,135 of JAKUHH010000080.1, forward strand.
TCCCGGTGTACGACGGTCTTGAGGTTGATCAAATTTTCGACCATATCAGTTACCTCAAGGGTAGCTCAGTTATCCGCATGTTGAGTGCTCATCTGGGTGAGAAGGTCTTCCTTCAAGGTGTTGCCAACTACCTCAAAGCACACCAGTACTCCAACGCTACTACTAACGACCTGTGGTCCGCACTCAGCAAGGAATCGGGTAAGGATGTTAACAGTTTCATGGACTTCTGGGTCCGCAAGATTGGATTCCCCGTCGTGACTGTCACCGAGGAGGCTGGACAGATCGGCCTTCGTCAGCAGCGCTTCCTCCTTGCCGGCGACGTCAAGCCTGAAGAGGACTCAACCGTTTGGTGGATTCCTCTAGGACTGCACACTGGCTCTTCTGCCTCTACAGCATCTCTGCATAAGACTGTGGCGATAACAAAGAAGGAAGAGACAGTCCAAGATATCGATACAGGGTTTTATCAAATCAACAAGAATGTTACCGGATTTTACAGAACGAACTACACACAAGACCGCCTCAAGAAGCTCGGAGAAGCTCGGCACGAACTCACCGTGGAAGACAAGATTGGTCTGATTGGTGACGCTTACGCAAACTCCATTGCTGGCTTTGGCTCCACCGCCGGCCTACTGGCACTGGTTGAGCGCTTCCAAGACGAGTCGGAGTACCTGTAAGTCGTGCAAGATGCGCATTCTGGACCTAACTGACTGTCGCCCAGGGTTTGGTCCCAAATTCTTACCAACATTGGTAATGTTCGCAGCGTCTTTGCTGGTAGCGAGGATATTAGCAAGGCTCTTCAGAAGTATCACCTTAACCTGATCACACCCGCAGTGGAGAAAGTTGGCTGGAGCTTCAAGGAGGGTGAAGGTTTCCTTATTGGTCAGCTCCGCGCCAGCCTTATCACGTCTGCCGGTCTGGTCGGCCACAAGGCGACTGTGGACGAAGCTCTGCGCCGTTTTGATCTCTACATTTCTGGAGAAGACAAGTCAGTCATTCACCCGTCACTCCGCCGAGCGATCTTTGCTACTGCTATCAAGCAGCGTGGCGAATCAGCGTACGAGGCTATCAAGAACGAGTACCTCACCACCACATCGATCGATGGCAAGGAGATCTGCCTTCAGTCTCTGGGTCGTGTGCAAACTCCTGAACTTGCGCAAGACGTACTGTCGTTCATCTTTTCCGACAAGGTTGCCATGCAAGACAAGCACTCAGGTACCATTGCGCTCGCCAACAACGCAAAGGTTCGCAATGAGGTGTGGAAATTCATCCGTGACAATTGGGATTCTGCCATTCATCCCACACTAAGCGGTAACCTTGTCGTGCTTGAGCGTTTCTTACGCTTTGGGCTGAACAAGTTCTCGGACGACAAAATTGCGGATGAGATCGCAGCATTCTTCAAGAACAAGGATACTCGTGGATATGACAAGGGCCTTGAAGTTATTGATGATACAATCAGGAGCTATGCCAAGTACGCAAAGAGGGACCAGGAAGTTGTGAGGGAGTACTTGAAGGAAAGCGGATACCTATCTTAGTTTGATTCGAGACTTTGAATGATTGAAGAAAGTGTGGTGAAGAGAAGTGAAGAAGCAGAGTTATAAATTTAGAACCAGTGTTGAGTGTGTCGTGCTGATAGCATTATTACAACGCCGACTGGATTTTCAAGTATGAGACTATGCTTTGGTTGTTCTCAAAGTTGTTCCAATCCGTGTGAATAACGACCTTTTTGGGTGTACGAAAAGATTGAGTGCATTATGTAGCAAGTAGGCGCGGGTTTGCACTGTTGCTTCTGGGAAAGATGTTGCAGCCCCAAAGCGACTTTCGCCCGAGATATCGGCAGAATTTGAAGATATGTCAGCAATTGGTAACTAGACGTACAACTAGAGTCTGAAACGCTAGGATATGCCTGTCAAAGCCTCATCCCGACGCAAGAGTCCGTGTGGGGCACCAGGGGTGACCCAGACGTGTGTGCATATCAATTTGCAAGCTGCGGCACACGTGCTTGAAATGATCTGTTTAAAGACATGGACAAGAGGGTTTCTTTTGCGATTGCCTGACTGGTAAGAGGAGTAAAAACACGGTTGAGAAGAAAATGACCCAGAACGGTTTCACGCATTAAGAACAGCGCATGATGCCTGCGGGAAAGATATCTCCCAGAAGCTTGTTCAGACGCAGGCGGGTGTGGAGTGCATGGAGAAGATTGTCGTAGCGGGTGGTCAAGGGTGGTGGTGGCTTGTGGGGCTGATGCACACAGTGTCTTGGTGGGATGCATTGCGCTGGATCTCTACAACTAGGCAGATTAGATACTTGGGCGTGACAGAGAGCCGCGTTGGGTGGCGTCGGGCTATGATACGAGTAGATGAGTGGCGCATACCGGGGGAGCATGTAGTGCGCGGAAGAGTAAACGTATGTTGTTTTGGGTGTCGAATGTTTGTACCGTATGCTGAGGCGTTACCCAGCTAGGTAGTCTTGTGATCTGCAACCGCAACCTCGCCTATGTTCAGCCGAGGTGATCACCAAACTGGCAAGAGCAGTTGGATGAGCCTGCAGGCAGAGAGTGTTTTTATCAACGGTGAGGCTGACGGGCGCTGCATGTCTGCAGGCTGCTATTTGTACTATACTGCAAAACGACAACACCCGTCATCTGGTTTTGGATAGAGCGCGAGGTTGACCATATGGGGTACGCGATTCGTGTTACAGCCAGGCTCCGGGGCGGGGAATGGGCCATCATGTCTGACTGGGCCAAGCTCCGCACGTCCACGAATCCCGTCGGCGGCATTGCTGCGTATGAAGTTCCAGCCATGGTTCGTGTCCCTGCAAAGCTGCATGCTACATGGCATGGTTGGAGGAGCTATGTCTGCTAGGCGAGTCCTACACTGGGACTCGTCATCGAAGCGCGCAGCAACCTCTGTTGGCCCCCGTTCGCCTTGCCTGTACACCCCCCAAAGCTCGCTGCGGGACGACTGAATCAGCAGAAGATTCTGGCACCCCACATTATTTCCCACACTCAGCAAACGCCTGAGCATCGCGGAGTTAGCGGATTCCAAGACCCGCCACTTTGGCCGTCGCCCGTCCGACTTCAGCTCCTGCAATCACTGCCATGGGCTGTGCTGGGGTGCATGAATGATTGGGTGTTCGAGCTTGAGTTTGAGTTTGAGTTCGAATTCGAGTTCCGGATTGAGCACGAGTTTCTGGCTCCCTGACCTAATGTGAGGTCGTTGCTTCACAATAGCACCGCGACGCAAGCCTCGCAAAAGAAGAGGCAGCTCCAGCGCAAGCGCAAGCGTAGCCACAATGTCTACGCCATCGCACGCACGATTCGATCACGACGACTCACTTATGATGAACGCGTACAGCCTGTCCAACCTAGGTCCCTCCCCAAATGCGACTGGCACTCCGCCCACTATGCCAACCTACGACGATTTCGACATGGCATACGCGCAGACCCAGCGATTTGACATGCGCCAAGAGGCGAGAGAAAGCATCGAAAACATGAGCGAGGGCAACATGAGCGGTCTCAGTTTGCCGTTGCGCAAGATGAGTACAGCCGGTAGTCTGGGCGGCATGGCACCTGATGTAAATACCAGTCCAGAGAGTGTGCCCACGTTGGGTATGCTCTCCATGGACTACACACAAGACGAACACTCTGCATCTGGCACAAAGATGGAGAGTAACGAGACTGCCGGCTTCTCTCCTGCTTCACGGCGGAGCAAAGACGAGGGCCAAGACACCCCGCAATGGAGCGAGCTGAAGACGAAAGCTGGCAAAGAGCGAAAGAGATTGCCTTTGGCATGTATTGCATGTAGAAGGAAGAAGATTCGCTGCTCAGGCGAGAAACCTGCGTGCAAGCACTGCCTGAGAAGCAGGATCCCGTGCGTGTACAAAGTCACCACAAGAAAAGCTGCACCAAGAACAGACTACATGGCTATGCTCGACAAGCGTTTAAAGCGCATGGAAGATCGCGTCATAAAACTAATTCCAAAAGAGAGCTTGCCTTCGGTCGCTAATGTCAGGCGATCTGTAGTGAAGCCGCCCATACCCGGCGCACCGCTCAAAATGCCACCGACAAAGAAGCGCGTTGCAGATGAAGCATTTGGAACAGAGTTGGATGAATGGTCAAAGTCCAAAGGCTCAGATCCAGATGCTGCGGGGCAGACATCTCGTGTGGCTGAGTCAGATGAAAGTAAGCTTCTCACTGAAGGCGCAGAAAGCTTGCCATCAAAGGAGATACAAGAACATTTAACCCAGGTCTATTTTGATCATGTGTACGGCCAAAGCTACCCTCTACTGCACAAGCCGAGCTTCATCAGAAAATTAGCCACTGGGAAAGTGCCACCAGTGCTCATCTTAGCAATCTGCGCCATATCAGCTCGATTCTCAACACATCCACAACTGCGAACAGAACCATGTTTTCTGCGAGGTGACGGATGGGCGGAGAAGGCAAGAGAGATTGCTTTGAAGCGATATGACTCTCCCAACATCACGATCCTGATTGTCTATTTACTTCTCGGACTTCATGAGTTCGGAACATGTCAGGGTGGACGAAGTTGGATGTTTGGTGGTATGGCGCAGAGGATGGCGTACGCTCTGCAGCTGCACAAGGAAAATGAGTTTGACCCTTCTGCGAGCGAGGCCGACCGGAAACCGCTCAGCGCTACAGATCGGGAGATTCGGCGGCGGACCATGTGGTCATGTTTCCTGATGGATCGGTTCAGCTCCTCTGGCTCAGATCGACCGCTCTTTGTACAGGAACAACACATTGAAATACAACTGCCCGTAAAAGAACATCTTTACCTACACGAAATTCAGGCACCAACGGAAACCTTAGAAGGCGACGTACCGAATCCAGTTCCACCTGACAGTAACCAGCTAGCGGATGCTCGTGAGAACATGGGTGTTTCGGCGTACACCATCCGATTGGTTTGTCTCTGGGGCAAGGTCATAAAGTACATGAATCTGGGTGGCAAGGATCGTGAGACAGTTCCGATGTGGTCGCCTGAGTCATTATTCCATTCACTCAAAAAAGAAGCCAAAGACTTTAAAAATTCACTTCCTGAGATGCTCATATACACACCAGAGAATCTCAAGAGTCACGCAATTGGTAAGACTGCGAATTCATTTCTATACCTTCACATCTTGTGGCAGCAGATTATGCTTTTCACACACCGCTTTGCTTTGCCTTCAACAGCGGGTGCGCGGCCACCAAGGGACATGCCTCATGATTTTCTCACCGAATCCGCACGTGCAGCACTAGAGGCTGCGAACCAAATCTCTCTCTTAATCAATGAAGCAATGGACCATCCCGTTGCCGCACCCTTTGCAGGATACTCGGCTTTCTTTTCGTCCACTGTTCACATCCATGGTGTCTTCTCAAAGAATGCAAAGCTCGAGGCCCAGTCGAAGAAGTATTTAGCATACAATGTCAAATACCTGACAAAGATGAAAAAGTACTGGGGCATGTTTCATTACATTGCAGAGAACTTGAAAGAGCTATATCGACAGCACGCAGATGCACAACTACAAGGGCAAGGCGCAGCCGGTAAAGGGGCTCAAAAAGCCAGCATTTTTCAATATGGGGACTGGTTCGACAGATACCCACACGGCGTCTCCAAGACTGATTACGAGGACGCTGCCATACCAAACACAAAGGAAGCAGGCTCAGACGCTGTGCTCGGCTACAAAAGCGATCTCCAGAGTGTCGAAGAGTTCTTCGCCTCACTCTCTCCACCATCGAAAGGGGACCAACGGAAACAAGCACGCAAAAACAAGTCAAAATCCGTATCCAAAGCAGAATCCAGTCTCTCCACCATTGCAGAACCACCGCACCCACATCTCCTTAATGGTCAAGTCCAGCAATCCCCCCATATGGGGCAGCAACTTAATCAAATGAACATGGACGCATCCTTTGACCCCCTGCACTACTTTTCGCAGCAATCGCAGCACAATGCCTCGCAAAACTTCCTCGCCGAATATGCCGGCAACAGTCTCCCTCATCTCAGCACATCCCCCACACTCCTACACAACCACACGCAAATCGACACCAACATGTCACCCTTTCCCGACCTCGCCGCCGACTTCAACGCCAATTACTGGAACCTCGACCCCATGGGCCTATCCAATCCACAAGTCCACCACGGCCATGTCCTCTACCCCATGAGCACGTATTTTGTCCCGTTCAACGTTGACCCCCCCACGCTACCGGATGTAGATGTGTTTGGAAGTGGGGGGAGCGAGGCGTTTGGGTTTAATCTCGGGGCGGGCGAGAGCGTGGACATTGATCTGGTGAGTGGGGACGGGTCGGTGGGGTTGAGGCGGCGCGATGAAGATATTAGGGCTGTGAATGGGAATATGCACAGGGCTGGGGGCGGGATTATGGAGGGATTGGAGGTACTGGGTGGGCTGGATGGGTTGGATAGAGAGTAGAAGTGGGGTGAAGTGAGGGTGGACGGGGTCGGGATATACCAATTTTGTTTCTGTTTTGGGAGAGTTGAGAGAGAGAGAGAGAGAGAGAGAAATGTAATCAGCAGACTGTAAGAATTGGATGAAAGGAGAAGAAACATATCCAGTGTGAATTTTTTTGCGGCCCTGTTGGTTTGCCGAGTTGCACCCCCCTTCACACTCGTGGAATTATTAGCATGTGTATGTCGAAGGTTGAGGTCAAGGTCGTCGTCGCTGTTGTCGTCGCCATCATCATGTCACACGGCGTGATTAAACAAGTCGAAACGAGAACGCAGTTAACTAGCCAACTCCCCCGTTCAGAGTGTATAATTAGCTACGAACTTGGAGGCCCAAATAAATCACGCCTCCTGATGGTTTCCTACTCTCTCTCTCTCTCTCTTACCTCACTCACGCACACCCCATACCTGTACACCGCTCACTCCTTCATCTCGGCTCTCTGCGCAATCCCCTCGGGATAACTGCTATATGACCCGTAGTTGATGTACGGACTACACACACCCCGGACTTGTCAGCAGCGAATAGGCATTCTCCGGGCTGGATTTTTAGAAATGACGGGATAAGATACCACGAGATAAGACAAGGGATTACAAGGGAGTTTTTTTTTAAATATCAAATATACATACTTGTACTTGCCATACCACGCGTCAGGCAGCTTATTCACCTTGAGCTTGGCACTGCCGCTGATTTCCTCCACAGAAGGAACGAGCGTGTTGGAGCGCTTCTCCAGCATGTTCATATTCGCCGTGGCTGTGTTTTCGTTCACGTCGTCATGCTGTTGGAGGAGGGGGAGAAGAGCAGGGAATGTGTAGCGCTTCATTTTGTCTTCCCCGTTCTTATGTGCTGCTGTGTGTCTATCGGTTAGCAAGTGGCTGTGGTGGTCGTCTTGCCGATGTGGGTGCTTAAGGGGAACGAGAGTAAGTGGGGATGTTGGGAATTTGCGACACAGAGCGAGATGGGGAGTGGAAGAGGGAGGTTTAAACGTACCGACGCCCGTTCGGTAGGTTCCGTAGGTGGTGTAAGGGGTGTAGCTCTTGTAGCTTGTGTCTTTTGCTTGGTTGGTGGGCGCGGCGGTGGCGAAGACGGTGAGAGTAGTTAAGAGGAGGGGGAGGGGAAGATGCATGTTGGTAGCTGTGGAGTTTGATTAAGAAAGGGGTGGGAAGAAAGGTGGGTAACAGTAGGATTAAAAGGAGTGAAGTGAAAGTATGGAAGGAACGCGGCTTCTTGTATTATTTTGTTAGTTGTATGAGGGGGTCTTGGGAAAGGGAAACACCTGATTCGTGAGTTGCTTGTTTGGTTGTTGCGAGACATATGATGTGTGAATACGTACTTCTTGAAGTGATTGAGATGTTGAGTGGTGGTCATGGATGTATAGATGTTGAGATAGAGTGGCTGGTAACAGGACTTGTGGTCATGAAACTCATTATTGATGAGGCGGCACTACACATTGGTCAGGCTATTCGTTATGGGAGGTGGATGACTTGATGTATGTGTTACGCAGGGACGTGATTGATTTGTGTGTGACATTGAGAACCTGCGTCACTGTGTGACAACACTGTATGGTTGGATTATCTGACACTGGTGGTTCGCATGAATGAGGATGTACTGAGGTGCAGCGTGTAGGCCTCGTTGAGTCGAGTCATTATTGTCTCTTGCCAAAGTAAGCAAAAGGTACTGCGAATTCGTCTCTTAATGTTCTCTCTTAATGTTCTCTCTTAATGTTCTCTCTTGATGTTCTCTCTTAATGTTCTCTATTAGTGATGTTGGCTACCTCTCCTCAGACAAGCAGTAACAAGTCATTGACAGAGAATCTGCAAGTCACACACCATAGATATGGTAGTACCGATAATATATCCAGAAACACCGTGAAACCCATCAGCAAACATGCATAACATGGTATTAGCACATCGTACAACAGCGCTTGTGGTCTGCAGAACGTGAATTGTCAACGTTAATGACTCCTGCCAGACAAGAGGTGCACACCGGCCACCTTCCTACAATCAATTCTTCATCTGATCCGTTACCTCCAAAACACCATGCTAAGTTTTTTCCGCATCCGCCCAACATACGCACATGTTTCACCCCAAGATTCGGATTCAGAAAGCGTAGACGCTGAAGCGGCCCTCTCCGATCCCTCGTCGACGTCTCCAACGCTAAAATCACGTCATTTCAATGATCCAAATCGCGACGCCCGAGTTGCTGTCAAGACCCTCATGCTATGCAGTATCATATATCTCGGTGCAGGACTGTGGATAGGACTCGGCGTACGAGCTGGCGAATTTGTCATGGATGCGGATGATTTCTGCATGCGTCATGTTTCGCAGTATTGTGAGTACATTGGATCGGAAGGAGGGTGGGGGGTTTGTGTTTGTATGTGCGATTAACAAAGTTAGCGCCAGTAGTGAGAGATGTAAAGCCAAGCTGGCACACGCAGCAGTTCAATGGCACTTTTCTATACGAGAACGTATATCGGCAACCCGCAGGACCAGAGGTAGACGCTGCATGGACTGCTTTGGGTGTCAACTGTGAGTCATGTTTACCGGCTCATGAAGCCATATCTACTAACACGTCTAGATCGAAGCGTTGTGATTCCAGAGAGCGAAGCAGCGAAGGCTGGGCTGCGATCGGATCAAGTAAAGATTAGTCAGGAGTACGGTGGAGGGTTTCCTGCAAATGTAGAAGGATTGCATCATTTGCATTGTCTAGTAGGTACTCAAAGTCACGACTTGCGTGCAGTGGAGTATTGACAGAGTCCCAGGACCTCTTACGCAAGGTGTTGCATTGGAACTATGATTACTATCTAGCAAAGAAGGATGGCCCGTTCGTGAACAGTGAGTACATTGTGCGCATCCACACGACGCACTGCTTGGACATGCTGCGACAGGTGTTGATGTGCAATCCCGATGTTGGGGTTCTTGGTCAGGTATGGTGGCAGCCGGAAGATGAACCGAATCCAATGGCGTTTGTGGACTTCAACACGAAGCATCGATGCCGTGACTTTGAGGGTGTTCGAGCTTGGGCCGAGGCGCATCAGTTGCAACCAGACACGGAGGTTAACATGAGCCGCTTCTACGAGATGCCCAGGCCAGGGGACATGGTATATGCTGCGATTCCATGAGGGGCCATGCTGTGCTGGAGCACGTTAGTCTCAAGCGTACATGTACAGCCACTATCAATGTTCAAGACCAGCATAGATTTGCCCACGGGAACTGCGAGTGTTGACAGCAGTGCTTGTAGACTATGAAGAAGTCGCAGCCATGTGTCGCGTGCTCAAACGACAGCCATGTGCAGCCAAAGCGGGGTAGGTCAGGCTCAGTTCTGGCGCGGCTTGACGACGCCGTCGTGCATGATGTAGTAGACGACGGTGCTGTCTGAGTCTGCTGTGGCCAGCACCACTCTCTTGGTCGTCCTCCAAGGGTTGGGCGCATCCTCGTCTGGGGCCGTCGACGACTCGAGCGCGGGCGGAAGCACACTGATGGCGTCGAAGACGCGGGCCAGCCTGCGCAGCGTCCACTGCTCATTCAGGCGGGTGGGCAGCACCCATTCTCGCTCTGGCTGCGCCTTGACCTCGAGGCCACTGCCCGCGCCCACGGCCTTGCTTGCCTTCCTCGCACGGTCTGCATTCTTCAGCAGCTCAATCTGCTCGTCGGGGTGGACGTAGAGGCGCTGGGCAGGCAGGCCCGAGACCAGCGGGCGCGGCAGAGGCTCGTTGGAGAGCGGCGAGTGCGTGTGGAGGCGCAGCTGGGTCCAGCGGTGCTGGTGCTCGAGGTTGTGCTGGATCTGGCGGGCGAGCGTGTGCAGATTCTGAAGATGGCTGCTGCTGGCGGCGCGCTGCTTGGGGTCGCACACAAACGACTGCAGCGGGGCCGGGGCAGGTGCCGATGGCGTGTCTGCGGGCCTCGTCATGGCGAAACTGGGCCAGCGGTGCGCAAGCAGTTGGCGATTGGCGGTGCAGTGTTGCGCAGGACGACGAGGTCGAGGAAGCTGTTCTCTACCGGGAAGGAGCGTAGATCTGTTAGAGCACCTGGCCAATCGCGTGCAGCCGCCGAGGGCCTCCAAGACAGCAGCAGGAATGCAGCTGCCTACGATGTAATGGCTCGTCTGCCAGCGCCCGCGAGCCTTTGCATCCGCGTGTCTATGTCTCTCTCGCCCTCCCTCTCCATTACTCTTTCTCTCTCCATCACGCCCTATTCTCCCACTTCCACGCAAACTTAAATTCAAATCCAGCCATGCTCGCCTCGACCATCGCCCCAGCCCTACTGTTCCTCGCTAGCGCCGTCGTGGCGCAGGTACCCACCACAAGCGAGGCCGTCTTTACCATCCAGACGTCTGTCCCAGTAGTCGACTGCAACTGCTTTCAGGAGCCATGCACTGAATGTGTGTGTTGATTCAACTCTACCTTGCAAATGCATTTGTGACTTACCCGTGCAAGGCTCCACCCCCGTCGCGGGAACTCTGACGAGCGCGGCTGGCACAACCCCCATCTCGACTGGCGACGATTCGTACACGACTGACACGGGTGTGATGTCGATTCCGTGGGGAGAGACTCCCATCTCTACCGGTGCCGACTCGTACACGACCGACACGGGCGTCATGTCGATTCCGTGGGGAGAGACTCCCATTTCCACGGGTAACTTGCCTTCTACTTCAGTCTCGGGGGTCATGTCAATTCCCGCAGGAGAGACGCCAATTTCTACCGGCAACCTGCCTTCGTCTGCCTCTGCCAGTGTGTCTGCAACTTCATCCCGGCTCGTTCCTCCCCAAGTATCGTCAGCTGCAGCTTCACCCGCACTCAGGACCAGCAATACCCCATATGCATTAGCAGTGGTAGTGTCTGGCTTTTCTTTGCTTGTTGGCGCTGCCTGGACATTGTCCTGAGACAACAGAATGAGCTGATGTTGTTGTGTTGTTTTATTTGGCAATGTAGATTAACGTGGATCAAAAATTGTGGGGACTCTACAAAATCAGGAAATCAGGAAATCAGGATATCGGGATGACTAGTTTACGAATATAACAATGTGCATGTACTCACACCACCTCACGTTGACCGATTACCCTGACACGCCAGGCACGCCAGGCATAGCTGGAGAGTTTCCAAAGTCGCAAAACTACGTTGACTAGCAAAACTCTACTTGTACATGACGAATACGTATTCGGCGTATTGTATACGTGTTCGTATGACAAACGGCCCTCTATACGCCAGAGTGGCTCAACGGCCTGGCCACAGATACGCGTATTGTTAGCGTCGTAGCTCCCGTGTGGGTCTGGGGGCGCCTGTTCCAGATCACGCCTGTACCCCAGCTCTCAAACCAGCTCCGTGCTGGCCGTGCATCCAATTACCACCATAACCGTCGCCTTGCGCTGCAGGCTTTTCCCTTATCCATGACGCACTTCCAAGCTACCTCTCCTGAGTAAAACAGGTGCCGCCAAGGCCGTTGCCACTGCCAATCGAGCCGCGTCAACAACTTGGCTTACCGCGGGGACGTACTAGTCACGCCTTCTAAGAATATACAAACACTACTGGGCCCCTCGAGCGACTGCCTCCTCTCGCCCAGCAGCCATGTCTTTCCCAATGCCAAACGACAACGCCGCGTCTGCAAAAGCAGACCCGACACGGATAGGGACCAACGCCTCGACCACCTCGAGTGTTATTCGCACAGCTAGCATCAAGTTGATGGAGTCGCGTCCGCCACCCGGAATGTGGGCAGCCACTGCTACCAGCGTATCAAAGGCCCCTTCCCTGGCCGACATTCGAAGAGGCTCCTTTGGCTCCGAAGGCTGGAATTCCGAGTCGCAGAGGCAAAGAGCAGGATCCAAATCAAGCCAAGGAGAGGAAAGGAGAGGAATGCTTCGAAGAACGAGCTCCACACAGGCCACCTCTCCAACAGAAGGCCCTGAGCGTGCCTTTGTCCAAAGCTCGGAGCCTTTTCCTCTGGTGGCAGAAGAACGCACATCGCACGATGCTACGAATCGAGCGCCGTACCTTGATGGCCAGGACCGCAATATCACTTCTGGCGTCGAGCCAGAACAAGGCTCCACGATAACAGAAAAGACCGACGATGATGCATCGCGGCAGCCACTGCGACATTCTGGACAAGTAAGTCGAATCCTGGCTGCTTGCATCGGAGTTGCCGCCGGAAGCTTGCGGCCTTCTTTGCGGCTTTACTCAAGTGTGCAGGATTGACACGGAGCTACCACCGCACTATACAAGAGTATCAGCTGACCATTCCCGCAGCATGCAAACGGCTATGTACCGCCCCCCAAACTACCCTGGACACGGTCGTTTATGATTGGTCTGAAAGGTTTCTGGAAGTGGTTCCTCACACCTTCTGGCTTCCTCATCACCCTGTACGGCCTCAATGTCGTTGCTTGGGGTGGTATGCTCTTCCTACTTCTCTGCAATGCCGCGCCGGCCATGTGCACTCCGTCGTGCAATCACATCGACTCTCCCCGTCGAAAGTGGGTTGAATACGACTCTCAGATCCTGAACGCCCTCTTCTGCGTCACTGGTTTCGGTCTTGCTCCGTGGCGGTTCCGTGATTTGTACTGGTGGACCTGGTGGAGGGTTGGCAGTGCGGAGCGCAAACTGGAGGGTATTCGACGTATTGCTGGTATCCATCGAGGATGGTATCGCCTTCCAGGCTCAGATCAACTGCCCGAGGACGTGAACGCAGCCAACGCCGATCCCGATGATCCTGCTGTTCCCATACCCCTCAAGACGATCCCGGATCCTCCGCCAACCGGCTTCCGGGCCCCTCCTACCAAGGCCTGGAAGGTCGACTTTGTGCTCTGGATGAACGTGTGGAATACCTTTTTCCAAGTTGTGCTTTGTTTCTACATGTGGCATTACGACCGAATTGAGAGGCCTTCGTGGGCAACAGGCCTCTTTGTAGCTTTGGGCTGTGGTGTTGCTGGAGCTGGAGGCATCATGATGTGGCAGGAGGGCAAAAAAATCAAGAAAGTTGAGGGTGTTCCCATGGAGGGTAGACCAGACGTTGAAGCGCCCGAGTCGCATAACATACCGTTGGTCTCGGTCGTTCCAGAGAAGACAAAGTAAAGGCGTCGTTGGAGCGGAGCGGTTCCGAGTGCTTGGCGTTTGTTGAAGATTGAAATGGAAATCTAGGTGCGAAGACATTACTATCTTTTTAATTAAGCTTATTCGTTCCCTCACGGGTGACGTGCCCTTGACACCATGTCTTTTGTAAAATCTTGTCTTACAAAGCTGATGTTCGAAATGGTTCCTCGCCTCTCACGATGGATCAACGGTCATGTGTGAGTAGACCTCGCCGAGAGCCGAAAAATCGACACTAGTCTCGCCGGACTGCATATCATTGACTGGTGATGACGTATGTAAGAAGTCGTGCCTTGGGACCGTATTTTGAGGTTTTGTCAGCCGCACGCGACTATATATACTCTTGGCCACACGCCTGTTTTAAGGCATCAAAGCGCTCACATTGCAGGTATCAAAGAGCTCACATTGCAGGTATCAAAAGCTAGCTCGCAGGGCCACATTCCACATCCAAGGAAAGACAGCATAGATAGGAAGAAAGACGTTGGTCAAGAAGTTTGTGTACTTTTGCCTACTTTTGCGCACTTTATGCGAAAACCATATAGTTTTTTTGGCCTGTTAGACACGTACACATATACGCAAGAGAAGGACGAAGACATGGCTGCAGCAGAATACTACCTGGGCACTCAAGGGGCTCAGAAGTTGCAGCATCCGTATTCACAAAACACGTATCCGCCACAGCATCCGCAACAGTATCCGCCACAGCATCTGCAACAGTACCCGCCACAACATCTACAACAGCATCTGCAACAGTATCCGCAACAGCGTCCGCAGCCACCATATCCTCTAGACCAACATCAACACAATCAAACAGCATACTTTCCGCAAGCCCCTCCACACGACACCCTCGCACCGCTCCAACGCATAAGAAGTCATTCACAGCCGGCACGCGTTCACTTTGCTGTTCCAGAGTTGGACTCGGAGTCTGACTCAGACGCCGACTCACACTCGCAATCTGACAGTGAGGGCGGGGAGCATCGTAATCACCGCCGGCAGCGACAGCAGCATCATAATCATCATCATCATCATCGCGATCAACACCACCACCACCGCGAACAGTCACGCGATTTCGAGCGAGATCATGAACGAGACGGCACACGCAGTCGCAGTCGCAGTCGCAGTCGCAGCCACAGTCACAGTCACAGTCATAGCCACAGTAGGAGTCATACCCGCAGCCACAAGGACCGCGACGCATTTTTTGGCGCCGGCGCAGGAAGTCTAATCGGCGAGGCACTTCTTCCCGGTCTGGGCGCAGTAGGGGGTGTACTTTTAGGCGGTCTGGGGGGTAGAAAGCACGCTGGAAGAAAGGAGGAGACGGGGAGGGGGAGGGGGAGGAGAAGAAGAAGTAAGAGTGAGCCTAGGGGGTATGGTGATGGTGATGATTATGATGAAGAAGAAGAGGAGTATAGGGATGGGTATGAAAGGAGACATGGATATGGACGCGAAAGGAGACATGGGGATAGATATAGAGGCCAAGAAGGAGAAGAGGAGTATAGGGATGGGTATGAAAGGAGACATGGATATGGACGCGAAAGGAGACATGGGGATAGATATAGAGGCCAAGAAGGAGAAGAAGGCAAAGACGAAGAAGAAGAAGAGAAGAGCAGAAGCCGATACGACGAGTTTTGGAATAATGGGTGGGATGAGAAGACTAGGACGTATAAGAGGGGGACTGCTAGGCGGTGATGTTATTATATATATATATTTACATGTGGGAAGGAGGGGAGAGTGTGTGTTGGTATTGTGTTGTTACATGTTGTTTTGTTGCTTTCATATGTCGAGTACCTGGTTGGGTCTATATATATACTCCTATACTAGGATATTTCTTGCTGCTGTGAAGAGAGGAACAACAACAATACTAATAATAATAATTAGAACAATAAAATAGACAAGTGTAGATGGTGAAGACATAAATCCAAAGGTTGTAATTGTAATAGATGTTGATGAAATCAAGCCATGATCTTTGTCTAATCAACTAGTTGGAAATGTTAAATTTAGCAGTAGTATTCTTTTCCTTTCCAGGAATGTGACTTTTTTCTTTATTTTTTTTTCTATTTTACATGGTAGAGATGAATAGCTGGCTGGCAATTATTATCAATTTTTTTTGGTGATTTATACTGAAGCCGAAGTCTATTTTGTTTTTAATCTGCATTTTTTTTAATACAATAATGGATCTTCTTGCTTTTATTCATTTCACATTGTTTAGTGTTCTATTGGAAAAAAAAGGGGGGATTTTTTTTAATACAAGTTGTATTCGTGTATGGCATGGTAGATTGAATCACACATGCTCAGTCATTTGTGGTTTACTGTGCTTTATTTGATTTTGCTATTCAAATACAATTATTATTATTACTACTACTACTACTACTACTACTACTACTACTACTACTACTACTACTACTACTACTACTACTACTACTACTACTACTACTATTACTACTACTACTACTACTACTACCTTCATCTCCCTGTTGGCGCCAAAGAGTAACATGACAGGGCTTGTTTCAATTCTTTCCGATTGCACCGAGGGTGTGGATGAGTGTGTTGGCAGGTTGTATGTATGCCGGTTTCATGGGACCAGTGGGGGAAGGTGGATAGGTTGTTGATGAGGGTGGCCATGTAGATGAAGGGGTGGTATTTTGGGGAATATTTTTTTCTGCTTCTCGAATAAGGTTGTCTTCATTATTAATGTTAACAGCATTTTGATCTTCTTCTATTCTATCTTAATCCTCTTCTATTCCATCTTCATCGTCTTTCATACCATTTTCGTCCTCTTCTACCCCATTTTTATCTTCTTCGATATTATCTTAATCTATACGAATATTGTCTTCATTATTGCCATTTTAATCCTCTTCAGCACCATCTTCGTCATCATCATCATCATCATCAACATCTTTGTCCTCTTCAATTCCAAATATATCCTCCTCAGCACCATCTTCATCTTCATCTTCATCTTAATCCTCTCCAACTTCTTCAACACCATCATCATCATCAACATCTTCAACACCATCTTCATCATCAAAGTGTTGTGTTGTGTTGTGTTGTTGGTCGTAGTTGCAGTAGTATTATTGTTCCCAATTGTGGTGTCATTGCCAGGAGTCAACCAACTCTCCTTGTCCAGGGCTACATCAAGAC
The DNA here is from genome assembly GCA_022701365.1 of Mycocentrospora acerina. NCBI lineage: Eukaryota > Fungi > Ascomycota > Dothideomycetes > Pleosporales > Mycocentrospora > Mycocentrospora acerina. The sequence continues at coordinate 112,792 of JAKUHH010000080.1, forward strand.
TGAGCTTGTGTTGACATTCTCGACGTGTTTATGCATGGCCATGTCGTAGGGTGAGATGATGATGTCGTGTGGTAGGAATGCTGTGTAGTATGTGTATACATAGCAATATAGTGTAAAGCGAGTTGGATGGTGGTGGGTGGATGTTTGGTCCAAGTGCGGTTAGGGCAGTTTTGTTTGCGGGTTTACAGCCATGGTGGGTGAAGGCGAGTCTGAGGCTTGGCAGGTGGTTGTTGGTGAGAGGGGAGGAAAGCGCGAGATGATGGGGGTAGGTGGTTGGGAATGTGCGAGGTGAGGGGACTACTATGTCAGTGTTGGGGGTCTTTGATAGCCGTCTGCAGTAGTAGTACCTTGAACATGTTGACCTTGAAGATCTTGAACATGTTGAACTCCTCTAACCCCCTCAACGCCTTGAACACCTTGGACATCTTGAAGGCCTTGAAGACCTTGAACTCCCTGAAGACCTTAGACACCTTGAACTCCCTGAAGACCTTGAACATCTTAAACTCCTTAGACACCTTCAACACCTTCAACATCACCAACACCCTCAACACTTTCAACACCATCAACACCATCAACACCATCAACACCATCAACACCATCAACACCTTCAACACCAGCCAGCTTCTTTGCCCGCTTCTTGAGCTTCTTCTCCCTGTTTCTCCGGGTACGCTTCTCTCGGTCGGCCTCCTCCTTTTCCTGGGCGAGCTTGACCTGGGCGTCGTGCCTCTGCTTGGCGGCCTGAGCCTTTTTCCTGATTGCGATTCGAGTCTTCTTTCCCTTTCTCGCGCGCTTGTGCGTTTTGTTGTCGTCATCTTGGGTTGAGGGCTGGCTCAGAAGCATTGCCTTGCGCGTGCCGGCGAGGGGCAGCACGCGCAGCTTCCATGGCAGGGCGCAACCAGGCCAGGGCAGGGTGGCGAGGTCCAAGACGGTGCGGCCGTCAATGGCTGCGGCGTGCAGGGCATGCAGCTCGTCGGGGGTGGGGGCGTGGGCGAAGTAGTAGCTGCGGGGCTTCTTGAGCAGCAGGCCAGGCTCGGCGTTGGCAGCGTCTGGGGACGACAGGCGGATCTTGGAGGTGTGTGGGGCAGCATTGGCGGGGGTGGCGAACAGACGCAGCTCCGTCTCGTCGTCGGAGTGGTGTGTGGGGTCGAGGGTGTCGTCGGTGGTGGTGGTGGTGGTAAAGGCGTAGGTGTAGGCGCGGTCGAGGCGGGCGCGCAGTAGGTCATGCAAGTCGAGGTCGGGCGAGGCGCGAGGCGATTCGGCGGGGTCGAGCAGGTCGTGGCGGCGGACGGCGAGCATTCTTGCCTTGTTGTGTTGTGTTGTGTGCAGTGTGGGCAGTGTGTGCAGTGTGGGCAGGTACAAGCAGTGCGTGCAGATACAAGCAGTGCGTGCAGATACAAGCAATGCGTGCAGCGTGTTCATGTCTAGCACATGACTAGTGGCCGGTCGAAGAAAACGCCGGGAGATCGGCAGCTGCTAGCGGCCTGTCAGTCGGCTGGGCGCACGACACACCATCCCGGGCGGCGGCGTCTTGGTGAGATTCGCCTCGCCCTCGGACTCGAGGCCTGCATCGGCGTGGCCATGGACATCGACGCCTCTGAGTGGTGCGCCCGTGGATTCCGCCTGTCGTCTCCTGTCGCGGCCGGCCCGGGTGTGCTGCATCTCCGTAGGGTGCCCTGGCCATGCACGCAGCGTGTGCCCTGGCCGGGTGCGTAGTGGGTGCACACCATGTGCGTAGCGGGTGCATCCCACACCGGGACCTGTGTCTGTGTCTGTGTGTGCCCATGGGCCCTCCCCCGCCGTTGCAAGGCCCGGCCGCCCTCGTGGTCCGACGCACACTCACCACCACCCCCCCTCCCCACCACCACGCCCGCCCGCAATGCACTTCGAGGCCGCCCGCGAACGCGACCTCCACCGCTACTTCCGCCCGTGGCTCGACGCCCAGAGCCTGGTCAACGCCGACGCCATTGGCTGCAAGGGCCTCAGCGATGAGGGCTACCGGCCCCAGACCTCGCGCGACCGCGCCCTGATGGCCTTTGCCCAGCTGGCCGCCCTGCGCCTCGACACGCGCCGCGCCATGGTCTCGCTCATCGACTCCAGCCGCCAGTACATCCTCGCCGAGGCCACCCGCACCCTGTCGCTCTTCTCGCCCACCGCCGAGCTGCCCGAGGACGAGGTCTGGCTGGGCAACGCCATCCTCAACAAGGCCGACGCCGTCTGCTACCACACCTTTGCCTCGACCTACACCGCCGCCGAGGACAATGGCGACACCATCACCGCCCCGTGCATGGTCATCCCCGACCTGCGCAACGACCCGCGCTTTGCCGACCGCGACTACGTCAAGGGCGAGCCCGGCGTGCGCTTCTACGCCGGCGTCCCCATCACCACCCGCGCCGGCAACCACATTGGCGTCTACGCCGTCTCCGACGAGAAGCCGCGCCCCGCCATCACTGCCGCCGAGCTGCGCTTCATGCAGGACGTCTCGGCCGCCGTCATGGAGCACCTCGAGCTCTGCCGCGACCGCGACGACCGCAGCAAGGGCGAGCGCATGGTCCGCGGCCTAACCCAGTTCATCGAGCGCTCCTCGTTCCAGGACCGCCGTGCTGGCGCTGGCGCTGGTGCTGGTGCTGCCGGCGACCACCCCGCCCGGCCCACCACCATGGAGAAGCAGACGGAAAACGCCCGCCTGCAATCGGTGGATGAGGGGGGCGGTCTAGGAGCAGCAGGAGGAGGTGGAGTAGGGCGAGATGTAGGAGGGGGAAAAGAAGAAGCATCAGCAGAAGCAACAGCAGAAGCAACAGCAGAAGCAACAGCAGGAGGAGGTGGAGGAGGTGGAATAGGGCGAGATGTAGGAGCAGCAGAAGCAACAACAGGAGAAGCAGCAGCAGCAGCAGCAGCAGCAGGAGAAGCAACAGCAGCAGAAGCAACAGCAGCAGAAGCAACAAATCAATCACAAGAACCCACCACCGTCCTCAACGCCGCCCACAAACTGGCCCACCGCAAGCTCGGCGCAGAGTCGGACGTCGCCCGCGTCTTCCACCGCGCCGCCCGCATCATACGCCAAAGCACCGACGCAGACGGAGTCGTCTTCTTCGACACCTCGGCTGCCGGCATCGAGGGCCAGCAGTACGGCGACGACGACGACGACAACAGGTTTGCTGCCGGCAGTAGCGACGAGAGCCCGACCCACACCACCACCGACTTTGACACGGCCGACTCGGCTGCCACCTCGCGCAGGAAAAGGCGGCCAGAAGTCCAGTTTGACACGACCGGCAACCTCCTTTCCCAGAGCAAGCCTTGCCCCGTCGCTGGCCTGTCTCTCCGCGACGGCAACACGGCCATGGTCCAGACCGACTTTGCCTTTACCGAAGCCGCCATGGAGCGCTACATCCGCCGCTACCCACTCGGCAAATTCTTCAACTACAACGAAGAGGGCATAGGCGTCAACTCGTCCGACGAAAAATCGCAGACGTCCGAGACGGACCTGTCCGACCGCACCTCCATCCATGACGAGCCAGACAGCCCCAAGAAGAAGAGGAAAAAGGAACGCTTCATGCCCACGGAATTCCTCAAGGTCCTGCCCAATGTCCGCACCCTCATCTTCCTGCCCCTGTGGGATCCTGCCTCGGAGCGCTGGGTGGCCGGCGGCTTCATCTGGACCACCCACGCCGGGAGGCTGATGAGCCCGGAGCACGAGCTCCCCTATCTCCAGGCCTTTGGAAACAGCATCACCAGCGAAGTGGCTCGCCTGAGTGCTCAAAAGTCGGACCGCGCCAAAACCACCTTTATTGCCTCGATATCCCATGAGCTGCGCTCCCCTCTTCACGGCATCCTCGGCTCCGTCGAGTTTCTCCGAGACACAATCGCCTCGCCCTACCAAGAGTCGCTCGTTTCCTCCATTGACATTTGCGGCAAAACCCTCCTCGACACCATCGACCACGTCCTCGACTACGCCAAGATCAACAAGCTAAAAACTTCTTCCTCGCGCCGAAGACAACGCGGCGACGGCCGCCACAAGAGATCGCCGGCCGACAACTCCATTCTCGGCGTCACCGCCGACTTTGATCTTGCCCAGCTCGTCGAAGAGGTGTGCGACACGGTATGTGCCGGCCACACCTTTCGCAAAACCCACAACGCTCACGGAGGCGCCATTTACGACCAAGCCGAACAGACCCATCACTCCCATCCTCTGCCACGAGACAATGCCGCTTCCCCAAAAGACACCGACGTTTTGGCCGGCAGAGACACGCACGGTTCCGTATCCGTGTCTTTGATTGTCGCTCCCAACGTCAGCTGGATTGTTCGCTCTCAGCCGGGTGCACTGCGGCGAATCGTCATGAACTTGCTAGGAAATGCCCTCAAATACACCGACTCGGGCTTCATCGCCGTGTCCATGACTCAATCCACCAGCGCTCCTCAAATAATCGACTTTGCTCTTACCGTCCAAGACTCGGGCCGTGGCATGTCTGCCGACTATCAAAAGACCAAACTCTTCTCTCCCTTTTCCCAGGAAGACCCCTTTTCGTCTGGAACCGGCCTCGGTCTCAGCATCGTCAAGCAAATCATAGAGTCTTTCAAGGGCGACATTGCCGTCAAGAGCGCGGTCGGTGTTGGTACTCGCATCCAAGTCTCTATGCGGCTGCCGAGTGGTTTGACCGAGAATGTCAAGCAAGCCCATGCACTTCTCCCCGCTCCCACTAAGCTGCGCGGGGCATCCGTCTCCATCATGTGTGAGCCAGACACACGAGGCGGAGAGCGCGGCGTCAAAACAAAGGAATCCATGCACAAGGCCTGTCAAGGGTTTGGCATGAAGATCCAAAAGGGTCCCAATGCCTCTATTGCCCATGTCGACTTTTTGCTGACCGACTCTCCATCGCTTGATCAGTTGCTGCGGGAGCCTGGAGCAAGTCGTGTTGACAAGCCGCTGCTTTGTGTAGTCTGTGTCTGTACAGATACTGCAGAGAAGACGGCTGTTGAACAACGTCTTGCACCACAGATTGACGCACTAGGTTGGATTGCCGAGATTGTAACTCAACCGTAAGGACTTGAAATTCCCAACCCTTTTTTCCAAAGCAAAAAGGATAAAAAAAAACTGCAGCAAACTAACAAACGAGCAGATGCGGACCACGCAAACTTGCCCGACTCCTCCTCGCCTGCCGCAAACGAGCGGCGAGTCAAGAAAGCGAAAGACATCTTACTCGCTCCCAAAGCAGCACCTTTGCCACGCACCAACACCACCAGCCTCTCGCCCCTCCCAACGCTCTTACCCACCGCAGCAAAAGCGACATTGTTCAAAAAGAGAGTGTCCACGTCGACAACACAACCGGCATGCCCTCCCCACCCCTACCCTCTTCCATCCCCCACGTCATCACACCCATATCCAACCCCGCCTCCCCGGCCTCCCCTGCCACAACCGGCGGCGAATACTTTAGCCCACGCGTCCTCCTCGTCGACGACAACGCCATCAACCTCAAACTCCTCGTCGTCTTCGCCAAGCGCCAAAAGCTCCGCTACAACGAAGCCACCAACGGCCTGGACGCGCTCGAAATCTTCAAAAAAGAAGCCCAGTCCACTAACCCTGCCACCCGCCCCTTTGACTTTATCCTCATGGACCTCAGCATGCCCGTCATGGACGGCTTGACGAGCACCCGCCAGATTCGCTCGTTTGAGAAGAAAATGGGCCTGCCGCCTAGTCATATCGTGGCGCTGACGGGCCTGGCCAGCGCGCAGGATCAGCAGGATGCACAGGATGCGGGCGTAGATATGTATCTTGTTAAGCCGGTGAAGTTTGCGGATATAAGGAGGGTGTTTGGGGGGAAGTAGAAGAAAAATGTTGACTTTTCTTGTTGTTGTTTTTTTGGGAAAAGGGGGGGGGGGAAGAGGGGGGATATCATTATATTATTACTATTATTCTTCTTTTTCTTCCTTTTCTTCTTTCTCTTCTTTTTCTTCTTCTTCTTCTTCTTCTTCTTCTTCTTGTTCTATTTTTTTCCCCCTTCTCTTTTCAAAGTCGTGTCTGTTTCTGGGAGTTTTTTCTGTTTGGGTAGGATTGGAATGGATGGGAATGGATTGGAACGAATTGGATTGGAATGAATTGGAATGAATAATTCATGGTATGGTTGCATTCTTTTTTCTTGTTTTTTTATTTGCATGTTTGCATGTTTGTTTATACGGCATAGCGTAGCTACCATCTAGCTTTTTTTTAGAGTAGAGAAGAGTAGAGTAAAGAGAGAGAAGAGTAGGGGAGTAGAGTAGAGTAGAGTAGAGTAGAGTAGACTCGTCGATTGATGATGATGACGATGATGACGACGATGAGATTACCCATCGTATATAGTATATATCGTAGTAGAGTATATAGTATAGTACAGTACAGTACAGTATGCCATGGCATGAAGTGACTTCCTCCCACAAACCAAGCGTAGGGTGTAGGGAAAAAAAAGGTCAAACAAATCGTTAAAAGGACATGACATGACATGACATTATAGAATATCATCATCGTCAAAATCATCAATTTCTCCTTCTTCCCTGACATGAACGCTCTTAGTGGAGCTGGCTTGCTATATAAACATGTCAAGTCTACGTTATACATGTATATATATGTATATCTCCCCATATTCATATACCTCCTGATTGAATCTCCACTCATCTAAACGTCAATCACTCCATTCATCACATAAATCGCCCTCACCTCCATCTAACCCCTCCATGAACTCATACAACGTGAATCCACTGCTTTCATGCATCCACATATCCGTTAAATACTCACCCTCTCAATCCCTCAATCACCCAATCCCTCAATAACCTATACGTCATACAAATCCATGCAGTCATAACCTCCTCATACATACTACCACCATTCATACCTTGTCGTTTGCAAACATCCGTGAAGCACTGGCACATGTAAAAGAACCTACCACACAGAATCCCGAATTGCAGCCGTGGAAATTGTCACAAACTCCCACACCCAACAACTCATTCTCCACATCAGTCTCGCTCCGTCGGCTGACTACCGTACAGGTGGAAGTCTGTACCAAGATTTGCATCTTCTTATCTTTGACATTCAAGATTCCACCCGCCAGCCCAACGAGGGTCTCGGCTTGACTTGAACAATGGCTATTGGTGGGAGAAGTTGGTAGAGCAAGTTTGCGACTACCTAGAGAATCACCCATCTTACGTTGCACCTCTTTGACACATCGGATTGCCTTGTCGCGGAATGGTCCTAGAAGCGGGAGCGAGGTGGAAAAATGGGCGAGATTGACCTCCATGACTGCCAACATGAGTTGCTGAGAACATTCCCACCAGATTTCGTCAGTCTTTGTATCCAGACGATAGGCGTAGACAATTTGCATAGCAGCCACAATACAGACACTACTACTGATCAGCAACTTGCTTCCACAATATCCATCAAAATACTTACATCACACCCGAGGACATCATGAGTAGAATGGAAATCTTTGAAGACATTGGAAGCCACAGTTTGCGAATATGGAGAAGCGGTATGAGGAGAAGCGCGACTTCCATCATCAGATGCGGGATTGATGTACCGAAGAGGACGACGTTTGTATCGAATGGAGGAGGCAGCCCAGCGTGTATACTCAGAGTTGGAACACTTTGCATGGGCAGAATGATAAGCTACGGTGAGTTAGGAAGAAATGCCTTGAAAAAGTTCAATCCACTCACCCGAGCAGCAGTCCAAAGCAAGACGCAGATGCTGAGGATGATTGTCGTGAGTCTGGCTGGTGAGCGTACTATAGATTTTCCCTCAAAAAGCCGCCAGTATAGTCCTAAGATGGCGAATTTTGAGAGCGCAATCGCAGAGGTGTAGAACCACGAGTCGATGAAAAGAGTAAGCGCATAGTCTTGATGAACACGATGCTGTTTGTTCGCAACATAAATGTCCGCGAACCTTTTACCCATTCCAAAATATAGTTCTACAAGAGTCAGAATAATTCTCTGGGACGCATGGTAAACGCATGGTAAATGCATACTTGTCCAGTTGACTACCGTAAACCCTGAAGCACACACCTACTGGGCGTTGGGATCAAAACGTGACCGAATTGTAGAAGTGTCAACTTACAAATGCAGCACATGCGAGGTGATCATCCAGTACCAACGGACGTGGTTTCAGCCTTCGTGCGGCGAATCGAAGCACAAAGGCGATCAGAGCAAGTAGATACGTGGTGATTGAACAGACGAGGAACTCGGGTTGACGTGACAACATCTCGTGCGAAGCGGTAGCGACGTGACTTTTGAAAAGAACAGGACGAGATTTAAATTATGTGTTCTGATGGTGCAAAGGCGGAGGATAAAACTTGAGAGGGTGAGACTTGCGATTTGGCAAGACTAAGGTAGTGAGTTGAGGTGAAGGTAAGGTGAGACCATTCTAAGTTCAGCTCGCGCCTTCCTTCTACCCTTCACACAGCCTGACGGGTCGATTGAGAGAATTTGAATTGTAGATTAACCAGGTATCGTCAGGAATCGCATATAAAGGGAGTACAAACACCTAATGAACATATTAATTGGGAAGTAATTGTACACTGCAGTCGCCAAGCTGGTACCAACTGCTGTCTATAAAAAACTTACGGCGCTTGCCTACTTATACAAGATACTTTGAGACACAGCACTTTCGAATGGCTCGCCCCTTAGATTGCTCATACCCTGTCGGGGATTATTCTGAATACATTGATATACTGCACTGCTTTACATCTCACAATACCTCTGCTCACCAAGAGACCGGCTGCTCTTAGGGTATAGGCTTTGCTTATCAACATGCCTGATAAGTGAGATGCACAATTTACTCAAAGTTTTGCCCTCCAAAATGGCCTGAAAAGGGTGATGGTTCCAAACACATTTCTGATGGAATTCTGGAAGACCGAGGTGGGGATTACACCGTAGGCTAACAAAAAAAATATTTGATTGTGATCTGTTAATTATGAGACCTTCAAGTCTAAAGTTGAAGATCCGACTGATCTCAAGACCTCGCAAACCAAGAGACGTCAGGAATGAAACAGGAATGGAAACAGGAGACAAAAATGCACGACCAGTTGGACGTGAAAATCGATAGAAACTACCAACCGAAAGTGTTTCATGGTAGGTTGGATTGCTGGCCAGTACATTGGAACCGGGAGAATTGAGTGTGGATGGAAAGGTTTGCGTAAGCTAATCTGGATCATGAAAAAGAAGATTGTTCTCCGCACATTTAGAGATAACGATTTAATTAATTTGATATGGATTATTAATCGTACAATGATACAAGATGGGCAAGAATCTTTTTCTCCCGCAACCGCTGCATCAAGCAGCGGCTTCCTGCCTGGGTGTCCTTTTTTGCTATATTACAATTCCAGTGCCTACTGATCCTACACCCACTCCTTTGGATTCTTCAATACCTCCAACAAACGTTCCTCTCTACTCCCCTTTTCTGGTGAATGCATATACTCCCACCTCGACGTAAGCGGCAGACTCATCAGGATGCTCTCTACTCTTGCTCCAGGAGTGTTCAGCCCAAACGATGTACCGCGGTCATGGACAAGATTGAACTCGACGTATCGCCCCCTTCTAAGCTGCTGCCAATGCTTCTGCGCCTCTGTGAAGGGCATGTCTTTCCGCCTGTTGATAATGGGTAGATACGATGGCAAGAAGGCGGACAAACAGTCTTGTACAAATGAAAACAGTTGCTCCTGGTCCTTCTCCGTCTCATCGAGGTCGTCAAAGAAGATTCCGCCCACTCCCCGAGTTTCGCCTCGATGTTTGTTGTCAAAGTACTGATCACACCACTTCTTGAAGCGCGGGTAATACGCCTTGTCATGCTTGTCGCACGCATTCTTTATCGACTGGTGGAAGTGTATCGCATCTTCGTCGTAGAGATACGAGGGCGTGAGATCACACCCACCACCATACCACCACGCATTTGTTTTTCCGTTTTCGTCTGCCGTCTCGAAGTAGCGATAGTTGAGGTGTACGGTGGGCGCGTTAGGGTTGTGTGGGTGCAGCACAAGTGAAAGGCCGGCGGCGAAGAATTCAATAGAGTCAACGTCTGGGCTGAATGCTTTGTGGTTTGCGCACATCTTTTGGATCGCGGCGCGGGGGAGGCGACCGTACACAACAGAAGTGTTTACACCGGCTTTCTCGAAAACTTTGCCATCCTGTAGTACGCAGGTTATGCCGCCTCCACCCTCAGGCCGCTGCCACGAGTCAATTGTAAAAGAAGTACCGTCGACTTTCTCAAGCTCGGAGACGATTTGCTTTTGGTGCTGTTTAATAAACTGCTCCATCCGTAGGCGCATAGGGGAGTCTTTGGTGACGCCATTTTCACGCTTGAGGAGAGTATCCCTGTGAGCAATTGAGGCTGTTTCGGTCTTGATGGAGTCGTCCGTCCACTGCGAAAGGGTCAGTGAATGCTGTTTCTCAATTGTGTCGTGTCCGCACACACCATGGAATATATGAGAGCCCCTATGAAGGGCAACATCAGCAGTCGTATCCTGTTGGGCCATTTACTCGGCGGAGGGTTTCGCCACTCCTCCATAGGGTCTGGCTTCTGGTTTTGAGGGAGATTGAGCAGCCATCTTGGCGATGTGTGTATCAACCTCTGTGTGGGAAATATTGGGCGCAATGTCCTTCCTGGCGCATAGTTGTGGGGAAGCTCGAAAGCCCTGGGAATGCGCAACAACGGTCGGGGTGGTGGCATGGCGGGCAGAACTTTGCTGCAGTTTATCAGGACACTACCGGGCGTTGCTGGAACGCAAAAACGAGCGCAGGAGGTGCAATTGGGGTTATATTTGGCGTAGAAGAAGAGGTTCAGTGGCGTGGGGCCATCACACCACGATCGTTCTACCAAACCGTGCCGAAGGATCTCCGATGTTACAGGGTCTACTAACTAGGGCGCCGCGCCCTTGATCTACGACCTCATCACTGAGCACTCGCAGTTTCTGGTCGGGCGGTCATTTACTCCGTGACATATTGCTGGATTAACTCAAAGTGTTGATTTTTTTGGTCGCACGTGATGCCGATTCTGTGCATATATTTAAGTTACCATTCTCAGCGTGCCTCGCCAACATGCGCAGAGGTACATGGTGTATTTTCTCGCAAGGGGTGGTGAACCATATACCGTCACGTCATTTGTAAGCTTCTGACGATGCCATGCCTGTCGGCGTTTGACGAGGCATGTACGAGAAGGCTGATGGCAGCAGCTGTGATGGTCGAGCTCAGCGAACGCGCTCTCCAACGCGTCGTATCGACCAAGAGGCTGTGCATGCTTCTAATTGGAGCATGGAATATGGGACCTCAGCGCAGATGACTCAGGCTGCTCAGCAGGTCATGAGGACGAGTGACATGGGCAGAGTAAGAGCATGAGGCAAGCAGCAACGCTACACAAAGAAGAGTCATCCAGCGTCCACAGCTGAGAGAGCATGTACTACACAGTACAAGGCACACGCCCCAGCCAAGTGAGACCGTGTTGAGCGTGCTTGCTCCCACCTGCCAGTGCGTGAATGGTTGGTCACGTTGGATAACGACTAGCGCGTTTGGATTGGGCCCCACCTCCTCCGCTCGCTCTGTTGCCTTGGTCTCACCGCCGTCCCTCCTACAAGTCACCACAACCGCCACACAGCTCGCACGTCCATTACACACTCCAACTCCTGTAACCTCCACCACCTTTGCAAATAACACTACACTCCTATAGTTGCCAGCATGCGCTCCAAGTTCAAGGACGAGCATCCGTTTGAGAAGCGCAAGGCCGAGGCGGAGCGCATCCGCCAGAAGTACAATGACCGCATTCCAGTACGTTTCCCGCTCGACGCCATACTGCTGCAAGTCGCTAACAGTGCCTAGGTAATCTGTGAAAAGGTCGAGAAGTCGGACATCGCAACCATCGACAAGAAGAAGTACCTTGTCCCCGCAGACCTAACGGTCGGTCAGTTCGTCTACGTGATTCGTAAGCGAATCAAGCTGTCGCCTGAGAAGGCTATCTTCATCTTCGTTGACGAGGTGCTGCCACCCACTGCCGCGCTGATGAGCTCAATATACGAGGAGCACAAGGACGAGGATGGCTTCTTGTACATCACGTACGTCACTTTCAACAACCCAGCAAGTCAGCCAACCATGCTAATATGCACACAGCTACTCGGGCGAGAACACGTTCGGCGAGGCGATCTAAGCAACGAGCTTCCTCTATTCTGTAACATTCCCTTATCTACCAGTCATCGAGGGTGCGATGAACTGACGGCGTTTTCGGATTCACCCGGAGTTTGACTCTATTTCCTATGACAGCATGATACGGCTTGGGCGACCTATGGGTATTTGCGTGCGAGAGGAATCGGAAACTTAGCAGCTAGCACAAGGCAGGCTGCCCCCCGGAGCAGCTGCAAGTGGCGGCTTGGGATAGCCACATATGCAGACAAAGCATCACGGTAGTACGAGTGCAAATGCAGCTTGTCTTGGGGCTGAGAGTTCGTTCTTCATGCTGCCACTGTAGTAGGATCTTCTCATTCTAATCCACATGTACCAATCTCTGTTTCAAAGCTGTGCACATATTCTTTGACAATGGAGAAATACTGCTTCTAGCTCTCCCAGCCACCTACTGACCAGTCAGCGTGACTTGCGATGACGACATCGGCCACATGACAATCTGTACAGTAATATACCAAACGAAGTGCAGTGAACCACTTTTTCTGTTTTTGACGTCAAAGCATGCAGTGGTAATACCGGGACACCACATCCTTGGAATAGCCGCTTCGTCCCGGCTCTTGCGAGTAGTCTGAGAGTACCTGCGTGAATCGTGGGGGAGGCTCGCACGGGCCATTTGGCGCTGGCGGGACGCTGATCGTCGCGTTGACCGCTGCATGAAAGTTTAATGCGGCTTCTCCACGCGGAAATCAGCGCCTTTGTACCACAATAAACCCAACATCTCATCTCCTTATAAGGAGAAGTGGAATGAATTATGGCATACCAGTATATCATCTCAAAGTCAGTCTCCCTGGCTTCTTCCCTTTCACTCTCCCGTTTTAACACCTTGCGCTTCGGCGGCGCATACTTTACTTCATTGTTAATCCTGCGAACAGAGCGCTTGACCCAGTCTTCGCTATCTCTATCGGACTTGCGGCCGCAGCGACAAGAATCAATCGCGAGGAAAAGGAACAAGGGAGGAGTACGCCACAAACTGTCGAATTAGTGAAGAGGAGGTGGGCGTTGGCGTGGAGTGGGAAGGGAAATTAGAAGAAGATGTAATTGGGATTCTCAAAGTAAAACAAAGACTAAATTCTAAGATTATGAGAGGGATATATCAGGAATAGAAGCCGGTAATGGAGACGAAGAGTTCATTCCCAGGCGATGCAAGAGGGCAGTATGGTGTATGCTCGACGCTAGATGAGGCCATACAAGGAATCTACTTACGAGTCCCGTTGTCGTGAGATTTGGTCTATACGATGGGAATCATGCAACTAGAGCGAGAAATGCGTCTCATCGCGACTCGACCGACAAGTCAAAGGTTAAGCAGATGTAAACCGAGTCTGCGCGAGCTGTTTCATGTTAAATGTGAATCTTTTGCAACTTGAATTCTTTAAGGCTTCTCCAAGAACGACAGCTCCTCTCAATTCATGTAATCGTAGAAGGCAAGGAACAGCAAATTCTTTTGTAGCGTTGAATACTTTGGAACTCCTTTCATAGTACTACACTTTGGTATATTTTACAAAGAGATCCATTCGTGCGGAGTGGCATTCGTCCCATGCGGGGTTCTCTGCATGAAAGGCCATGTGTGCGGGGAGATCTGCAGCGTCTGCGGAGCCTGCTCCGAACTTCTATAAAGATTGCGGACCACGTCCCCATCAAGTACTACAACAGTCTCCATAGTACGGACTAATAACTCTCACTATTCAAAGAAAATCATTCAGATTGGTTCCTTTACTTCAAGATGCCTTTGTCCGCTGAAGTCTTGAAATCTCTCGCGCAAACCGTCGATGACGCGTGTACAAATCCTCACTCCGACATTCCTGGAACAAGCGTTGTTGTTGTAGGTAAAGATGGAAAAGAACTATTTGCCCATTCTGCTGGTAAACGCGGGGTCAACAGTACTGAGCCCATGACCCTTGACAACGTTTTCTGGATCGCATCGTGTACAAAAATGATTGCAGGAATTGCGTGTATGCAGTTAGTCGAACAGGGCAAACTTCACTTGGACGATGGCGACGAGATTGAGAGACTACTCCCAGAGTTGAAAGACCTCAAAGTTTTGCAGAAAGACGGATCACTGGTGCCGAAGAACAAAAAAATTACCTTGAGAATGCTTTTGAGTCACACAGGTTAGTGCCCATGGATTTGGTTTACTGAACAATTTCAGCTTACTATGGAAATAGCCGGCTTTGGTTACACATTCTTCAACAATGAGCTGCGCGACTTCTCTCATCCAATTGGATTTGATGAGTTCTCTGGACACATCAAGGACATTCTGCAACCTTTAGTCTTTCAGCCAGGCGAAGGTTGGGAGTATGGCGTCAACATCGACTTCGCCGGTCTTGCGCTAGAGCGTACTACCGGACTTTCACTGAACGATTACTGTCACAAAAACATATTTGAGCCTCTAGGACTGAAGAATATCTCCATGTTCCCCAATGCTGACATGAAGAGCAAACTCGCACATATGAATCACCGAAAACAAGACGGATCGTTGATCGCGCGCGACCATCTTCTCCGCAAACCACTAGTAGTCGAGGCTTCCGATGTTAAAGATGTTTTGAACAGTGCAGGTGCAGGGTGTTTTGCAAAGCCATCTGACTACGCTCGTACGTCACTCGATGTCTTAATTCTCATAGTGAACTTGCTAACAAAAGATAGAAATCATAGCAACTCTGCTCAACGACGGAACATCCCCTACGACAGGCGCTAAAATCCTTGATAAGGCGACGGTGGACCTGATGTTCACCAACCAAGTCGAGAAATTCCCAAATTTCGCCCGCCAAGGCATTCCAGATGCTAAGCCAGACCTAACAAACCCGATATCTGAAATTTATCCTGTAGAGGGCAATCCTCCGCAGGGTTGGGGACTCACGTTCATGTTGTCGAATGGAGGTGTGACGGGGAGGTCGAAGAGTACGGGATTTTGGGCAGGGCTACCAAACTGTTGGTGGTGGGCGGATAGAGAAAAGGGTGTTGGTGGGATCGTATGCAGCCAAATACTTCCGTTTGCTGATGCGAAGGTCCTAGGCTTGTGGTTTAATATTGAGACTCAGGTGTATCAGGCGCTTGGCTCATAATGATGGAATAGCATGTAGATGTAGATATGGATGTTGTTCTCTCTAGTAGTGTGAAAGTCCGAATGAATCCTACAGTATCTAAGTTTCCTTACTAAATTACTTTGCCCTGGGTAGTGAATCTTTTGCGAGAATATCGTCACGTCGAAGGATTCAAATTTAAGTTGTCCTCATAATCAAACTTGCTCATTGTCATGACTGTACTGATCAGAGGAATCTATTAAAATGAAGAATTAATCAACTACAATAGATCTCAATTTCAGTTTATTCGATATTGACAGAACAAGTTTGATATTTTGAGCTCGTTTCACTATTCCGTCATATTGGAGGCTCTCGAGAACGAGTGAAGGCTATGTGTACTTAATTTGATTGATTGAATACTTACTCAACGCTCCCTAAGAGCTGCTGAGCAAGGTCAAGGAATAAGTGTTCGTTTTGGTTTATCTAACTTCCCCGACCATATGCGTTCGTCACTAGTTGTGGTGCCCACAAACCTCGGAAAATAGACCAGCATATTCTTCTCTTGTGCTTCGCAAGCTTGAATCCGCAGTGATGTATGTTAAAGTAGAATCAGTTCAGTAGGGCAGCACCAATCATCAAGTCCACAGAGAACAAACATCCTCACGTCGACACGCTGAAGAAAGATAGATGAACAAAAAAGTTATTGTTTTGACATACAAACATCATCTCTGTGACTTGCCGTTATTACGTGTCTACCACATTTTTAGGCTTTCCACGCATTGCGTGCCTGGAAGGTCGAACCGATTTCTCCCCACTTGATTTGGCTGAACGTGACAGAAGGAGCCTTCTCAACCTTGATGATATTCTTGGGATCACCTTCAGTCGCACTGCAAGGCCCAGCTTCACCGCCGTCCAGCCATTGCATGAAACCACCTTCATCCCACCAAAGAGCAAATGCAAGAACCATGCCGCGACTCAAAGCGTCTCCCATACCCTTCATCGCACCGTCTTTAATGAACATCTCAGCACCATTGGCCTTGCAGTAAGCGTCATTCATAGTGACGTTTCTAGGCTCATTCTCGTACAGAATGCCGTTTTGAATATATTTGCGGTCGATTGATTGGAGGACTCCATCTTTAGCTGGAAACTGAGTTACGACAGTGAACGGCTTTGTTGTATCGATCTTAAAACCACGGCCATAGAAATTCGTTACATGGTTCCTGTAGGGGTTGTTTCCACATCCATTCTTGTCGCACAGACCAGTGGGTCCACACTCAGCACCCTTGCAGCGGAATAAACTGGGCTTGCTACACGTATGGGGTGCAATATGTGTAGAACGACTGTTGGCTTCCCAAATATCCATCTCATTGCAGCAGATACCTGAGCCATCAATGTTTCCCTGCAAACGTAAGTAACAACTAGCATACGCAATGCGCTAATCACTTACAACTCCATCCACGAAAGGAGTAGTGTAACATTGAGCGTCACAGTATCCGGTACCGTAAGAGGCACCCGCTGGGTTCAACTTCGACCGGCCTCCATCCTCTTTCATTTCTGATAGATATAAAGCACCATTCATGCCGCAAGGCGCTTTCGAGGTATCTACGTCAAACGTAAACTCCCTGCCTGTCAGCTTGAGCATTTCATATTTCTTCTCGTTTTTAGCAAGAAGGTATGCTCTAGGACTTTGGAAATTGTTCTTTCCGAAAAAATCCATCCTCATGCTACCGCCTTTGGTTGTGATGCCATAGTCTGCATAGTTGCTGATGCCGTCCATCAAACAGTTCTGGGCGCAAGTCTTTTCATCTGGACAAGCAGTCGGGTCTGGTGCTGAACCCCAACTTCCGCAGTTTTTTGTGGTATCGTTCTTCTGGTAGTTGGGATGATTTGAGGAGTCAAGCACGATGGCGGTATCTTGTTCCTTGCATCCTCCACGCTTCGTGCACTCCCAAGTGGTGAGCCTGGGATGGACCTCAAGACCCTTGCCAGGAGTTTGAGCAGTGACAAGGCCAAAGAACGCGACCACAAATACAACAGAGCGGACCATATTGGATGACCGAAAGAAAAAGGAAGTGGTTGTCGTGCAGTATAGTATGATGAAGGGGATTTGTTGAACAACTACAGCATACTTATGCTAAGTCGCTTTCCATAACTAAGACGGAGGTTGGCTTTGAAGACCCGTACTACAATGGGATGAAGTCATTTGATTCCTAGTAATATGATAAAGGGTTGCATTAGTGCAGTTCCTACTTACTTTCAAGGGCCGGGTCATAATATGCAAGGTACGCAAGTTCGGCCCGGTAAAACAAATGGTATGAGTACATTTTTTAAAGAAAAATGGGTTTTCATTCGTTTGTTTAGATTACATTTGATTGCGGGGCCCCGCCATAGTCGTGCCACCTCAAAGTATTTACCCGCTTTAGCTAACTTCTGCTATTTCATTATGCCACGGAAAATCTACTCCGTAAGCGAAGACCTAATCCATAGCAATTAAGGCAGTAGTTGTGTTTCAAGGTTGTCCCAAAATTATTAAGGATGATCTAAGTGACATCGCAATTCAGATTATGCATCATTGCTTCTACGGTACCCGACCTGTCTACACAACTCTACTAGGAGCGCAGATTGATCGCAACGTCATTAATTTTTCAATATCAAATCTTACGTCAACTTATGTAGTAAAAAGATTGCATTAGAACCGACCCTCCATGAGCTGAATTTGCGTTGGCTCAAGGCACCATGTGACCACTCTTCAAGTCATATGTAAATGACTGTCTCCAGGAGTACATTAACATTTAACCCAGTAAAAATGCTCATCATTATGTCCTCGAGATCTTTTGGTTATGAATTGCTCAGAGATGAGACAAGAGGGTGAACATGTAGTCAACCTCATAACCAATGTGTATTATCCACCTTGACCTAAGTCTTCTATCTATCATTACCACTGATTTAGTAACGAAAGAACTTCTCAATCCAACCTAATACAATAATCCAAAATCAATCTCTCTCGATGGCCCATGCGTTTGATAGGTAGCGCGACATGATAATCTTCTTGCAAAACTTTAGCTAACCATACGAATAAATTTCACAATATGTGAAAGTTTCTCTTTTCATAAAAGGCGGCCTTTTTTCATTTCGCAGGTATCTTGCAATGTCTCCACGTACGGGTTCAGAAAAGAATCTGGATTGTCCATTACTTCCTATTCAAAGCTTGCATGACCATTTCCTCACAGATCACCGCAGGTAGGAAGACTCTTTACTTACGTACTTTATGAACAAGGTGATGTGCTTTTTTCCAACAAGTCCAAAAATTATTTTTGACGATTGAGATTTGATCAATATTAAATAACACTGTTAAGCTGAATTTGCTCTAAATTCTGTTCGTATCGCCATTGCTCCGAGGTGAACCTTTAAGTCTAAATTTACATTCATGGCTTTCCCGGAACTGACACTGGAATCACTCGATTGCCATTACTGGTACAGCATCCGGAATGTAGCCTGCAATACAAATTTTACTGACGTTCCGTGGATTTTGGATCTCGCTCGTGAACGTCAGCGAAGGCACTTTTAACTTAGCCAGCGCACTGATGTCAGTCAGTATGCGCAATAGCGAAAAATTAGTTTCATGGATCAAATCGACATGTAGAAAGTATGGCAATTGTGAAAGCACTGCCAGAATGCTTATTATTACTACTGGAATAATTCATGTCACCGAATTGATGGATTTGGATTGGAGATTTTCTTTTGAGGTTAATGCGAAGGGTGTGCTGATTGCATAAGAGCGCAGCTAAACTTGATAGAGGAATGCAGAAGTATCTTGAGTCACTAATTGTAGATAGAGCGCTCCCAAATAGTTAAATCGAGTGATATTGCTGTGTTAGGTAGAATTCTGTAACAAGCGTCTCCAGTCCATTTGGCGCACCAAGCAATGCTGCCTACTGATGAGAGGAGGAAAGGAGAGTATAGGATTGGAATGGAAAGTGGAGAACTGATGATTGTATTACTACGTGCATGCTACCTACAATATGGAGGAGGAAAGTGCGTGCTGAGTCATCGGCCAATGCCGCAACCGATCAGCGTGTGGCGCCTTCACGGCGACCATCGCGGACACCTACCGCGCTGGCAAAACTGCCATCGTAGGCTTGTCTTGCACCGCAATGAAGGATCATCAGACAATACGGGTAAATCATGTTGCTCCGAATAGTTTCTTGGCTTCTTGTTAACTCAGAACTACCATTGGCAGAATCCGTCTGCTGAACGACGATCGAGAGTTTTGTCAACACGTCAATGTCCAAGGGCGAGGATTGCATAGACGTACAAAGAAGATTGCAGGTTACGGCGCCAAAAGAGGATGGCACCAGCAGTTGAAATAGTACATGTCATTGGATCCCTACAGAGAATTGAAGAAAGCTTTTTGACTAGTGAGGTGTGTAATGTTAATGGCATAAAGGCAAGTACTAACAATGAGACGATAAAAACTTTTCATTTATCAGGATCCCGATGTTTGCGATTTCCATCAGACCTATTTACAGTATTTGGGGCAAGGAGTGGGAGGAGTCTTTAACCACATTTCGATTTGTTGTGAGGTGGTCAACCTATTGTATTGCAATGGTATATACTTGATACAGGAGGTTTTGGGCCGTGTCGCGTAACCACGATACCAGAATAATGTTCCTAACAATTGAATATGAACTTCCGCTTCTCGAAATTCAAAGCAAAAGTGACAATGCAATTGAGGATGGTAGAGTGGTGAAAGACGGTTGAGAACAGAAATGATAATAAGTTTAATCGTAGCTAGCCAAATGGGAGTGTACTAGGCTTGTATAAAATGCGGTAAGCTAGACCTGCCTGCCTAGCGTCCTATCGGTTCACTTCGGAGAAGCCCCCGAAAGATCAAAAAATAGTGCGCATGAGCCCCTCATCACAACTTAAGCTTTACGCGTCTCACCATCAATATCGGAAGGTCTGACGAAGATTTTGATGATCCGGACAATCAAATCCCCCATCTAAGGTCTTAGTACAACGAATATGTCCGCGTCAAACTTACACCAGCAGGGAAATTACATTTATTGGCTAAGCATATTATGCGAGTCGGCACATCTTCTTGCTTTGTTGGTAGCAAAATAATTACTCAAAGCCAGATCTTTTCTCTTAGCACCAAATGGCTGGTTAGAGCTCTACATGTAAAACTCTACGAAGAGTATATGGAATCGTGTGTCCCGACCCTTCTATGAATCGGTTCTTATCATTCGCATCTCCAGAGCGAATTCTCATTCTCGAGATTCAACGCAGTTATTAGACACATTAATCTATTATACATGTCACCCGGAAAAGATGCCAGATTTTTGCCTGAGATCTGGACTTGGTTTTCGATTGGCACCCTTTGGGTGGTATTACGGTTCGCAGTTCGAATTCGTACCGTCGGTGTACGTGGGTTACAGCTTGACGACGCCTTTGCCATTTTGTGTCTAGTGTGCTGGGCAGTGATTATCGCTGGTATACACTGCACGTATTTTACGCATGCAAACAGTGATTTCACAGCAAGCGAGGTGTACGAGCTCACCGAAGTCCAAGTCAGAGAGGCAGAATGGGGAAGCAAATTCTATGTGGTCACTTTGTACTGTTAGTGAGTAATTGTGAACTTGGCAGGTCCATGTAATGAAAAGCTAACGATAAGAAGCATTACCATGATATTTAGTCTCAAAGCCATCGTTATCATACTCTATCAACGCCTAGCAATCGGAATGTGGCAAAAGTATCTGCTGGTTTTCACTACCGTAATGTGTGCCATCGGTTTTGTATCAACGAACTTGTACTTTAGTTTGATGTGTCTACCCTTTCACAAAAGATGGCAGGTCCAACCACTCCCTGAAAATAATTGCACTGCATCGTCGACATTCTTCATTATGATCAGCTGCTTCAATGCTGGAACAGACGCATTCCTACTCGCGATTCCTGTTCCGCTACTCTGGACACTGCGGATTCCTCTGTACAGACGTGTCGGTGTTTTTGTACTACTCGCATCTGGGATTTTTGTCATGGCCGCATGCATTGTTCGAGTCTCTTTGACTGTAGTACCAAATATCACGGTTCGCATAATTGCGACCTGGGGATCCCGCGAACTGGCCATCGCAATGGTCGCCGTCAACACTGCGAGTCTACGTCCTAGTAAGTCCACAACTGTTCATTTCTTATCAAACCCACCACAGAAAGCTGATTCCAATGTTTAGTGTTTCGCAAATCATTTTGGAAACCACAGAATGTTCTCGGCGATCGTATTAATAATCAACGTCGAGGCATATATGTCTTCTCCTCCTTACATCGTGTCAGACAACGCTTTGGCCGACGACACTTTCATAGTAAGATGCTTGCATCGACATCTGCAGGTACATCTACGATAAGAAATTTTGCTCAAGCAGATTGTGAAAGCAATCAGGATACAACCCAGTATCAGAATCATCAAGTAGTTACACCACTACGGCCTATTTCGTATGTGAGGTCAGCACGAAGGGAAGGCTTCTTTTTCACGTTGAGAAATACTGGCCGCAGCGCTTTCGGAACAACCACGGGTGAAAGAACCAAAACACAATCCACAAACATTGGTAGAGAAGAATCACAAAACCAAATGGAGGATCTAGAAAAGGGAAATATCCTCAATACTGTCGTGGAAAAGACAACAGAGGGACTAACAAGCGATACAACAAGTAATCACAGAACCTCCGAGAAGCAAGGTGTTGATATAGGCAGAAATAGGGGAATTGAGGAAGATTCAATGTAGAAGTAGCAAGTCTGACACTTAGTCTTAGGGAAATAAATGAAAGATTTAGTTAATTTGGTTACTAAGACATTTTGATAACATAACACTTGACAGACGTAAATTAATTGGCTTAATGGTGATTGATACAAACATAGTATGACAAAATTTACAAAAGCGTAGTAACAAAGTAGACCTAATCGGCTCACTAAAAAAGACTGTTAAACAATGTACTGTGCCTATAATACACCCTCTATTCATTCTCCATTAACTATTTTTCAGGGCTGATTGATTTTTCCAGTAGTGTTGGCGCAGTTAGGAAAGAGGCCGCTCTTAAAACCTATAATAGAATTCAGTGGTTGATATTGTCTTAGTCTTACTTTATCTTTACTTTTTAGCCCTTCTTTTTTTTTAAACTTATGGTGTGAACACGGGAGTTGAATCAGTGAGATTCAGATGATCATTTTTGCGGATCACTGCTCTATCCCATGTATTATCTAGAGAAGTTTGTATAATTGATATGACTTCCTATATCTATTTCTTCATCTTCGTACTGAGCTACGTGGCATATGGCCGAGCAGTGGCAGTGTGTGTTGGCCAATGTGGCATCACGTGACAACTTGGCTACAAATTTGGGGGCGTTTCAACTCATTTTACAAGAACTTCATTTAAGACTCGAATTATCTGCTTGAGTTGTTTATTTTTTTTCTTTCTGTAGATTCAGCTTGTCTAATTTTTGGTTTATCTTGCGATTTTATTAAATAGGACAACAAAACGAACTGATGGCAAAGTTCTGGTAATAATGAGATGATCAAACACAAAAAAGTCTCTTGACGAATACAAATGTCTTCAGCTATTCCCAAAAAGGATGGTCAGGCAAGGGCTAGCAATAAAGGCGTGGAGTGGGGGAAAAGATAGAGGATGGGGTTAATCTTGCGAAAGCGAGTGGGAATCTGCCACTATGCCTGAATTTAAGAATTGAATATCTTCTATATAAGAGTGAGAGTGCATGTGTCGAAATCAGTGGAGTGTAAGAATTTCTGAATAGATAGGTAGAGGAATAGTGGAAAATAATCGCCAACCTTTGTACATGAATTTTAAACTAGTAGCGAGTATGGCACCATTTCACTACCTTACTATATCTTATAAAAAGGTGCTTTTAAGATGAAGGCCGAAGAGCAGGCACCACTCGTAATTTACAAATCAGTAGGTACACGACTATAGGACTTGCTATTTCCCTCTAGAGGTAATCAATGTTTACTTATTACCCCACTTAGTTACCCGGTTCATCTGATAAGTGTTCAATCAACAGTAACTCCCCTTGCTTTATGCTTTAAAAGATTGGGGTATGTCTCGTGGTTTCGATGGGCCTTTCTTCTGGCTATCGCACGGGATGTTGCTAGGAACATTTGTTGGGTTTACAAAGTAGTCATGATACCAGTAAACTTGGCCTTGTGGTTTAGGCGTCAAATTAGGTAGCTGGTCAACACCTTGCGTGTTCTTGAGCACAGTGTAACGAGTTTTGTAGCTGAGACTCGTTAGCAAAAAACGATCTTATTCGATCTCGAGATGAGAAAATCTGGGATTAATCTGGAGATGCAGAAGAGAGAAATCTCCTGAGAACGACTTGCGCAAACTGACCTGATCTGCGAGCAATTTCCTCCAACAAAAGTGTTCTCGATTCGGCCTTCGGAGTCATACACCGTAGCCGTAGCGTTATTATCGAATATCGTAACAGTTGTAGGAAAATGCTGTGACGGTTAAGTGTTTGAGCGATTATACAATGGCAGATAGACCTACAATCAATGACATACTGCCATCAGTAGGCAAAAATCCTTGCTTGCATCTCACGATGGCTGCGGCACCTACACAGTGGATGCTGAGGGTAGTCTGCATACCATCTTTGGTGAAGTAGTCTGTGTATGCGTCTGTTGCAGCTGGATCTTCAGCAGCCGTTACGAGTCTGCAAAATTTTGTTAGTGATCTCCTAACATATTGTACGAGCAGCATGCCAACTAACGCTTTCAAGAATGGCTTAAACTGCTTTTGGACTCCAGCTTGAGGAGAGTAGCCACTAAAGTCTATCGCAAGTATACCAGGAAGCAAGGCCGCATGAGCGACGATAATGGAGGTAATCTTCATGGCGAAAAAGAAATGATTGATATTAAATGTACAAAACCAGAGTAACCACCTTTGGGGATAGATGGAAATAGACCAGTAGGAGTGACTGAAGAAAGCAAAGAGGTTGACAAATATGTTGTCTTACATTACTTACAGGATTAACAAGATTTATATGCATTGTAGATCGCTAGCCGAAGCTTGTACCGATTAGGGAGTGTCCGTTGATGTAACAATCTCGCGGCAGTCCATGGATGGAGGTAATTTAGTAGTTACTAATTAACTAAACCTATATAGGAGACGTTTAGTGCTTTAGTGAAAATTAACAATTTACTTAGTAATTAGAAGATTTTCCTCATCCATGCGGCAGTCAGCGTCACTACTGTATTCTTCACAATAAACACAGGCACTAATTTTTAATCAATCTTCTCGGTCCGTTTCTAAGGCTTTTTTGGAGGGAAATTAGGGGGCCGAGGAAGCGCCAGAAAGACCGGAATGTTCAAAGCTTTGGCTTCAACAGAGAAGACAATCGCTAGAGAACCTAGAGTAGTCCGGATAGCCGTATGACCAGGGTAATGCCAGCGGATAAAAACTCCTGGTTAATGTATTCCTACATTAATTGGCTGAGTTTGGATTTAAGTTCCTGCTGAAAATGTAGTCAAAGAAAACTCTTCAGATATTTATAGATTGGTTAGTCCGTTAAAATGGAGTTTGATGATCTCGGCGTTGGGGTCTCTAAACTCATACCATAATTTGTAGTCCGCAACGAGAGCCTGGTATGAGGCTTCCTCGGCGTCGGATTCGTCACGCTATTCTGTTTTACTTCTCTGACTTTCGTCCGTGACAAGCATGGTAATATGCCAAGATTGACTAAGCGTATTTCAACCCTGTCTGGTCTGAATGTAGGACGGGCCTTTTTCTCCTGTCGCCCGATGTTCATCTAAGCTCTGCTGTGCTCTTCAAGAAACCAGCGCATAATTTTTTGTCCTCAAACGGATTTCTGCTTAAATCAAGACAGTCTTGTTTCGATTTCACGATTCGTTGAACCGACAGTGCTAATTCCTACAAAAATGCACTTCTCCATGGCTTCTTTCGCAGTGCTCCTCGCATCAATTCCTATGTCTCTGGCAGTCAGCATGAAGCACTACAAGGCTGGAAGTGGTGTGGATTCTGAATTCAAAGCTTACGTTAAAGAGTTTGTTTTAAATTATACATAATTGGCGAAACACAGGCGGTAACAGAATCAGATACTACAAGACATCCGAAGACAAGGCCTCTTCCGATCAATTTACAAATTTCTGGACCACCGATGGCACATTGCGTATTGCAGGGAACAGTTTCCAAGGCTATACGAATATGCTGGCCGTAAAGCAAAACCTTCTTCCACCAAATGGGAATAAGGCTTGGTGGGTAAGTAAAGTTGATTTCTCGCAATCATACTGCCAGATATTAAAGTAATCTCTAACTCAACCCTATAGCACCTAATCAATGGTACATCAATCCGAGACGAAACGCCAGTTAACAAGACGTTTGTTGCAAATATTGTCATTCAAACAACTTATACACCAGGCAATTGTTCACAAGCATAGTAAGCATTTCTCATCTTATCATATTTTTCAATGATATAGTTTGGTTTGATATTAAAACTGACTATTACCACAGTGGTCAGGCTGCCTTCACAATTCTGAAGAATGCATCTGGGAAGCCAAGACTTGAACCTCATTCTCAAAGCCTAACCTTGTATGACCTGGCGGTTTCTACAACGGCATCTCCAACTGATATTTCATGCACTACTTAAAAATTGAAGAAGTCTCAATTGGGTATTCGTTTTGGTTTCTTCTTCGTTTTATCGTGTTCTTCATAGATCTCTTATATGAAAATAAAAAAAACCCTAATCAGGCGCCTACCGAGCAATCCGTAAATCTCCGTGTCATGAAATGCATCCAATTTTGCAAGTAAGGATCAACAAAGCCTGGAGAATCCTTCATGCCCCTACCCACGCCCCGCAAAACCGTCGTGCATGACGCTAAAAAGATCTCCGCTATACCCCAATTTAGCTACTGACGAAGAAAACAATCTACCTGGGGTTTTGTGTTTCTAGTCAAAGTTATGTCTATTCCGAAAAATCATCTAAACGTTTCGCCCACTTGCATGCTGTGCTGTGGTGAAATTAAAACTTGTAGATTCGCAGATGTAGCTTAGGGGCATTTACATCTACTTGCAGGTACAACTACATGTCTATCTTTTGCTGTTTCACAACAGATGATTCCAAATTGAGAAGAGAAAACTAATCAATCTGAATTCGGTAATCTAATAGTCTTATCACAGAGAAGAGTGAACTATTACTACCTCAGATAATATCGCGCATAAGTACATATTGCAACTCAATTTCACTTCTTTCTGGAAACAAATTCACGAAGAGGCTACAGCATCAGAATTATAGGAACAAACTCGATAACATTGCTCTGGTAACTTTACTTGCATCTTATGATATTCTCTATTGGGAGATGCAGTTACATCAAAAGCTAAGCGTAATTGTTCCAAACTCAGTACTTTCTTCGAATCTCTTCTTCAAAGCCACTAACTCCTCAACGTCCCAGTTACTGAATACAAACTTACCCTTCAGAAACGCCGCCGCCGGACTAGCCAGCCAAACAGCAAACCCACCTGGCAGACTCTCATCGTCCCACTCAAATCCATCCAATTTCTTTTCTACCACAGTTTTTGCAGCAGGAGTGAACACTGCGCCTGGGTGAAAACTATGAATACGGACGGGAGAGCCGGGAAGTCCGTCAACTTCAATTTGAAGCTGCTGTAGAGCGCGTGTGAAGGCGAGTTTACTGACGCCATAGGTTGCCTGGGCTGGAAGCACAGCATATGCCGAGAACGACGAGACATCCAAGATAATTTTTTGAGTGTAGGGATATCGAGAGGGGGTTGTTTCTTTGACGTCGCCGCTCAGGGTGGTTAAAGGGATAGCGCCGGTTTCTGGTTCTAGAAAGGCGCGTGTGAGGTTTAAATTTCCATAGAGGTTTGTCTCCATAGCATCTCGGTAGGTATTATTGCTAAAATCCAAGGTAGTTTTGCCTTGGACGACATTTGCGGCGCTGGTGACAAGAACATCAGCGTCTTTAGGTTGGCCGTCTGCAGGACTGCCTTCATTCAAGCGCTTCCTGATTGCCTTGAAGACAGAATGCACATTTTCTTCAGCTGTGATATCGAGGAGATATGTCCACACTTCCGTCTTCAGGCCTGCAGCTGTATTCTCCGCGCGCAATCTGGTTGATGCCTCGTCGAGGGCTTCTTGGCGGCGGGCAATGATCACAACTGTGGCGGCTCCAGCGGCAGAGAAGCCTTGTGCAATGCTATATCCGATTCCACTAGCGCCACCAGAAATAATGATCGTCTTCCCGTATGCAGAATTGGAAGGGTTCGAGGGAGAGATAGCTGGATAAACGGTGTGGTGGACAGTATTAGTCAGGTGACGGAAAGCCATTTTGCGAAGAAAAGATATGTAAGGCTGTCAAAGTAGACTTCCAGGGAAAAGGAGAATATTGAATGAATTCTGATATTAGCAAAGCTCAAGAGATCTGTCACACTTTTACGAATACACTCGGTCAGTCTGGCCTACTTATGCAAGTAGAATGTTGAGAAAGGCTGTTTTCGTGACTGACAGAACAATCACTATTACGTCTGTTCCAGCCTAAATTGAGGACCGACATGTGCAACGGACGAAAATTCGAGCGACTCTCTATACACTTTGCTATAGCAAGAATAGGAATTCGATTTGCAACCATTTAATGCACCCAATCATCTTGGTCCACTCAACCCCACAATCTTTTGATCTTCAGAAAAATCGGGAACTGCGATTAGCCGATATGAGAAGTTTGTAAGCTGAAATCCGTGTTGGTTTGTAAGTGCACTTGTACTGCTCCACCATCAGCAAACTCTGGCCAGTAAGAGACAGGTATGAAACCCCACCCCCGGAGAACCGGGGCTGGTAACTTATTAAAAGACGATTATGATTTCCAAAAGTAGGGTATAACTTTCATTTAGTAAATTAAGATTCTGCACTTTCTGAGACTTAAAAAAAATGCACGCGAACCTCTAAGTCAGTGGAAATTCGTGGAATTATAAGGGTATAAGCACGAGAATGTCACACTCTATCAATCTATTATACTCAAGATCCTTATCCTCCCCGAAAACCTAAGGATTCATTGTTCTTAACCTTCATTAGACTCTTTGACTTACTCTGGAATCGCTCCACCTTCAATCGTACAGGTTCAAAGTGACCTAAGTTTCGCAAGAGCCTGAAATAATATGGTTGATACTAGGCTATGGATGTCGTTGTGAACATCATCAAGCAATCAAATCACATTTGTGTACGCTAGAATACGAACATCCGTTACAAGGGCAAGTATGTTTTTTGTGAAGAAGCAAAATATTCTACTGTTAGATTCTCCGATTATCTGAAGGATAGTAAAGGCCGAATACAAAAACTATCGCTTGAAGCAAGACTGTAGCCTCATCACTGATTGGTTCATATTTGTATTCGCAGCGCAATCAAAGTGTGTGATTACACAAGTTGTCTGTATCGCGTTTTTCATTAACAAAGAGCGTCGGGAAACTGAGGAGAGCAAGGTAATAGAGTCTGAATATTTGAAGGACTACCCAATCACTCTAGATATAGGGATCTTTGAGCTACTGTATATCTGCAAGCAGTATAGAAGGCGCAATTCTGCCGCAAGACAGAACGAACTGCTAGCTTCTACAAGTAAAGCGTAGATAATTAAATATCACTCTACTGTACAACATTTTGATTACTGACCGTTTGTTAAAGTCACCCCTGTAAGTATGATCTGGTGCAACTGTCTTCTGAATTGTTTTCACAGCTAACGCTCATTGTACACTACAAAATCTTGGTGATTACACACGAATTCTTAGAAGATAACTGAAATGATCTGCACACTACTGTAAGTTGTGGTTTGCTCTGGCTGCATTGAATTGTTTGTAAGACTCTTCTTGTCGATACCATGTTTGCTATATTTTTCAGCAAATAAACTAGCTGCGACGCCAATGAAGCTAGTACAATTAATTGACCTTCTATGTTTTTTGTCGAAAGAAATTCAGGCGTGCAGAAGTCATGGTGTGGCGCCCTAATGGATGGTTGAACACAGGAGTGCGATAGAATTTTGGTCATCGTGCTAGTTGAGGTATCCAAATACTTGTTGTCGAAGCCAATGCCATTTGCAAATTCCACACCTCGTCTTCGCTCGAACGAACAAGTAAGAGGATAGTGGGTTGGTCATAGCAATGGGCAGAGAGTGATAAAAGTGAGAACAATTTAGCAAGTTATTTAATCTAAAATAGTAGTACTACCTCAGGTTCTGCTTTTCATAGGAGACATCTCTTTTCGTATTGCAGGTTGACCGCCATTAGCATTGGGGCTAACAACACGGCCGCAATTCAGAATACTTCTGACCATCTCGAAACGAGATCCTGCGGCTGGAAGCAGGGCGCCGGCAGGCTGAGGGCGTGGCGGATGCAGGGTCTCCCGGGATGTGTTTCGTGCAGGAAACAACAGGGTCATCTGCCAGCATTGACCTATCGCCCCGCTCCACCCATGTGCTATTTTGAACCGCAGATCGCGACTGTAAATCTGTCGCGTGGATAGCAGATTCAAAGGTTCAAGATGAGAAGAGTAAACCGAGAAATGGTATGCTTTGGGATTTTCTTGAGAGTCTGATGCTGTACATCTTCCGAGGTTGGGATTTCGCAATGTAGTCTGTCCAATCTGCTAAAAGTAGCAACATCCTCAGTACGGCCCAACGCAGAAAGATTAGTTCAGTCTGTGAGGGGTAAGTTGAACTTGCGAAACTGGCAAATCACGACACACGAAGAGACGGTAATGGACGGCTTAATAGGAACCCCATCCGTAACGTTCGGCAATCGCGCTGCGCGCGTATGGTGCGATAAATGCTGGGTAAGTCCCGAAGTGGTGAGATCTAGAGAGAAGCGTGGAGTGAGGGGTCATCTGTCGTTCGTCCCCCACAAAGCGATAAGGAGATAAGGAACATGTCAATTAAAGCAGATCATCTACATAGTGCCAACCGCGCTGAAGTCAACCTTGTCAGAGACGAACTCGTGACTCGCAACTAATGGATGACGCGAACCGCTGTGGTCCCGTAACCGTCGCGCTGTGGAGTCGGCGATCTGGCCCGTTTTAGCTTGTTTGGCTGGATCGTCATGCTTTCACATGCTAGATTAACTGCTCATGGGACTCACACCAGTTCGCATTATGTATGATCGTCAATTGAAGGGGGTGTCAACATGCAATGCGGATACCGGCTCATGTGGGCATGGCCTGGTCCCTTGTTCCCGCTGCAAGACATGTCTCTCAGCCTGAGCCCCTGGTTGGTGTCAATTGTAGTCCCGTGGCTGGTCGCGATGACCATAGTTGGGCTGATAGAGACTATGTCACAAGATCACATCATCATTGGGCAGATAGGTTACTTTGGGATGTGCGGCTATTTCGGTGAATGCCGCTGAAACTTGGTCGTGGGAGTCGGTGTGCTAGACTTGTGCAATTGCCATGCATCCCAGCCAAAGAGCGGGAAGGAGAGGCAGGTAGTAGGCCCTTTGCCAACCTGCAGGTTGAGCGACCGGGCGCTCGCATGGTGCGGTTGCATTCGTTTGGTTCAGCAATTGCTAAGGAATGTGGAGCGATGTGAAACTTTCGGATTGGTGTGGATGGCGGTCAGCCTGTGCGCAAGAACGGTCAAGGCCAGATGCACAAGATTCCCCTCTTCCGGTGGGGTTGGTCACCGCATCCGTCATCGATGACTTGAGACGCAGGCAGTGAGCAAAGGAGGTGGCCTGGCGCCGCCAGCAGGCAGTCCTATGGCGCGTCGAGCGCTCAATCTGGACGGGACGTGCCCAATGGCACGGAGAGGCACACGGTAGGGCTCGTCGCACAACATTGAACTCAACCGAGAGCTCAATGGCAGCAAGCAACACCAGAGGGCAGCAAGTTGAGCGCAATTGTGAAGGTTGGGACGCATACCTATGTTGTCCGGCGAGCTGCGGTAGCTAGCCGCACGGGCTTTCGCGTAGGGGAAGGGAAGGAGCGACCCAGCGCATCACAAAAGCCCAACCATGAGTCAACTCTCATCAACGACTCATCGCGCTCTGATGCTTTGCCCTAGAGACAACTGCAATTGGATGCCCCTGATTCGTCGCCCTTCCATTTGCTTCTTGGCCACCCACATTCGTCAGCCCAAAGCCTTCCCGGCCGAAAGACGCGCCAAAGGCGTGCCCATGATATTGTGGACGGTGATGCCTGGGGAAGCATGGACGGGCACATGAGCGCCGGCACGCCTGCCACACCCTCTTTGTCCGGCGCTGCTAGCACCTTGTTTCAAGTAGGCTGCAAAGGGCGGATGACACTCTTTGAGTGAGACAGCGGCCCTGCTGCTTATAAGTCCGCCCACCCCCGGCCCTGTGCGAGGATTTGCTGTCTAGCACATTACTCACCCTATCTCCGTTCGCAATTGCTCTGCTCGTTACTAATTGACCGCTGGCGTAGATGGTGTAAGCAGCATCAAAGTAATTGGTGCACTTCTGCCGCATTCCACGAATTCGTTTGCCAGTGGTCACGCCCTGATATAACAAGGGCTCCGCCACCGTCCACTCCAACCAAGGCTGCCACTCCCAACAGTCGCACCCTCTACCACGGCTCGTCTCGGCCAGCGCACCATATTTCCCTGCTGCCTGGAACACGTATAAATATCTTTGATTCCCGTCGTGCATTCCGCTCCAAAGGACAAATTGTCTCCTCAACGCATCATGGCACACTTTTTCCACAATTCAGCCCCGAGCCAGCGCCTCACCGTCTCTTCCCTTCTTTCCCCACCTGAGATGAAGCGTTCTGGGTCGTTTGGCTCTTCCACTGCCATATATCCCGCCCACTCACCCTTTTCATCGTTCGCCTCTACCACTTCCACAGGCGCCATTGCGACAAACGCCGCGTCCAATCAGGCCATTGCATACGCGTCGCCACCCATCTCGCCATTCGACTCTCAGGCGCAAAAGGAAAATATGGGAGACATGGAGGAGCGAGGCTCTCGCGACCCGCAACTCTTCATTTCTAGCGATGCATCGATCTCAATGGCACCTGATGTACCACTGTTTCCTCAGGAGACGACCGAGCCCGTGTCGCAGCAAGCCATTACTAAGCATATGAATTCACCGGATTACGCCAAACTGCAGAGCAAGCCCGTACGCGAGGACTACGAATTAGCAATTTCTGTCCAGTCGACTGTCTTTGAACAATATGTTAAGAATCCCAGTCTGTGGTGGACACGCGAGCGGAGTTTCGACGCCCACTACACTCAATCAGGCCGCGTGGAGAAGCGACCCATATTGAAGAAACTGGCGCCTGCGCCATCCACTCGACCTCGCCTCCCCAAGGCTGCTTTACCCCGACTCCCTCCTCGAACACCTCGCGCACCCAAGGCGAAACGCTCTCCTCTGAGTCAGACATTGGACTCTTTTGATGTATCACCAGCGGCTGTGACTACATCTCCAAAGCCCGCACGACCGGCTACCAATCGCGACGACACGGACTATAACGCATTGCCCAACTTTTGCCCACCTCTTGATACTCTGCCCAAGGGTAACAACAAAGTTCTCAAGGCTGAATGGAAGGGCACGGTTCTTGATTTATCCAATGACACTGATGGCCACCTCCTCCACGAGGCCGAGCTTACCCTTGCCGCGACACTCCGCCTTAACTGCGCCACGTATCTCTGCAGTAAGCGTCGTATTTTTCAAGCGCGTGTTGAAGCACTCAAGATTGGCAAGGAGTTCCGCAAGACAGACGCTCAGCAAGCGTGCAAGATTGACGTCAACAAGGCCAGCAAGCTGTGGCAAGCATACGACAAGGTTGGCTGGTTCAATCCAGATTACTTCCGCCAGTACGTTTAAGCTCATCACGTAGTCCGCATGGTGCACAGTTTGCCTTTGGCTTGCTTGGCTTCGGGCACGTTTCCATGAATTTCCCTTTTATTGAATTTTGTTTCGCAAATTACATGTTGCATGGAATGGGATGGCGTTTAGGGGTGTCTTTTCTCGACGGCAGATTGAAGAATGTACACAGGAGGCGACAGGTCTCACTGATTTTTGTACCAAGGGCGTTATTTGGGTATGGGCATAGGTTGGCACGGACGGGATGTTCTGCCATTGATGGCGTTTGTTGCTTCATGTTTTCCTTTGTATGCATGCGATACCCCACTCTACATGCACCATGTTGCAGCCGGCGATGGACACTGCTGGTAGGCGTGTCTCAAATATCCCCATTACTAGGTAGCTCTTAGATTGAGAAGAATGCCATGACTTTACATCAACTCGCGCCCGGGAAGCTGCTCTTGAAGATTGGCGTCCGACTGTACGCAGAGCGTGAGTGACGACGAGCAATTGAGCGGCCAATGCTAGATGGTAATGGACGGCGGGATGGTAGACAGCCGCCTGTACATGGTGCATGCTGCATGGTGCATGGTGCATACGGTGGGTCCATCTCGGACAGCATGCGGGGGAGGAAGACGGGCAGCGTGGCGTTGGGGATTGTGTCGCTATTCCGGGACGGGGCTTGGCTAAACGTCGCGTCGTGCCCGTCAGCTCCGCCTACCCTCACCTCCACCTCTCCCCCCAACGACGCCCGTAGCCACGCCGCGGAAGAGCGCGGAATCACGACCGGCAACATGTCGCAGACCCAGCAGGTCGAGCACACGGACTCGATCTCCAGCCAGAATCCCACCCACGATGAAACGAAGAAGACCAAGAGCAAGCGGCCGCCGAGTAAGCGACCCGTCACCCGTTATTTGTTGGCCTCGAGCGCGCGCGCCGCAACAGCAAATCGAAAAGTCAGAACATGCAGTTGACACTCGGACAGACACGGCGTTTCGGCAGCAGCGACTAAAGGCATGGCAGTAGGTGCAGCGCAAGGCCATGGACGTGGACGCGGAAACGGGCATTCAGCTGACGAGACCCTGCCAGGCCCATTCTGACGCCCAAGACAGTACTCCCGCTGTTCTTCGTCGTCGGTGTCATTTTTGCGCCTATTGGCGGCCTACTACTCTGGGCGAGCTCCCTAGTAAGTACCAGCGCGAGCACAAGCGTCAACACGCCATCCACATCGCGGAAGCTCAACATCAACGCCAACGACAGCTGGCTAACACGCTCGCCAGGTCCAAGAGCTCTCTATTGACTACACCCAATGCATGACCTCGTCGCCCGCCGTTGATGTCGACTTTAACGCCTTACAGCCCAGCGGCCTTGACAAGATCCCCAGCAGCCGTGTCTCGGCCACGTTCAAGTCGTCCATGGCCTCGCAGCCACAGTGGGGCCACGGCTACGAAAGCTACACCTGGCCCAGCACGGGCGTTGTCCAGGAGAACACGAGCGTCTGCATCCTGAGTTTCGAGATTCCCAATGAGATCAAGCCGCCCATTCTTTTCTATTACCGCCTCACCAACTTCTACCAAAACCATCGCCGCTACGTCAAATCTGTCGACATCGATCAGCTCAAGGGAAATGCGCGGAGCCGCGGCGACCTCAACGATGGCGATTGCGACCCTCTTGCCATATCTCCTGACGGCCGCCCCTACTACCCCTGTGGTCTGATCGCAAACTCCATGTTCAACGACACGTTTGGCAACCTGACGCTCGCCAACCCACCCCAGAACAGGAGGGATGACGATACTTCGGCCATCTATAACATGACGGCCCGCGGCATCTCCTGGAGTCATGAGGGTGACCTCTACAAAAAGTCCAGATATTCTCCGGCAGACGTCGTTCCACCGCCCAATTGGCAGAGTCAGTATCCTGAAGACGGTTACAACACAGTCGGCCTTCCCGATCTCCACGAGTGGGAGCAGTTCCAGGTCTGGATGCGCACTGCTGGCCTGCCTACTTTCAGCAAGCTGGCCCAACGAAACGACCATGACACCCTGGCCGCGGGCACCTATCGCTTGAAGATTCACGATCGTACGTCTCCCCACCCTCACTCTACTGCCATGAACATGTGCGCTAATCTATCCGTGGTTAGGCTTTGCGGTTGAAAAGTACAGCGGCACCAAGTCAATTCTGATTTCTACCCGCACCGTCATGGGTGGCAAAAACCCGTTTCTTGGTATCGCATACGTTGTTGTTGGCGGAATTTGTATTCTGCTGGGAGCTGTGTTCCTGGCTACACATCTCATCAAGCCAAGGTCAGTCCTGTTGCTGGTTCTGCATTGCGTTAGTTGGCTCACATTTACTTAGAAAACTTGGTGATCACACCTACCTCACCTGGAACAACGACCAGCCTAGCACTGCAACGACCACTGGGCGCAATACTGCCGGTGCATGAGCACAACTTGTACAAAGATTTTCTCATTCCAGGTGCAGGCAAATGACGTTGGTTATATATTTACATTGAAGTTATGACAGGAGCCGGTCAATTGATGTGGCGATATGGCCTTTTGATTTCAATGGCAAGGAGTTTTGGTGTTTGGAGAACAACTAGATTGTTGTTGTATTGTTTCTTAAATGCAACTTATTATAACCTCAATGCATATGTCAAACAATCAGATACAGCATATGTGATGAAGGGGACGTGCCGCAAGATTAAGTACCGGATCTTGATATGTTTGGCTGCAGAGTTTCAAAAAAATGAGGACGGACTATTGTGTTCTTTGAGTATTAAATTCGCCAACTCACAGGGTCCTCACACAAATCCTTCAGTGAGCCAGATACGTGCGGGAGTATGAGATATTCACTTTTTTGTATAGTCGAGCGTATCTGTCAGATGCAGCACGCAATATACTTGAGTGATTGTCAAATAATATCCTACGACCATCCCACGTACTTCGGCATTGATCACCTTATTGCAGCGGCAAATGACAGTCAAAATCTCTGCAAGTGAAGAGAACGTCTACATACACACAAGATATGTAGCCAGGCTGCGAACATGCTGGTATCGACTGTCAAGAAAAGTTACCATTATTCAATAAAAATAGTGCAAGGAAGGTGTCGTCGTGCTACTATCGGCAACAACACTCTCAATATTCACGGTCCAGTCAGTGCCCACTTCCCTGATCACCAATCTCTCCCTCCACATCAAGATAACAAGCTCAACCTCCAACCGCAACACACCCCGCTATGCAGCACACTGCCAATCAAACCCACTAGATTCTTTTCACATCG
Organism: Mycocentrospora acerina; assembly: GCA_022701365.1. NCBI lineage: Eukaryota > Fungi > Ascomycota > Dothideomycetes > Pleosporales > Mycocentrospora > Mycocentrospora acerina. The sequence goes on from JAKUHH010000080.1 coordinate 149,101, forward strand.
ACCCAGCCTCCACGAATCAACATCGCCTTACTTCCCCCCCTTGCATCGGCCTGCAGCAACAACCCCGCCCATCGTCATCACCCTCGACTCTCCCTCCTTGCCAAAACATGCTGATATCCTCCCAATTTCACTACACCTCAACTTCACCCTCCTTGTCCTAACCCTCTCTCTCCTCTCTCCACTACACATTCATCTTGCTCAAAGTTCACCACCCCACGAGAGTACATCGACGCCTTGCCAGCTTTGGCCGCATCAGTATCATCTCTTTCGAGACACACCACAGTGGATAGTTTTATCAAGCTGGAGGTGACTCGATCAGAACACGGGATTTCTACCGCTACCACTACCGCTACCGCTACCGCCATAGAAGCCTTAAAATGACGGCCACTACGGCTCATTCTATGAGTTCGGCAGAGCAGAAATCATCAGGGGTGGGGGATTCGACAATCTCGCCATTGTCCGTTCGTAACGCAAAGTATGGAGTAGAGAGTCAGGAGGAACAAACCAGAGATTCGGGAAATGGTAGTCCGGATGTGGGGGATGCGTGTGTGGTGATGTGACGACCTTCTACTCTGCTAGACTTGATTCCGATGAGAAATGAATCAAGTCAATATCCTCATCTATACCCGATCAAGTCGTTGTTGGGTGCTTTGGCTTGAGAATGCGATGAACTATTAAAGTGATGGTTTTTGAATGGCAAGCTCCAGTCTTTGAAAACGGGTCTCAATATCAATGTCATCTACACTCGAAACTAGATTTCAATTAGATGATGAAGATTTCAGCATGGAAACGAAGAAGAACAGATTTGCAAGTGATCAAGAATTCATTAGAATCATTATCGAACTATAAAACATCTAATCGTAATCTACAACTCAATTCAATGCCATTAAACATTTCATAACGCAGGTAGTGTCACCCTAAAAAATACATGTTTAAACCTTATCAGAATCGATTCAATAGGTCAACTCTACTAAGTCTTGCAGCGCAGACAATCGATAATGTATCATCCACCCAAATTTATTAAAGACGCATTCCCATCCAGGATGGCGATGCTATTGTAGCTAAAATGGCTGATCATTGTTGGGTACTGGTGTAATTTCTAATGAAAGTCTAGACGTGGACACTCCAAACAAAGGCGGCAAGCGGATTAACGTCCAAGGTACGATGTGTGTGCTAATCCGGCTGTCGTATGGAGACATCTAGATGCGCTACGGGTTGTTAGTAAAATGTGCTTCGAGTTGAAATGAACACATCATCTTCTCATACTCGTATTCAACAACGTAGTACTGATTGATACACTGATCTTACTCTTGCCAACAGTTATCGGAAGACTCCTCGTTGCTGACGAAGTCTTCAGACTACTATCAGCCCGTACAGTTCAACCAGAGGGCAGGACCGCCCGGGTTGTTGCATGTACGGGCAGATGCTTAAGTGGCATGCAAGAGAGATCGTAGTGTGTTTGGTCATGATGTAGGAGATAAGGAAGCACGAACGAAGTGATCAAGAGATTGTACAGGGAGAAGGTGAGAAGCGGCGACAAAAATGACGACAAGACAAACAGGAAAAGGTGGCTTACAGAGTTGGCGCTCGCGGGGCAAGACAGATCAAAAAGCGGCTGTACCTGCTGAAGATCGCCAGCAGGTTTGATCCCGAAAGATGGAGCTGGATTGCCGTACTGCACATCCTGAAGGGTGTAGTAGTAAAGCGGGACGTTGTCGTTCACCAGGTTGCATGTCACATCTTCCCAGTAAATGCGGGCATTATCCGTACTTGGCACCGCCTGGTTCAATGTCTGTCCCGAGACGGGCCATCCAGTCTCAGTAACCCAGACGGGCTTGCCTTGGGAAGCAGCGGTAGTTTGCTGGTATGCATCAAAGAAAAGTTGACTCGCACTACCGACGCTGTTGGCCATTGTGGTCTGGAAGTATGGGTATGCGTCCATTCCAACGAAATCCAACGCAGAGATCACGGCACTGTTGCTGGCATTAACATACACTTGGAATGTCAGTATTTCTGCACTTTTGCTATGGAAAAATAGGTTTCTCACCAGTCCATGTGTCAACGTGGCCGATTGGCTTGCCTTCAAGAGAAGTACCTCGGATAGCATTGCGGGTCTGCTGAATATAGTTGATAAGATCATTCGGTTGAGCACCTGGTCCTGATTTGTTTTCGATTCCTGTAGGAGTGACGCGGTAAAGATCCTCACTACCGACTGAGATTCCGACGACAAGATCGGTAAAGGCAGTGCCATATCGGGAGATAGCAGCCTGCAGAGCGGCAATTTCGTTATTGACAACATCTTGACCAGCTGAGCACCACATTCCCAAAAGAAGTGTTGTGTTAGTGTTAATTGCTGCTTGGATTGCTTCAATGATTGTGTTTGGTGTGCCATGCTGAATCATAGTGTACAAGCGAGCACTGGTCCAACCATTGGTCCCTGGTAGCTGTTTAGCTGCATTAAATTCGTATTCGAAGTCGGCTTGTGTCTTTGCCGCATCGTTGTTGAATTGAGCGCCATAATTGAAGCCTTTGAGGGCTGCATTGGCAGTGGAGAATACGGCCGCTGAGGCCAAAAAGGAGGAACTGAGGCGCATTTTGGTGTTACGTAGATGAAAGGTCTATAGGATTGGAAAGAAGAATGACGAGTGATGAATATGAGGGTAAGTACTTGAGAATGAATCCTCAAGGATGGCGATGAAGACACAAAATGATGGCAGGAATCAAGGAGTACTTATTCACCAACGTTGAGTCCTCGTAACGGGCAGTTATAGGGTGCAGTAGCTTCAAGGAAGTAACGAGCGCCATGACGACGACGTATGCAGGGTCTGTAGATCCACATGTAGCCATTCCTTCTTTCCTTCAATGTTCTACAGATCATAAAAACTATGCGCTTCTGGTCATATAATTATAACATACTATAGACTATAATGGTTTTGAAAGCTATAGATGCAACTGTATTTTACTCTGTTTTCCAAAGACAAAAAACCATCCACACAAAATACAGCAGCTTCAAATAATGGCAATATTGATTTTGCCAGGAACGGACATCTGCAAGCCTTCCAATTCCAGCTTGTCTGGTGGCAAGCTAGTATGGAGAATCCCTGCACTTAGCGGGTCCTACAGAGCGACGTAAGTCTACCAAAAATAGAAATTATGTTGAATCGATTATATTCACTCACATCAATTCAATCGGCATGACGACGCGAGGCCGGCCACTCAATAAAAAGCAATATTGTAAACAGAAGAAAAGCAGTTAGAAGGCACCGAGAAATCTTTCAGCGGCTGGGACGCCTGGCAGAGCGCGTGCCATGTATCATGATCAGAATCTGAACATGATCCAAATGAGGTCATTGAAACTCAGGCTAGTCTATAGGCTTCCAGCGAAGCTCACAGGCCAGATCTGTGAGTTTTTACATTAGTAGTTTTGTGCTTCGAGGATGATGACATGGAAAGTGATGCTTCAAATCGATGGGAAGTCATTTCCGCATGTGCCGAGGAGGTCCGATGCAGCAACTTTGAGTTGGCATCGAGGTACACGAAGAGGCGGGTGCTGGGAGCGATATACGACATGCACACATGATATTCCGATGAGTGTTGTTGTCAGCCTTATGGGATGATGTGTCACGTCGTGGCGTTCCAGAACACTAGTCCCAAGAAAAATGGGTTATATTGGTGCATGCCGGAGAGTTGTTCGCTTTGCATCCCCTTGAAGCCATCAGGCACAATGATGGCCGCTTGTACATACTACTAGCAATTGGAGATAATTTTGATGGCCTTCTGAGGAACAAATGCAGTGAACGTTGGTCAATGTGATGGAGAGTCGTCTGCAGTTGTCGTGGACATGGAACTATTCTGACAGAACTAAACTGCCAGCCATTCTTGTGAATTGATTTAATATCTCAGTATCAATTCCAGGGCTTTCGGCATGTATCGCTTGCTACAATACGGCCTGTCTGACAACATAAAAGTGAGAACTAAGTAGGCTGACTTTCTCGCGTAGGTACAGCAGTGACGATGAGCATGTGAGATATCATTGCACCACTAAATATCGTGTAGAAGCAGAATCATACTCGCAATCATCTTACGTTCGGAAAAAGAAGATGTGCAAAGCAGAGGAGGTTGAAGTGCAACACGTCCCGCGATTGAAGATGTCTTGGCATCGAAGCTTGGGCCTAGCTCAAGTCGCCTTGGAGCTCGAGAAACACGCGGCATCGTCGATACTCGTCTCTCTGCCTGCATAGAAATCTTGCTTAGACTCCAACACTCGGACTCTAAGGACAAATCCCATCGTAGCGCGCCCCTTCCCTCGAAACATCTCCCCCGCACACACACGGCCAACATGGTATGCTTCCAGTCGAGCCCCGCTGGAGCATTCAAGCTAACATGAGCAGTTCATAGCACGAAGTGAATATGGTGAGTGATTCTTCTACCCATGACCATCTTGTTCTTAGACTTTGCTAACAACTGCATCCAGATCGTGGCATCAAGTTAGGGCCCCGTACCAGCCCGCCTCCAGCCCGCCTGCTCACCGTCATATAGCACCTTCTCGCCTGAAGGCCGTCTCTTCCAGGTCGAATACTCGCTCGAAGCCATCAAGCTGGGCTCAACGGCGATAGGCGTATGTCCTGCCCGCCTCCGCCTCTATCCCTACTCCCGCCCCGCCCCCGCCATTTACCAGCCAACTCACAGTCCGTAGGTAGCGACAGGCGAAGGCGTCATTCTAGGCGTAGAGAAGCGCGTGACCAGCACGCTCCTTGAGACCAGCTCCGTTGAGAAGATTGTCGAGATCGACCGCCACATCGGCTGCGCCATGTCGGGCCTGCAAGCCGACGCCCGAAGCATGGTCGAGCATGCGCGCGTTGAGAGCCAGAACCACGCCTTCAACTACAATGAGCCTCTGCGTGTCGAGAGTTGCACACAGGCAATATGCGACCTTGCGCTACGATTTGGCGAAGGTGCCGAAGGCGAGGAGAGCATCATGAGCAGGCCGTTTGGTGTGGCGTTGTTGATTGCGGGATACGACGAAGATGGGCCGAGCCTGTACGTCACAGCCCCCTCGTTCAGACACTGCATCATCTCTACGGAAGAAGCAAAGGAAAGACTCGGGCTAACGCAAATACAGCTACCACGCCGAGCCATCTGGTACCTTCTACCGCTATGACGCCAAAGCCATCGGCTCCGGATCTGAGGGTGCACAGGCAGAACTTCAGAACGAGTTCCACAAGTCGCTTACCCTCGCCGAGGCCGAGGTTCTCACGCTGAAGACACTGAAGCAGGTCATGGAAGAGAAGCTGGACAGCAAGAACGTACAGCTGGCAAGCGTGACTAAGGAGAAGGGCTTCAGGATCTACACGGACGCGGAAATGGAGGAGGTTGTTGGAAGGCTGCCCACAAACTAGCGCATGAAGTGAGTGTACATGGGTAGGATACGACTGCCCTGATCCATTTGTAGATGAAAGGGTAACACGAGCGAGCATCTTGAGCGCCGTATCCTTGTCACGATAAAATGAAGCCATGTCTGAATGCCATTCTGATCAAGAAACAACCAGTGACAGATACAAATGGAAGAAATGTCTATTTTGCAGCCCATACGCTGGTGTCCGGCATGGTAGCGCTCAAGCCATGCTTCATATTGTACATAATCCGCGTCTCCATCCCCAGTCCTGCAATATGCATCTAAAATGGGTTGTCCTCGGGGGCAATCTCCTTGATGAAGTACTTGTTGATGAAAGGAATCTTGAGCATGATATCGTCGCGCACCTTGGGGACTTCGGCGAAGAAGAAAAGCGCGAAGAACCCAGCCACGCCACCGAATCCGCCGGCCAGTACACCACTGCGAGGCATCAGTATATGCGAAACCTATTTGCGCAAGGTCGAGTGGATAGACGTACGCCTTCACCAATGTGTTGGCGGTGATGCCGTGGAAGTTCCTTGCGATCTTGTACCTGAAGATGGGGCGTTAGTCTCACAATTCACATGGCATTTGACTCGAAGCTTCAGATGTGCTGCAGCGCATCCGTCCCGTCTATGCAGTTTTCTGTTGGCGTCGATGCTGCTGCTGCGCTCACGTCCGCCATCCAATATATCTTGCCATCCTCCTCTTCCTGCAATTCCGCATTGTCGCTCGTCTCCCCAAACTGGCCGTCAGATGCACCGCCCACTCTGCTCTCCCTTCTACCGCCTTTCTAACCAAAGGGAAAATTGACCGGGAACACGTACTGGGGACCAAATGGGCTTCGGTATGCCTTGTACGGACTGCGCTGGCTCTGTGCACCTGTTAGCTTTCCATGTCCATTGCTCCTTCCCCCTCCACGACTATAGTCTCCTTGGGTTGATCCTCTCAATGGCGGGTTGGCTTACGAAAGTAGCAATTGACTTGCCCTGAACAGGCGAGGGGACGGGGTTGGCCATGGTTGCGGGTGTGCGGGTGTCGTGAGGCGTGAGGTGACGATGCAGGAAGTCAAAGTTGGAGGTTGACGAAGTTGCTGGGTTGGGACCTTGGCGTGGGCCAATCGCAACCTCGGGATTTTGCGGGTGTCAGCGTGCGAGACAAAACTAGTTGGTAGTTGTCTGGTCAGAAACAACAGTTATGGCCATCAGTTGCAATTTCGAGTTTCCGGTTTTTGTTCATTCAGATTCTAAAACTCATCTATCTCCAGTGCGCTAGGGTATCTCCAACTCTATCGAAAAAAAAGAAAATTTCAAAAAAAAATGCAACATGAACCTTTAAACACCAAAACGTCACAAAAAAATCTAAAAGCCTTACCTTCGATGACAGTGCTGCATCTTGCTAAGCATTGTCTTCTCCCTCCTTCCTTGCGGCTTTCTTGGCATCAATGCTCTGGCGCCATTCTTTCCCATACAACGCAGTATAGTATGTAGCCGCCGCTCCGGCCATAAGGAAGAAGGCACTGATGGTGGAAAACCAACCCACACCAATAGCCCTTACAGCCGGAAGACAGGCAGCTGTACCAGCTGCAGCAAACATGTAACGCATAAAGTAGTTCCCGGCTGTTGCATCATCAGTCTCCCTTGTATATCAAGCATCTTGGAAAGCTTACCAACGACTTCCGCGCTCCTCATCTGCATTACGTCCAGACAGTACGTATTCAGACTCGGGAAACAAAACAACTGCGCCACACCCTGTAGGAACATCATGACCACTGGCAAGGCGATACCTCCGACTTCCTTCTCAATACTCCAGCCATAGATGATCATACAGACTGGGATCACGCCGCCTAAGAATGGTAGACAACTGCGAAGGCGGTCTTCAGCCACACGCTCACCACGAATGCGGATATATTTCTTGACGAAGTGGTCTGCCCAGCGGCCACCGAAGAATGTACCGAGCAAGTAGCCACAGCCAGGCGCGATGTAGAAGAGACCCGATTGCAGTGGCGAAGTGAGGTTGAAGCGTGGGTTGAGAACATAGCGAATGGGTGTTAAGAGGGAATACATGTTCCAGACAAGAGAGGATGATGCCAATGCCTATCAACAACGTCAGCATTATCAATTACGTAGGTTGCAGGCAGACTTGCAGTGAGAAGCAGGTTCGGGTAACGATAGAGACGAATAACCCGGAATGGATTCAGCCACTGCCACATCTTGCGCGCTTTTTCCGACGCAGGCAAACCTTCGAGTTCTTGGGCGCGTTTCTCATGGATTGTTTCTGGTTGGAGGAAGAAGCAAAGCACAGTCGCTGTGCCTGCCAGAGCGGTCTGCATCCAGAAAATATCACGCCAAGTCCGGAAGGTTACAATGATACCTCCAATAAACGGGCCTAGTTATTGTCAGGAAAAGAACGCAACATGTAGACTGAGAAACTTACCTAGAGCAGGCCCTATGAGAGTACCACTCAAGAACCAACCGAGAGCAGTTGCACGTTCAGTCTAAAATCGTGTCAATCATGTCTATTATCAAAAGCATGTGGAAGTAGGTAATTCATGCATGTGTGATAACTTGAACGTCAAGGCCACATCTAGAAAAGGACATTAAGCTTACGGGCTTATAAATATCTCCAATGACTGCACTTCCGATAACTAAAAAGGCCGTGCCTTGGAAAGCAGTAAGTATCCGGAAGACGAAAAAGGACGCCAAGTTTGGTGCCAAAGCAGTGCCAATTGAGAATGCAGTGAAGAGAGTAGCACTTGCTACTGAGACCTGTAACGCATTGTTAGTGAAAGATTCTCAAACACTAGGTTTAGTCCTCTCAGGCTCAGTAGCCTCATTAGTGTGTCAAAGCGTACCCATTTTCTACCATAGATATTCCCATATGGACCGTAAAAGCAAGGACTGATACCCATGAACAGCATGTACAGAGCGTTGGACAAATTGATAATGGAACCATCACAATTGTACGTTGCTGCCACTTCAGGGACAGCAGATAGGACGGTAGTCGAAGAGACTGGAGCGAGGAAGCTGCAGAAAGACATGACTGCAACAATAATTGTCTTCCGGCGTTCGGAGAAGTGATTGTACTTCTGGTCCAAATCTCCAGTCACAACGTAACCAACATCAGCCATGTCATGGTGGCTGGTAACTGATATAGTGTTTTGTAGTTGGAGTTGACCTTGGTCTTGTGGGGTTGTGGAAGCATTATGTGCCTGCTTCTCATGTTCGGTGGTTTGAGGGCCAGCAGGTGCTGAAGCAGACGAATTGGAGTGTGCCATGTTGTGAATTCATAGAATGAAGTCTTTGGGCAGATGCTGGTCAAGAATGCTTATTCGCAACGATTGAATGGCATGGACAGAAGGCAAGAGATATAGAATTTTGGAGCAATGTGATTAGTCAAGAAAGAGTCACAGTGTGCAACTTTGGACCTCGCACGGCCTTTATTGACGCAGTAGCGCACCTAGAGTTTGACACAGAGTCGTAACGGCGTCATAGTGTATGGATGCAAAAGCTTTTCCGTGAGTACTTTTGCAGTGATAAGACAGGATATCCGAAAAGCGGAGAAGCGTGACAAGGATGTCGGAACAATCGCATGTTGCCGACAGCCACAGCAACAGTGATTGGCATAAAGCACCGGTTTACAGTGGAGCCGGTGAGTGGAAGACAATCCGCGCCCGGCAATAACGAGCCAGTTCTGCTAGTTGCTTGGCATCAGTCTGTGGAAAAGGAAGGAGCGACTACAGCTGCAGATAAAGGACAGGCTTTGCAGGGGCTACCTGGGCGCGAGCTGAACAGCTCTTCGAAATGTATGTGCATTCGTACTAGATATACATGCTGATATCTCAGTCACTATCCTTTGTCCGTGGGGGATCCTGCTCTAAACGCCTGTACCAACGACCAATCCAAAGTGTGGAATATCAACGCCTGTTGTGAACGCCAAAAAAATGCATCAAATCCAATCCAAGTGGAGCTTCCTGTTCATATGCTGAGCTTGTCCAAACTCAAGCGATCTGCGCTGCGATGTCTCTTCACCATACCGAGTTTGTAGAACTTCTCCTCGCCCGCTGCCGTCACGCCGCCAATATACCATTTCTCAGCACCCATAACCTCGTTGAAGCCTTCTGACGAGCTGTCCGACCCCCTCCTGTGTCTTTGGGAGGCGCCAGGTATTGGGAACGCCTTGGCCGTTGGTGACGATGAGCGGTGGTAGGGTGCGGCGTGTTGTCTAGTTGGTTGGAACTGGGTAGTGGTCGTCACCACTGCCGAGGTCGCGCCCGGCGAGGGTGACCGTGTCTTGGCCGTGATTGTGCGCGTCGAGGTCGTCGAGTCGGCAGGCTGGCCCGTGGATGGCGCGGCCACTTGCGAGTACGAGGCCGCCGATGCTACCTGGGACGTTGCGGCCTTCTGGATGACGGGCTGGGCGCGGAAGGCGGCGAGGAAGCCGCTGAAAAAGGGTCTGTTTGTTGTCATGTCGTGCTCGGGGGCTCCCCGCCGGGGCGAATCGCGCTGTTGGTCGGTGTGCATCAAAGGGCGTGCGGTCCCCGACAGTCGCGCTCGGTGGCCAGCGTTTGGGGTGTCGTGCTTCGTATGGCGCCCGAGTACTGTTGGAGGAGTGGTGTCTGACGGTATCGACGGCTACGGTCGGCTGGCGTGTGTGGGTGCGTGGGTGTATATGCCGGCGTATATATCTGGGGATATGCCTGTGTGTACGTGTGTGCGCGTGTGCGTGTGTGCGAGTGTGACGTAGAGGCAGACAGGTGCGGTGCAGTGCTTGTGGGCGATGGTCGGTCCGGGCTGGCGGACAGGCGGGCAATGGTGGGGGATGCGGGTGCGGGTGTGCAGCGTGACAGCGGGAGCAGGCGTATATGTGCAGTCGTGGGGAATGGCAAGTGGATGCTGCTTCTCAACGTCAGAGACCCAAGGCCCAGGATTGCCGTGCGCCCGCCGTGGGCGAGGAATAATTCGGGAAGGGCACATGGTTCGATGATTCGCCGCACTCCTGCCCGTTCCCCGTATCTCACCGACGCGACGCAACGAGCTCTGCGCCGTGCGGGCCCCTCGGAGGTAGCGTTGAAAACTTCGCGAGCTGCTCCCTCGCTGCCCATGGCTTGCGCCCACTGCATGGCTCCATCATCCCTCGCCATCCTGACGATTCCCGGCCTTCTGTTTGGCTCCCTCGCCCTCCTTCGCAGCCGCTAACGTCGCCCTGCCGTAAGAGGACTAGCTCGACATCGTTGCTCTGCCAGCAGGTCTGACATGTACACCGTCTTCTTGTCCAAGGCACCCTCACTTGTGAGCTGTCGTCGTCCGTGGCCCCTTTCATGTACCGCCAGACGCACTTCCATACCGCTGGCCAGTTTATTGACACGAGAAGAGTCGTATGCGCATTAGCGAGTGGCTTTCTCACAAAACATGTATTATTCGTGACTAACAGACACCGCATGGGTGTTCACTAGCCCAAGTGGGGCAGAGCACTCGAGTACCCCACGCGATAGAGAAATCAACTTGTGCCTCTTGGATACTACACCTGCCAACACTCGAGAACAGCAAGCAGACGTGGACTTTGCTGCAAGGCGTGTTCAGCCATGATGTCTAGCATTCGCTGTCTGGACATCATCTTGTCCATCGCCCGCTCATACGTCCACTCGTATCTCGTAGTTGGAATGATAAACGATCACACGCAGACAATTTACCTCAATCCGCCTGGCTACACAAGGATACCAGGTTTATCCTCCAGGTTGGAATACTGCTCTAAAGCGCCGCATAACAACAGCGTACATCTATGTCTGCCACTTGTCTTTGTGATGCATAACTCCAGGCGTAGGCACGCCATTTTCTACAATGCGCTTATCTAATCGAGCAGGTGCGTTTTGTTGACCACTCTTTTAAGAACTCAAATCACGGCAGCATGCGAAGAAACGGATATCGCCTTTATAGACACTGCCATTACTCCAGCTGTACCCAATTATCGTTCCATGGCCCATGGCGGCTTCTCCCGGGGTGGGTGTCGCGCGTGCTCGGCCATCCCCTCTGCGCAATTTCGTTCAAACTGTAGTACGGCCAATGTCGTTATGGTTTATTAATCTCTAATTTCAAACGAGATGGACTTGAGTACAAATCGAGACCGAAAAACCTTTGCCGGTGGTCGACTAAGTGGCGGCTAATGCAGCTGACGGCGCTTAGGGGTTCCTCTCCGTATTATGCTATCCAATCCTGTTCCCCCATCTCGCCTCGTAAACCCTTCAACCACTCAAAAGATGAGGGCTGCATACGTGCAGTCTAGATTGTCATCTTTAACTTTAAGTATACAGTTGCACAAATTTTGAACCTCCACCATCTCGGACCTAGCCAACGTCTTACATCAACTTTCTTTCATTCATCTTTTGCAATAACCTGGAATATAACCATGGCTCGCCTGATAGATCTCCCACAGGACCCGTTCTCATGCATCTTAGAGCACCTTTCGCGAAACCAATATCACATTCTTGCTCAAGTTTGTCGAGTCACAAACAAGTTTGCGATGCCTTACCTGTATGGAGAGATTACGATTGCAGCCTCAAGATCACAAGCATGCGCCCACAAGCTTGTTTTATTACTACGGACCTTACTCACACAACCGCACCTCGCTTCACATGTTTCAGCAATCCGATTCCTCGGTTCCCAGCCGTATTGGAACGACTACAATCCGTGGCTAGAGAAAGAAAACAACATGAAGCTGTGGGGCCTGGAAAAGTGTACTGCGCTATCCCGAGCTCAAATCATCTTCGCATCGAACATGCTATACCAACTTGTAGATGTTGATGTGCACCACTCTCGGATAGACTCTTCTCAGAAAACAAAAGACACGCTAGCAATATTAGTGTTGACACGATTTTCAGACCTGAGAAGTATAGAGCTCGGTGATGGCTTCCTCAAATATTCTCAATTGCTACCCCAAATACTAAAGAGGACGGACCTTCTTTTTCCAAAGTTACAGCATCTTGTCCTGGGAGACAAGCGTTTCGACATGGCACATAGCATCCCTTACATGGACCTCGACTTGATACGACCGGTCTTTTACTCGTCTACCATACGCAAGTTTGAATTGACAATGACACAGCCTTGGCAATTCCAATGGAACACACCAAAAGCGCCACGAAGTGACAGTCTGACCACTTTACATCTATTTCGCACCAGCATTACAAGACCTACTTTAGAATTACTACTATCTGCCACGCCAAAACTGCATACCTTTCACTACGAGCAAGAAATACATTTTAATAAATCGACTCCCAGTGCTCCGTCGTTATCTCCCTATCTCGACTTAGAATACCTGAATATTGCGCTTTCTCACGTGAAGAAGACACTCCAGGAATGTAAGCTCATCATCCGTCTAGCGCCAGGTTCTATCTCAGCGTCGCAATACGCATCTTGTGGTATTGCCTTTCCCGCAGTACGAGGGAGTCTCTTCATCCTTCAAGATATGCTGCAACTGAGAAAGGTCGAGCTCCCCATAATCATGGTTCTCGGTTGGAAGCCTAGTCTCACAGTTCGTCTGGAGGAAGTCCTCCCAGCTTGCATCACCTCACTCGTACTTCGCGACGACCTTGTAGCTTATTCTCCGTGGACTTTCCGCTACCATTGCGAGCAAAAGATTTTTCGTCTCTCAGAGTACATTGAAGACAGTGAGATGTATACACCACGCTTGGTTCTACTGAGTATTAGACTCACAAGCGGAAAACGCTACCTCCAAACCGTTCTGCAGGCCATGATGGCATCAATTACATGTAAAGGCTGTAAATTGAGTGTTCAGTATGGAGGTAAGAGTGAAACATATACCTGGCAGTTTGACAGGATGGACAAGAAAACGCGGCTTGGACACGGTGTGAGAATTGATAGTCTGCTACCGATGTATCGTGATGGCGACCAGAGATTGCTCAGATCGCCAGTCACCAATTTCTTCTAGCACCAATATGATGATTCCACGAATTTCTTGAATTAATAAAAGACTTTATCTGTAATGGAATCGTCGATATCTGTCACGGAGATTGAGCTCGACACGATAGATAAGCCATACTGGAACCCCAAATCCTGCTGACGTTTTATACACTTTGTAGTGCTCCTCTAGAATTAGTAATGTATAGTTTATAAGCTGTCGATCACATATTGCCGCGCTGACCCATTGAAGGCCATTTTTGGTACCAAGATTTCCTCTCAAGGCACGCACGGAAGGCTACATTGAAATAGCAGTCTTTCCACCACTCCTGATAAAAGATGACACATCTTCATCCATCCCACATGCAATCCGTAGCAACTCAACACAACAACCCCTCGCAACCTCCCCACTCCCTAGTCCAAACTCCCTACACCCCTTTCCCCTTTCCTCTCCTCTGCCAACGCATTCCTCACAATAGCTCCACACATCTTCGCATACGGATTCGTCCTAACGCTCATCTCTCTCGCGACTTCATCTCCATACCGCGCCGCGGCAGCGAAATCTTTTGATGCCAACTCCTCCAATTCATTTTTCCCCACGCCCTTGAGCTCTGTGCCAGTCTCTGCTGCTTTCAGATAAAGATATGCCCGGTGCGAATAAGCTGTTCTCAGTATGCGTGCTTGGTATGATGAGACTGGTGTTGGTGATGATACTGATGCTGATGCTGATGCTGATGTGGGGAGAGAAAGATGGATCGCCTGCGCGAGATCTGTGAATAAAGCTTCCACGTTGGGTTTTGGTGAGGAGAAGATAGATTGTGATGATGTGAGAGAAGATTCTAAGCGCATTCTTCGTAGCATTGCGCGGTTTACGTAGGCGCTTGGGTAGTTTGGGTGTTTGGCTACTATGCTGTCCATTTCTTGTATGCTGGCGTCGATGTCTGATGTGTTGGATGTATTGGATACTTGGTGTACAATGTTGTTTTGTTGTGTTTCGAGAGTGGAGAGTTGGGATGGTGGTATGCTGGGGTGGGAGGGTAGGGAGGCATCTATCGAGGAGGCGTCTTTGAACTTTGCAACGGATGAAGGGAGGGTTTCTGGATCGAAGAGAGCATTTAAAATACGAGCATCGTTCGCTGTGAGAGAAGTGTCGAGGACGGTCATCTTGAGATTATTCTGTTGCCTGTGAGGACGACACTAGAGTTGAGTTGAGTGCTTTGGGCGAAATATTTGTACTTGGAAGTGAAGAGTTGAGCTTCCTCAAATAAAACGTATTTAACAGGCACAAATGGAATCAAGATTGGGCATTGATGACATTGTCCTACGCTTATAGAGCCGACCTGATACCATAATCGAGTTCGATCACGTGTCTCGGCTTAAACATGCAGGCGGATGCCTAAGCGCGATTCTTACCCGCCGTTAGCAGCCGCAGATTCGCAGCCATCAGCCGCAACAACTATCACAGCAATAGATGGCAAAAATCAATGTGTGCTGATACGTGCTGTAACGTCTCCAGAAACTCCAGTTTTTTTTACACTTCCGAATACATTGCGGGACATTGGGTGTTGGACAGACAGACACGGAAGCGGATAGCGGCGGACGGACAGCAGCGGATGCTGAGCGTGCAGGAACGAATCGAGTGAAACTGATTTCCTATGCTCGGCTCAAGGACTATGATGACGCTTATTTTGAAGAGATCAGCAAGGGTCACATTGAAGGGAACGGTTCTTGAAGGAAATCGGATAACAGCGACTGAGAGATAAAACCCAATGTCCACATGAACTTTTCACAAATGCATCTCGCAAAACCTGCTCAACACTTCCGATAAGTTCAACAGTTGGACTCGATCTTCCAGTTCAATCTCGCCAACACTTCATCTTATACTCTCATATCCAAGATGGCACCCGCTGCGATCTCACCGCCTGGCTCCCCAAACTTGTCTGCCGCGTCCTCTTCAGACATTGCATCGTACCGTGGCTACCACCACGTACACTGGTACGTGGGAAACGCAAAACAGGCCGCTTCATTCTATGTTTCACGCATGGGTTTTGAGCGCGTTGCGTACCGTGGGCTAGAGACTGGATCCCGAGTTACTGCTTCTCATGTTGTGAGAAATGGCAACGTGACCTTCATCCTGACCAGCCCCTTGAGGTGCCTGGAGCAGAGCACAAGATTCAGCCAGGAGGATGAGGCATTATTGAAGGAGATCCATGCCCACCAGGAGCGACATGGTGATGCTGTTAAGGGTAAGTCGACTCCATTGGCGATGAACACAGCAACACGGACTGACCCCACCCAGACGTCGCCTTTGAAGTTGATAACGTAGACGCTATTTACTTCGCTGCTGTTGAGGCTGGTGCAAGATCCATATCTGCGCCCCGTGATATTTCCGACGCAAGCGGCACTGTTCGCCTCGCTACTATCAGAACATATGGTGACACTACACACACCCTCATCCAGAAGAACAACTACAGCGGAACCTTCCTTCCAGGATATCGCCCAGAGCCCAAAGCCAATGACCCGCTCTCCAAGTTCCTCCCACAAGTTGAGCTCTCTGTTATCGACCACTGCGTTGGCAACCAAGACTGGGACGAAATGGAGAACGCATGCGACTACTACGAGAAAGTCCTTGGATTCCACCGATTCTGGAGTGTTGACGACAAGGACATCTGCACAGAATACTCGGCACTGAAATCCATCGTCATGAGCTCGCCAAACGAAGTAGTCAAGATGCCAATCAACGAGCCTGCCAAGGGAAAGAAGCAATCGCAAATCGAGGAGTACGTCGATTTCTACGGCGGTCCTGGCGTCCAGCACATTGCACTCCGTACCGATAACATCATCCGTGATATCACAAATCTGAAGGCGCGAGGTGTCGAATTCATCAAGGTCCCAGAAACATACTACGACGCGATGAAGCTGCGTTTGAAGAAATCCGGCTTGACGCTGAATGAGGACTTCGAGACGCTTAAGAGCCTCGATATCTTGATTGATTTCGATGAGGGAGGCTACTTGCTACAACTCTTCACTAAGCACCTGATGGATCGACCCACGGTATTCATCGAGATCATTCAGCGAAATAACTTCAGCGGATTCGGTGCGGGCAATTTCAAGTCTCTATTCGAGGCAATCGAGAGAGAACAAGATCTGCGAGGAAACTTGATCTAATCGGAAGCTATGAATTGCGGCATTTCCTGGCGTTTGGGATCTGAGTCGGTGTTACTCATCATACTTTTGGCTTTCTAGATTGGCGCCTCTTCTTCACCTCAAGTTAATAGCATTTTACATGAGGACCAAAATATTATCCTATAACTTACCAATGCAATTCGGCGTACTCTTTGTGATTGTGTGGCTGCTAGCTCTAGAATTTTTTACCCAAGTCACCAGAGACTCAAACGAACAGTCAATCGCTAAGAAGATCAAGCCTGTAAGATTGCATCCCTGAATCAAGAAGATAAAGGCAATTATAAGGTTTAAATTAGAAACTAAAGTCACTATCTTGTTGCACAACATGCCTACAAGGACAAGGCTTCTTTAAGTTGCCAATCCCATTCATTTCATTCTCCATCCTTGCGAAAAGAGAGACTCGTAAATCCAGGCTCGACCTGAAGAATATATCCCATTTATGTTACAGATCTTCTCTAAGACATTGGAAGATTCCAAATGAAGTCAAGTGTTCCGTCGTCAAAGCCCTGAAAGCTTTGTTGACTATCCAGCCCAAACGGTGCCATTGCTGGATCGAAAGGCAGTGCAAGCCAGTCGTCATCAGGCATCATACCCGTCACACTTTCTGCAAGTGCAGCAATGCCAGATCCTCCAGCGTGATGATTATTCAAGAAATCCATGCCAGTTGTGGCGCTCTTATCTGCAGATGTCGCGCGTGATGGCAGTCTCGGAGGCCGCGAAGAGGCCACGAAGCTTTCTCGTAGACGTGCAACGTGGCAATCAAGAAGTGTAGCATACCTCGATGCTAAGTGCATGTCGTCGAGAGTGCCTGCTTCATGATTAGCTTAGTTTAGTAATCACTTCGCGTATATACTTACTTGCACGTAGAGCTCGGATAGCTCCCTCCAGTATGTCTAAAGATGACTGCAATTTTTGATTACGAGCACCCAGGCTCAGTCCCTTGATGAGATAGATTGAAGAAGTAGTGATACGCAAGAATATTCGTACTGGTGAGTACCGAAGTGCTCCCGTTTCTGCGAGTTGACAGACCTTTTGCAGTATCTGACAGCTGCCATCGACTACTTCCTGAATGAACTCGTAGTCTCGAGGCTCAACATTGAAGGGTAATATATCCTCCTGGCCACCATCTGGATCGGCCTCGGCAAGAGTCCGCTCAACAACGGCTTGCATACCAAGCGAGTTTGTGTATATGCGTACATACTGATACTCTATGGAAAGCATATCATGTAATCCTACTTTGAGCTCTGCGTACTCGTCAGCACATCTGTTTTCAAAGCGCTAGGCATACTGATGATGCGATGAACTACTCACTACAAGGATCGAGGTACTTCTTTCTCCATGCTATGAGTAATGGTTGGAAGTGTTCAAGTAACCCAATATATCGCCCGGTTCGTAACAGACTTCGTGTAATTGCCGCTGATGGATAGATCGTGTCCGATACGGATCGTGCAAGTTTCGTCAACTCAACCCAGGCGCTCATGAAAGATTGCCATTGCTCTACAGCACCAGTAGCAGAGTCAACAGGTATCTTCTCCATTAGCGCATGGTTCAGACTCTGTGGAATCATGGAAGTGCACCCTAATCGCCACGAAAGCTGCTCGAGCAAGACGTACAGCAATTTACGTGCTCGAATGCGTCGCAGAATTAGAAATTCGCCTGTAGACTTAGGGTACGATGTATGGTCCTTGTCAATACTGCTATTGTCCTCGAATAGACCTAGTTCTTGCGCAAGCGACAGTGCGCATCCCATCAACATCCAAGACATCCGATCTGAGCGTTTTGCAGGTTCGATGACATCTTCAAGCCAGCGACTAGACGTCGTATCGCCCTCTAGGAGTTTTGCACCTTCTTCTGTCGTATTGTTGGCACCAATCATAAGTTCACAATCCCAACCATCGGCAGCCGTAGGGAAGTGGAGTGCACGTGGATGCCATTCAGAAAGAAGCAGAAGCGCTTCAATTGATCCAATTGTGCGGCTCTGAGCTTTCGATGGCTTGACCTGACCGAGCATTATTTTCATTATGAAGCGCTGGCACTGCTCCCACAGTCTGTCATGGACAAAATAGCCCCTGGACGCGCCTCCTACACCTGGTAGGATATTATAGCGTGAAGAAATCATGAGAATGGTAGTGCAAAGGAATGGATCTAGGGCAATTAAAGAATAATGGTTCTCATGGTGAGAGTAAAACTCTCCAAGAATAGGAGAAAGAGGCGAGCAATTTTTGAAGAACAAGTCGACATAGGTGACAGCTTCATGGGCTGAGAACCAGCCCATCTGTACAAATCTGCAGGACGTCCAGGTTTTGAGTGTTTCAGGCGACGGTGTAGACATCTGCACCGGCTGAGCCCTGAAGGTATGGAACGGTGATGATGGGAGGCCGTTCATATCATAACCAGACTGCCCTGATCTTGGAGTCTCGTAAGCCTGAGATCCCGACTGCTCTTGATTGTCGATTGCGTCTCGGTGATTGGCAGCTTCGAATAGAAGGTTCAGCGCATCGCTACCGCTTGAGACTACTGTTCGCATCACTGAATGGGCCAAATTAGGCTGAGATGAAGAAATGCGTCGGAGATGTGGAGGTGGTGATATCACATCTGAATGATGGCCATTTAGTTGTGGAGTATTCCCAGATGATATCCCAAAGCCCGATATTGACGATCTCTGGCCTGGCGATGGTAATGGTTGAGCGAAAGAAACAATGTTTGGCTGATGCGAGACAGTTTCGCTTGGCTGATCTATAGCAGCCTGGTCTTCTACTTCTTCTTGCGACCTCGTCTCTCCAGGTTTCCGCCTTTTTACCCATGACCGTTCCGATCGAAAAACGCACTCGCGCATCTCCCGCTTGCATCTTTGGCAAGGTGGCTTTAGATCGCCGCCATCAGGTCCAGTTCCAAGAATGCATTTTGCCTTGCGTTGTCTACAGTTGATACACGCCTTGTAAGCGCGCTTGAAATCATCTGGATGAGTGCGTTTTTTGCTGTTCGCGGCGATTGTCGTATCGCCTTGCCCGGCGTCTGATTCCTGCATTGCGGTGGTGTGACTCGTAATGGCGGATTGTGCAGGCAGAACGCGGACGAGGAGGGTGCGCAACTGACGCTGATTTCTCACTAAGCCATGTGTGTCATTTAACCGAGTACCGGCATGACACGGCGAGGCAAGGCGATTAGAAAAGGAAGGTGCGTGTTCAGCCGGTGACCGCTAATACGCCGTCTCTTCTGCACGACTTTGAAAAATTTGGAAATCACATCTCTATGTGCAGAGCAATATGCCTTACGAACATTTGACCTCTATACTTGCACTCTTGAAATCGACGCTTGGCATCGTCGATAATTCAAATGGGTAGCTCATGTACTTTGCTTAAGGGACACAGGTCAATACAAGAAGTTCATATTTTTTATTTTGTGAGCTTTCGGTCATCTAGAAAAAGATTAAAAACGTATAAAGCTAGAGAACAATTGTATAATTGGATACGATTTGTCTTCATGGATTTTTTAAGATGTTGGGATTAGATACATCCTGAACCACTCAACAAAATTGATTGGGTCTGGTCAAGAGCTGATCGCAGGAACCTGATTATTGATGACGGATAGATAACGTTCACACTGTCATTGGAGCAATAGTTTCAGCGTGCCCCCACGAATGAGTGTAACGGACAAAAACTGCTTCGGCTGCGCAAGTGTCTCGATGGTCGGGGGGGTTGAAGGGGATTATCCATATCATCTGAGTACCTTCAATGATGGACTATTTTATAGTAGGGACAAGAAACATCATGCTAGAAGAGCGATGGATTTAAACAAAAAACGTCAATCTTTAGCTACTTGCGAAATCCTACCAATGAAATGTGAATTGTCAGGCATATATAAGCAAGGGTGTTCTTGTTTTGATGTAGGTCTGTTAACCCCAGGTACTTCTGCATGCAATAGGGAGTAAAGACTCATGTTAATGCTCCTCAATGTTACCTCTACTTTCCAGTGTCCGGCTCACTCCCCAATATCTACTCAAACTCAAAGCTCAACCCTGCTTCTTCCTTCCATTCCGCTTGAAACTCTTCTAATACTTTGGTTCTTCGTCTCGCCATCATCTTACCCGTTTTAGTCTTTATCATGCTCTCTAGTTTGACTAATTTTTCTTCGAAATGATCGATCGCCCGACTCATAGGCTGATCTGGGAACTTCGCTGCGCCGAAAGAGAAACAGCGGCCTATCCCCACAACACCAATAGCGTCTAGACGATCTGCGTCCTGTACGATTGCCAACTCAGGGTATTTGGAAATGATTGCAAGCACAGAGTCTGGGTTGCGAACCTCATTGGTATAGCTGACGTTTTTGACAATGAGCTGAACTGTCTGTGCTAGGTTTTCGTCTGCACCCCGCTCCAATAGAGTATTCTTGATCTGATTCTCTATGTCTTCACCAGGCTTGGCATATTTATGATCCCCTACATCGTGGAGAAGAGCGGCAAGAAAGAGAACAGTGGGGTTGTACGTGACCGATGGGTTGGTTTTGATCTCCGTGAGATAGATTCGACTGGCGTTGGAGAGGACGCGGAGAATATGCTGATAATCGTGCGAATTGTCGTACTTGGACATGTACGTGTATACGAATGCGTTGACTGACTTAAAAAGGTCCCGATGTTCGTCTGCAATAGATACGATTGGGAGGGGAGGGGATTCGCCCTTGATAGGCAAATTGGGGGAGGCCATGATGGCAAGAGTGTAGAAATAGTGCAAGTACGTGTATTGCTGTCGTTGTACGTGTCGGGAGAGTTCTCGCGCAGGCTCTTTCTTTGTATATGGTTCCAGATTCCAATACAGAAGCCTTACAACAAACAGGAGAAGGAGGATGAAGGTATGAATCGAATGTGTGAACCGCTTTGTAGTGTCCCGAACGCGTCAGTGGGTCTGAAAGAGTCAAAAGAACCATGCATGTCGCGTATTTTTGCTACGCGCAATCACATGTTCAACATGGTTCTATCCTATTTTGGATTCAATTCCGCCCGCGTGTCACGGTTTCGGACAAGCGTGAGGATATTGTTCAGGCAGACGCGACAGTATGATTCACTAGCAAGTGTAGAAGGCTTGCATAGGCTGGGGCTTCTTGTGAGTGTGGACAATGTTACTAGATTTACTTGTTTGTAAAGAGCACTGCGTCTCCCAGAGTTAAATTGCATTATAAGATATCAAGCTACGATTTTTTAACATCCTTTCATACATAACCCACAGAAGAGAAGCTTTGTCACATGGTGTGGAGTATGCAAGGTGGAGGATGTGCACTGTCTGGGGGGTCGGCTGGGGCAAGGCTGAGCAACGGACCTCGGCAGGCCACGCACGCGATGTCTATCATGACTTCACTTGTTGCGGTCCCTTGACACCACCATCTCCTCGTCCGCGACACAACAATGTACAAGCAGGCGACGCAGAAGACGTCAGAAGTACTGTCGTTGCCGCCGCGATGGCTGGGCATGTACTCTGACTTTATCGCCAAAAACAGCAGCGCTGTATCGCAAATCGAGTCGGCGCTGCGATCGCTGACGTACATCATACCTGGTACATGGCGCGCACCCCCGTCATCGAGAAAGAAGCTTATTCAGTGCAGGTCGCTTTCGCGAATCTGAAATCGCGTCGGAATCTCGTACGTTTCGCGCCTAGCCGTCGCGTCGACTAGAAAGGAGACTGATAAATACATAGTACACAGCGGTGTCCAACTTCTCGCTCTCTACCATGACTCTCTCCTATCAAAGGCAATGGCGCAAATGCCAGGCACGCGACGTTTCCATCCTAGCCCACATCATCGCTACACTAAGTTCTGGACGGAGAAGTCCCCCACGTACAAGCGTCTTGCTCTCGTTCTGCAGATGATACAGTATACAGAGCTGCTGTGGGAGATGTCAGCCAAACGGAAAGGCGAGAAGATGCGGTGGCGCGTGATTGTATTGCTAGAGATAGTCAAGGCCGTATGCCGACTGCTCTTGCTGAGGCTGACAAACTCGCGACCGCTCCTATCGCCACCGTTACCGCAGAGGGAGATCGACCCAAGCTCACTGGAGGAGACTGCAGCTAGCTCGAATGGAATGGACACTCCGCCGAGTGATAGTTCTGTGGAGGCAGAGAACTGGACGATGCCGCGGACAGGGTTGTCGATGCCTAGTCTGCCAGACTCCTCTGACATTTCAAGTTACTTGTTGTCCAAAGTGCTGACAGCAGACGACATCAAGCCTCCAAAAGCGCTGCTGCATCGCGTGAGTGGCAAGGGCGAGCTGGCAGAAGCGCTCTACATTCTACGGCCCGTTGCCTATGCGCTGGCCATGCAACACTTCAGCGGTGACCGGAAGAGCTGGAGACCATGGTTAATCGGTGTCAGTATCGAATACGGCGCAAGACAGTTGGCCAAGAAAGATTTCCAAGAAAGACTTGCAGGTGGCATGCGCGGCTTGACCGGCTTGGAGAGAGAGGAGTTGAAGAAGCGCGGGTGGGCGCTGGGCTGGTGGATGATGCGCGGCGCATTTTACGAGAACATCACCAAGTGAGTTACCTGTGGCAGACATATTTGAGTTCGGAACTAACACATTACAGGTCTTGGATACACTCAGTCACCGGAAAGCTGAAGAGCAAGCCCATATTGGACATTGCTGGTGGCATCATTGAAGATTACGAATACCTCTGGGACAAGTACTACTTCCCGACAGCGACAATGTGATTAATTTGAGGTTTTTTGTTTTCCATGTTGGAAACCTGAGGATATTGGCCTGCTACAGCAGACGACGGACGATAATTGGGGTTAGGGTGACAGGATCACTCCCCGCCACACATGACAGCGTGTTGCTGCATGGCATGTACATTACTTTCTTCAGATACCAGACGTTTTGCACGATTGATATGTCTTGTTTAATCCTATTCATAAAACGCGTTCGTTTGGTTTCATGATGCTATACGTATTTGTAAAGACTTTGGGTGATTGCTCTTGGTTGAATGACTGACGCACTAGTGCAGAAGCTTGGACTTGGTCGTGGAGGTCTACAAGCTTCGGCGAACATGACAGAGCCGCACGCCGCATCAACATTCACTCACCTCCGCACCGCCATCTCACAACCTCGCCGCCACCTCGATCCCTACACGCGCTACCTGGCGTTTCTCACCACCTGTACCTGCACCTCGGCCCACCTCGGCTTGTTACATCGACGATGCCCGCCACGACAGCAGAGACGCTGTCACTCGTGACCCGCAACGTCTCGGTCGCGCCTCTCGTGCTCCTCTCCGCAGCAGATCACTACGGTCGCCAGGCAAAGGGCACACGGAAACGAGTAGTCGGTGTGCTGCTGGGTCAGAATGATGGAAAGAACGTGCGTGTGTCGAACAGCTTTGCTGGTATGTGGACCGTAGCTGTGGTTTGCCGCCTGCGTATTGGAACAGTAGCGGGCATACCACATAAGCGCCAGCATAGGCTAATATGCACACAGTGCCATTTGAGGAAGACGAGAAGGACCCTTCGGTGTGGTTCCTGGACCACAACTATGTCGAGTCGATGAACGACATGTTCAAGAAGGTCAACGCGCGCGAGAAGCTCATCGGCTGGTACCACACAGGGCCCAAGCTACGCGCCTCTGACCTGGAGATTAACGAGCTTTTCAAACGGTACACGCCTAACCCGCTGCTGGTCATCATCGACGTGCAACCAAAAGAGGTTGGCGTTCCGACAGATGCGTACTTTGCCGTCGAGGAGATCAAGGATGTGAGTATTCACACCCACCTTGCCACTATAACGCCCGCATGGAGGGGTAGATTGCACAAACTAGAGTACTGATTGATCGAACAGGACGGCACAACAACCTCAAAGACGTTTGTCCACACACCTTCAGTGATCGAGGCAGAAGAAGCAGAAGAGATCGGTGTCGAGCACCTCCTGCGTGATATCCGCGACGTCGCCGTCGGCACGCTTTCCACCCGCATAACCTCACAACTACAGTCGTTGCAAGGGCTGCATCTGCGGCTGCGCGACATCGGTCAGTATCTACAGAAGGTCATTGACGAGGATCTGCCCGTCAATCACGCCATTCTCGGCAACCTACAAGACGTCTTCAATCTACTCCCCAACTTATCAACACCTAAAGCTACACCTCTGGGCGGCGCAACAAACGGCGTTGCTTCAGCGGCAGGTCAGGCGGACAACGGAGAGCTCGCAAGAGCGATGAGCGTCAAGACAAACGACCAGCTCATGGCTATCTATCTGTCCAGTTTGATTCGTGCGATTACCGCCTTCCACGACCTGATTGAGAACAAGATACAGAACAAGCAGCAGGCAGAAGACAAGGAGGCAAAGAAGGACGAGGGCAAGGATGGCGAGAAGGAGAAGAAAGCAGACGGCACGAATGGCGAGGTCAAGGACGGAGAAAGTGGTAAGGAGAAGGGCAAGGAGGAGAAGAAGAAGAGCTAAACATAGAGCGGCTGAGTTGGACGACAGCGCATAAGGGTATGGTAGATCGTATCGTTGGTCCCCTCCAAAAAAGATGGGATTCAATGCGATTCATCTTTCCCAACTTCTATGGCATAACGAAATTATAGACCCAATATGATCGATCAGATGACATGCAATTGATGAACATCATGTCCTCAAGCGTTACTCTTGGTTTGCATTATAGCGCTATGATGAAGGATATAAGCAGAGCTCAGGGTTGAAGGGAAAGGAAACAAGGTCACTTACCTCGCCTTAGAGTATGCTCAATGTACTCATTTCCAAGTGCATCAATCATACAAGCAGAACATTTCAGTCGCCCCATCCTGCTGCCCACCCAGCAGCCTCCTCCACACAAACTTTCTTCTCCTTCAAAAATGCACCAAACATATCTGAACATCTCTCTACCAGTACGCAGGCAAGTAGGTGCTTACACACAGGCGGCATATCAGAGCCAAGAGTTGCGCCGCCGAAAGTCCAGTCCAAGTCCTGCGTTATATCTACGACATACCCATCTCCCTCCATAGCACCTCTCTGCAGTTTCTGTTCTTCTCTGGTCTCGTTGATGAAAACAGGCAGCTCAGGATGCACAGCAGAGAACGCGGAGAAGGCGAACGCAGGGCAAGAGCAATTCCAAGCTCGGAGACGGACTTCATACGAAGTTGTACTTTCATACGAAGTGCTATAGCGGGAGGAGCGCTGCTGAGCGGAGCGGACATAATAAAAACTGTTGTACTTGTTGCACCAAGGTGGGATCTTGTCGCGGTTTGCACGGTTGTCTGTTGGTCCGGAGGGTGCGTCCTTCTCTACGCCATCACTGAGCATGTGATGTTTGGCCCTCTCATCCTGCAAGCTCATTCGTGTCACAAGCCTTCGATCCAGTAAGTCCAGCGCAGGGAGGAACTCATTTGGGAAGAGCACTTGTAATGTCAGTAGCTGTTTCTTTGCCGTTTCTGACGTTGTATTGAGTGGGTTCTCTGCTCCTGCATTTGGTGTTTGAGACAGGGAGTTTAAGAGCTGCGTTACGAAGTGGCGGGATGTAAGGGTTGGCATAACGGGTTTGTAGGTGTTGATGGCATGGATATGTAATGAGACAAAATGGGACATGGCGTCTGCAACGGGAAGAAGTGTGGGGTAGCGTGGATTTAAGCTTGAGCATCTGCAGGTGCAGGGTTTGGGCCAGACTAGACATGCATCTCTAATGACTTTTTGTTCTTCTGTTTATTTAAAATTGTTGTTGATCATCATTTGAAACAATCTATATTTTGCTGCATTAAGCATCAGACCTGGTTTTCAATAAATCTTCATGCTGGCACAGATTTTGTTCGCGTGTCGCTTTCATGAAGTCGTCTCAAATAACAAGGATGAAATTGCGGCTATCACAGGACAGACTCTTCTCAACTTTCTAACTGTCTGTCATCACAAAAGACTTACTGACTGTTACGCTCTCAACATTATCGTTTCACTATTGGTCTTCATCGAACCCGGCCTATCTTTAAATGGTCCTGCCAACTCACTTACCTTCGACCACTGGTTGTACAGTGCTATTAAGCTAATGTAGCTAACGATATGCTGCTGTTACATTTGATTATTTTTCTCGTACTACCTCTCATGAGACTTGACATCGCTCAGCATAGGAGTGGATATAGCTTAGGTTAGGGGGGTTTGAAGATCAACTAATCAAAGAATGAGTATATCGGATGCTGTCAAATGAAGAGGAAAGTATTCATAGGCGTCGTGAGCCTAATGTTCTTTGGCTAAAAATGTATTGAGATGTCGTACGCACTTTCTTTTGTCTTATGACACTGAGACATCGTAAGAGGATACATTCGCACACCAGCAACTCAAACGAGATTGACCGACAGCTTATCTAAAGCCGTTACTCAAAAGACAGCCAATGAGACTTTTCTCTACCAAAATAGTTAACGGCCTACCATGTCGGTTTGCATTGTAATTTAGGTAACCCGAAACTCTCGTCAAATTGACTATTTCAAACGAATGATGTTGAAAACTGGTTGGGTACACAGTGGTTATGAGCGTCGTCTGAGTTTTCGCGCAAAGACACTGTTACTTTCTTTGATATATATTGACTCTAAATACATTACAGCTATGAATTACTTGGTAGTTATTCAATCTAGAAATGTCTATTTCGGTAGAACCCAACTCTGTAGCAAACGACAACGACTACTAACTTTCGTCTTCATGCGTGAGAGAGCTTAGATAAATTTAGAGACAAATGTTACCT
Organism: Mycocentrospora acerina; assembly: GCA_022701365.1. Taxonomy (NCBI): domain Eukaryota; kingdom Fungi; phylum Ascomycota; class Dothideomycetes; order Pleosporales; genus Mycocentrospora; species Mycocentrospora acerina. The sequence continues at coordinate 176,285 of JAKUHH010000080.1, forward strand.
ACTTTATCTAATTAATCTGTCCATAGGCTTGGCTTTGCCTACGAAAGTTGCGTTCCTTACGATGATAGCCAATGACTACAATCATACCTATACCGCTTCGAGCCGACGCCCTTTTATTCGTCAAAAGGCGGCACTTATTCTCTTTGGCTTGTTTGGCAACGGATACGGCGACAATTTGTGGCGCGGACGCGGTGCACCCGGGACGCGAGGTCTTACGCCCTCGAGTTAGGCGTCCATGTTTGCTGTTAATACAAAGGCAGGGCTGTTCCATACTCAGTCTGTTAATTGATTCCCAATTTAAACCAGTCGGGGCATTCCATCAACTTTCAAGTCAGTCGTCAGACGACTCTCTACAAGCTACCTCGAAATCTTTCGTCAACGCCCTCTACCTTCGAGATTACAACAGCGATGTCTCGTCTCTCTACTCACCCTTCACTTTCCTACCTCTCTACCCTCTTCGGCACTATCTTCCTTGGGTTTGGTACAACGTACATTCTCTATCCACGTATTGGATACTCGTTGTTCGGCTTCTCCGCCTCTCCAACCAACGCTGCGAACATCGAATTAATGGACCGCGTCATGGTTATGTACGGCGCAAAAGATATGTTCATGGCAGCAAGCATCTTTGCATCGACATGGTACGGGACAAGGAAGAGCACGGGATTGGTTTTGATGGCAGCAAGTATGTGTGCAGGTGTAGATGGATATGTGGTAGGCAAGCAGGCAGGGACAGGAGAGTGGAACCATTGGGGCTATGGGACTATGATGGGGGTGTTGGGGTGTATCATGAGCGGAATACTGGGATAGGTGGGAGCCCATAGTGAAACCCCTTTTTTCTGGTCCTTTGTGCTCGTCGTGGTATCAAAGTGAGCATGCAGTCAGATTGTGTAGTGGTGGTGATGTCAGACGTGCGGGGAACGCGTCGCGTGGAACTAGCGTGACGCGTCAAGTTTCCACTCCAGCTTTGTGTAGATTCGAGATAGCGACACAATCACTGCCATGACGGACGTATGGAGTGGAGATATCCTGCTTGCTGATGGCAGTTCAATTAAAAGTATCTCTGTCAGTTGGTTTCGTCCGAAAGACATGAGCTTATAACGTATAGATGTCAGCCTTGCATTGCAGAATGTGGCATCCACCTTGTTCTTCCCAGAAGGCGTACTACGCTATCTGTCCACCGTTGACACGACATTAATTCCCTTGTACCTTGCTGCGGGGCCCAGCTTGGATGTATGGACAACCGACGAAGCTACAGAAGAGTGGTTTCACACCATACTGTTCAGCAAGCTTGTGTCGACTGAAGCAGCGGGATCCCAAGAATGGTGGACTTTTCCCCGCTCACAGTCGCCTATTGGTGTTTTGGTACAGGTCTCCAATTTAGAACAACACGCGCAGAGTCCGAGAGTAACTGAAATCCTCTTCTACGGCACGATCGCTGCTACCACCGAAGACCTCCCAACGCCGCCCTCGTTTTCGCTAGATGATTTGCCCAAACATATACCCCAACTGCGAGTACACGCACTGCCCCTCTCATCCGATCTTTTGCACCAACACATTGCTTCTGCAGGTCCAATGCTCTCACCAGGACCCGGTAGTGAAGCTCAATTCCTACCATCTCGACACGGGTTTCACGTGGCCCCGGGGTCCCCCAAACGAAAACGTGACATCTTCGAGGAGGCCGCATTGGCAAGAAGAAAGGCACGAGGTAAAGGAGGCGTTGGTGTGGCCGCTGCGGCTGCGAGAGGGAGCGAATCCCAAGGTCCCTATGGCCATCGCAAGTCACTATCCATCGACAGCAAACCCTCTCCCTTCCCAGACTCCAGACCGGCTTCGGCACAAGGCGCATCGTCTCGCCCATCGTCGCGACATCTCTCTCGCTCGCCTAGTATATCTTCTGACGTACGGCCATTGAGCAGAAAAGATCAGCCTGAAACACAAACTAAACGCTCCAATCTGTCCCATGTTGCTACTATGTCTTTGCAACCGATAGAACCCACTACTGAGTCCAGGAACAAAGAGGCCCTCTCTCGAGTAGTTATGGCAGCAATGCGTATGCATGGATTACAACAAAGAAAGAAGAATAGATCTCGACGCGCCTCCATAACAAATGGTGTAGGTGAGAGCCGTCAAGCGGGCGATGAGGCCATGGCTGAAGAAGCTGCCAAGGATGAAGAGTACAAGCTCGTCTACCATCAAACATTCAAAGGAGCAGCTTTCGCTCTGGTAAGGTCTATTGAAGGGTGTTGCCATTTCACGCTAACCAAATAACATAGCGAAAGCACATGGCGGAGAAGCCGCTTCATGCCCAGCTTGATCGGTTGGGTGATGTTGTAGAGCAGCTTCTCACGATATTCCTAAATGACCCACTTAATCAGGAATTACCTTCTCACGAGTCCAACAATCCTATTGCAACACCACATCGTCTCGGCGTCCTGGGGTCAGCCCACAACCGTGCAAGCCCGTTCGACTTGCCGAGTGGAGCCAGGCCACCTATGATGAGATCAGTGACTGATAGTATGGTGAATACGGGCTCGCCTATTAGTAGGAAGAGGAACAATGGGAGCATAGTGGCGCTTGCATAGCATCATGTTGCTCCTTCAGTAAAATTGCCCTGGTCAGATTTAACAACAACCTTTCTTTTTGCCTCAACGAACCAGCATGTTGTGTTACTAGCGCTACTGATAGGAGGTACCTCCTTGTAAAGAATTAACAAGAACTCTTCGCCACAAAACAGGGTCTGTAGACTTGTTGTTGTGGGTGCAACACCGCATTTGGCACGATGGTGTCACGCTCAGTAAGCATGCCATGGACACTTCAGAACACCAACAGAGCTAAAGCTTGCCACAATGGAGATATTTGCTACTGCTTACTACAATTACGTTGCTTTTGCCACTGCGTCCACACTGTACCAGTGTTCTTTAAGCCGAAGCATGTTGCATCGTGACACAGAGTTGCATCTGCATTGCTCGACACGATGTAGTACGGCACGCTATGCACTTTGAGTCAAGCAACCCTAAGCATCTCTATGTTTGGTATCAGCATCACGGTTTAATGTCACCTCGGATGGACACAGGCATCGAGTCGTATAGTTCTGCAGAGAGGTGTAGAAGTATAAAGAGAGACAAAGCTCTTCTGTAGACAAAACATTATATCATCCTGCGACCATCATCTTCCGGTGCATCTCTATTCTCTCAATCTTCATCATGTTCTCCAAGACCACCCTTTTGAATATTCTTGCTGTGAGCGCTTCTGCGGCAGCCTTTCCTACCAAAGCCTCACCCTACTCATGGGCCGTTCAAGGCTTCGCTAGCACTTGCACTGCTGCAACTTGCCGTTACACCTTCAGTATCTCCGCAACTTCAGGACCATCTGATCAACCCGCCTTCGACGCCAGCTGCTTTGGCTCTAGCGTTCAGGGTGGATTTAAGTCTTGTGCTGTTGAGGGAGACACCAGTTTCAGCGACGTACAGGCTCAAGAGTTCAATTACGGCCAGGATATTGGCGCCATCATTAGCGTTCAATACACCTTTGAGCAGTAAGTTCATCACGTTTATTATGTGTTGTAAAAATTCGGACGACACACTAATTGATCTATAGGAATAATATCAGGTATACCTATACGGGCAACAACTCGGTTGCTCACACAAGTGGCGGTCCAGCTGTGGAATTTGAAATTATACCCACTGAGGTTCATGCTGTTCCTCTTTGAGTGTTGCACGATGCTAGATGCTAGTTGCGGTGACCAATCAGCTAGGTACCGTGTCCGTGCACTCAATGCGCGGATTCACTCAATGCGCACCCATCAGAAACTAGCCTAAACTTCAACACGACGTGAATCTACTAAAATGAACTTAATTAAGACTGCAATTAATGCTATTAAAGCGCTAGAGTTAGGAGAAGATTTTTTATATTTAGAAATAGCTAAAAAGTATAGTGTTGTGCGTTTAATGTTAACTTAAAGGCACTAAGCTATTACAGCATTGCGTGCAGCTAGTGCATCTACGCGTTAAAAGCTCAGCCTACAACAAGAGCAGGAGCTTATTAAATATATAGAAAGGCTTACTAAGCAAGGCTTACTACCTACACAAAAGATAATTTAAAATTTTGCCTTATGTGTAGCTTAAGAGACTGTAAGTAAGAGCTAGGTTACACACTTTATTAACCAGAATTCACACTATCTTACATTATAATAGACAACTAGTATAGACAGCAATTGCCACAAGGCTAATTTAGGGGCTAAATATAAGCTCTATTTTAACCTGTTAGGCAAGAAAATTAATAAGTATAACATTATGCCCTGCAATACATACAATATAGATAAGAAAGGCTTTCTCCTTAGTATTACTAGCTAATTAAAACAAGTGTTTAGCAGGAGAATATAGGAGAAAAAGGAGGTTACAGCAGCTATCTAGGATAGCTTACATAAGTAGATAACCCTTATAGCATGTGTATATACAGATAGATTAAGCCTGCTGCTAAGCCTTATATTTAAGGCTACTAAAAAGGGCATACAATTAAGCTACGTTAAGGCAATTAAGGCTAGGAAACACAAGATTTTTGTTAGCTTGTTACCCTTAGGATAGACTAATAACAATATAGGCCTTGCCTAGCTTAAGCAGGTTGTAACGTTCACAACGTCACATCCTATCATTACCCCTGAGTCAACCAACACCCATCCGATAGCCACCCGATTCGTACTCGCCTCGGATGGTAACCCTAGGAAGGGATATATAAGGGGGGCAGTCTGTGTAGCTTTGTAGAGTAGTTTTTCTGTATCCTTTCGTACAAGACCTATAGGTGTAGAGAATAGTATCTTTGGTTTACCCTCCAGTCCCAGCACTCCCATATGCCTAGTAGTGGACACTTCGGACCCCATTCGGATCACTCTCTTATAACCTGCGTCGTTACACAGGTGTTTAATTGCTACACTAAGGCAAAGGCAAGGAGATCTTAAAGGCTACTTATCCTTAATAGCTATAAATCTCACGTTTCTATAGATTTCTTAGATTACTGTAATAAGAATAAAATCCTTATTACTATCCTTCCTCCTTACTTAATGTAACGACTAAGCACGTGCACAGTCAACGTGGCTTACCTCGCTTATAGCATCTAGTCGGCAAAGTCTAGATCTAGCACTATATATATTATACTACACATAGAATACTTGCTTAAGTATTCTTGTGCTTACCTTTTGGTATAAGTGGGGTTATTGCGTAGTATCAATAGCAAGGGCAGGGCGCCTGACCATTACACTTAACCTACACGCTCTAGCTACTTAATGTAGCTATGTTTAAGCCTCTCTTAACAGTGTATTTAAAGGAGCTCTTAACTTACCTTTACAATAGCTAGGAGCTCCTCCTAGTTAAAAAAGGTGACTTCTTGCCTCTGTTCTAGAGAGCCTAGCAACGCTCCTTTTAAAAAGAGACAATACTAAAGTCTTTTAAGACAACAGGCATCTCACTGTTTAAACTAGCTAAGATACTTAAAAGATTTACTTAGGATAAGCAGGAGTTACTAAAAGGCTCACCTCCTATTAAGACTAATTAGAGGAAGTTAGAAAGGCTGTTATACAAGGCAGTAGTTAATAAAAACACAGAAGAAGCTAAAAAGCTTAGTTAAACACTCTACTCCCTTTAAGTTTAAAATAAGCTACTTAAGCTTAAAAACTAGGGGCTCTAAAAAGCGCTTATTGTTAAGAAGAGGCAGCAGAAGCGTAGCAAGCCTCTTAATTTGCAACAACATTAAGAGTACTATAGTAGTGCTGTTTTCTAGTCTCTAAGAAAGGTTTAAGAAGCATGTGTTTATTAGTTAGTAAAGGAGCAGGAAGAAAAGGAGCTTTAACTCTAAAAAGCTAATACAAAAGAGCTTAAGAAAGCTTATAAGCTATATCTAGAAAAGATAGCTTAAGAGAAGCGTATAGCAAGAGAGGCAGCAAAGGCAGTTAAAGAGAAGGAGAAGGCAAAGCAGGCAGCTAAACAAGAGCGTAAGAGACAGGAGAACAACGCTAGAAAAGCTCTCTAATTATCCTAAAAGAGTAAGAGGAAGGCTTTAAGGCCTCCTTAACAAGCTGCTAAGTGCAAGAAACAAGTAGTAGATGCATTAGGTAGTAGTAAGTCTTATAAAGCTGTTCCTGCACCTCCACTACTACAGTTACAAAGAGGCTGTGCAATTAGGCTACTAAGCAAATTTAAGTAAAGCAAAAGTTTCGCATATATTATCTATACTATCCACTAAAAAATCTTATAATAAGAGCAATTGTGCGTAGCTCAATAACCTCATTTCTACTTAAGATGGTTTTGGCGATGGGTGCGCATTGAGTGAATCCGCGCATTGAGTGCACGGACACGGTAGTTTAAATGAGCTTAATTCATCTTTCACTTGGGCAGACACTTTCGCTATTGTGGTGCACGATTTATTCATGAATGTCTGGAGATGCACAAGTAGTTTACTCTCATCATAATGTTGTTACATAGAGTATGCCCGATTACGTACTTAATCTTCCCATATGAAGATCACTTGAGTTTCTGACTAACACCATACCGCAACCAGATCTTGCATCCTCAATAAAGTAATGGGAAACACCAATTCTGTTTGTAGATTGCAGTGTCTTATGAAGACCATCCCTGTTATATTCATCTCATGACTAGTGCGGCGCGGCGTTCAATCTATTTCTCACGCGACGCATATTAACACTCTCGCCGCTAGTCAAGGGATGCGGCTCCTCATCAAAATCTTCCGCCGCTCTCCAACCACGATCTCTAGTCAGCACGGTCAGAAATGCGGGCTGTATAGCAGGGCATATTGGAAATATGAATCTTCGCTTGTGCGAGGTACACATTTTAGAGGGATGTGCCCAAAGACACTGGCCGATCACTGGTTTCTTTCCCTATAGGATAAATCTCGGCTGGTACTTTGACTTTAGTCAAACCTTTTCTAGAACGTTGAAATCTGGAGACCGACTTAGCTTGAGAAATACCCCGGATTTGTTTGTTCATTTTTAGAACAATCCCTACCAGACCCTGCTCGAGGATCACGGGGTTTCTCGCGAAGGTAGCGGCTCATCCGGGATATCGGGAGTATTTCACTAAGCCCACCAGATATATTACTACGGATATTGCGTTTGGAAACGTGGGTAGAATTATTACAATGATCGTCGGTCTCGCGCTCACGCCTCGTTGTAACAAGATTCAGGTACCGATCTACCATAGCATATAATGTTAGACATATGGTGAGCATGATTTCATCCAATATCATGAGGCGGCTTCACGGAATGCAACTCCGAGTGAAAGTATACTGCTGTGCAATTCCGATGCCTTGACCTTAAATACGACGCGGAGCGCTCATTCTCAAACTTCACTTCACTTTCATTCTTTTTCCAGTGTTCTAAAGATCTCAGTGAAGATGTTGTCCAACATTTTTGTCATTACCGCATTTGCGGCTGGTCTTGTCCAGGCTATGCCACAACCTACAGCTGTTCCCAACGTCGTAGTCGCGGCTCGAACTATTCCCACGCCTGCTCCTCAGCCTCGCCAAGCCGCAGTCAACCCATTCGCTGGCTACCAATTCTACGCCAACCCTTACTACTCATCTGAAGTTTACACTTTAGCCATCCCATCACTTGCGTCATCACTACGACCTGCAGCTTCGGCCGCGGCGAATGTTGGATCTTTTGTATGGCTTGATACACGGGCCAAGATTCCGACCATGGACACCTATCTTGCGGATATCAAGAAGAAGAACGCGGCGGGTGCAAAACTAATGGGAACTTTTGTTGTATACAACTTGCCCGATCGGGACTGTGCAGCTCTGGCCTCGAACGGCGAACTGCTGATCGACCAAGATGGTGCGAATAAGTACAAGACGGAGTATGTCGACAAGATCGCTGCTATCATTCAGAAATACCCAGATGTCAAGATCAACCTCGCTATCGAGCCTGATTCGCTGGCTAATGTAGTTACCAACATGGGCGTTGCAAAGTGCTCACGTGCCGCTCCATACTACAAGGACTTGACTGCATACACACTGAAGAAGCTCAACTTTTCTAATGTCGATATGTACATGGACGGTGGACATGCCGGCTGGCTCGGTTGGGAAGCAAACATCAGCCCTGCCGCCAAATTATTCGCCGAAGTCTATAAAGCTGCAGGCTCCCCACGAGCTGTCCGAGGTATTGTAACAAACGTATCTAACTACAACGCCTTCAGGATCGGAACATGCCCGGCTATTACAAGCCCCAATGCCAACTGCGATGAGGAGAGGTTTATCAACGCTTTCGCTCCAATGCTCACCTCCGCAGGCTTCCCTGCTCGCTTCATTGTGGATGTTGGTCGATCCGGAAAGCAACCCACTCAGCAGGAAGCATGGGGAGATTGGTGCAATGTTCGCGGTGCTGGTTTTGGTCCACGACCCACCACGAACACTGGTAACTCGCTCGTTGATGCGTTTGTTTGGGTCAAGCCGGGTGGCGAGGTATGTTCTCAACCCTTTCATGTATGAAGATTCGATTAGATTGATATTGACAACCCTTAGTCTGATGGAACTTCTAACACGACTGCGACGCGCTACGACGGGGCTTGTGGCCGTAATTCCGCCTTCAAGCCAGCCCCAGAAGCCGGCACATGGTTCAACGCCTACTTTGAGATGCTGCTCACGAATGCCAGTCCTCCTCTTGCTTAGATGGTTGAATGGGACTCAAAGTAGCGGACATAAGAAGAAGGCAATGATTTCTAAGTTTGAGGAAGAAATACTAGTCCCGGTTTCCACGTGAAAGTGTAGGGCAGAATCAAGTCAACGTAGAGGACACACAAACCACACTCTTTGCCATGGTACTCTGTGCTTTGATTTCGTGCAATGTGTATTCAGAAAATGCCCTTTTGCTGGGTTAGCCACTCTTCCATGTGCTACTTTTGCGGTTGCATCTGATCTCAAAATCCTTCTCTAGTTTGCACGGACTATCAATGCGCAAGGGGCTCAAGACAGTCGTAAAAATATTACCTAGTGATTCAATCATAGTTATAATTTAGACGTAGCGGTTACACAGCTGTCAATGAAAGCAAGGAAGGAGTGGGAAGCTTGTCTCCCTTCGATCTAACTATATCCGGCATAACGCAAATGGACATATTTTAGATCTCACAGCTCTTCTTGCAACTGTCCCTAAACACCTCACCGCAAAATGTATGAAGGTCTCATAAAAAACCAGTCCATACGTAACCGTAAACCTCTGGCCAATATCGAGGCGCCACGCGTACCACCGAAGCCAGATGAGCTACAATCAGCTCTTTCGCGAAGACAGGGAATGCACTCGCTTCCATCACCAAAGAAATTAAAGCCTCTTCCACCGATTCCGGACGTCAAGCAAGTCAAATTTCTCGGGCGGGAAGTATTACAGTCGAAACCCTTGCCACAATCCCCTAGCAGTCCGGATGTCAAAACCACGTTGTTCTGGGTGGCGGGCTTTTGCTTGTGGTTTGTGCTGATTGTGGTCCTCCTACCTGTTTTCACGGAGAAGGATGCATTTCCTAGATTTAACAGATGGTTTTGGAAAAGGCTAAAGTCAAAAGTGGAGATTTTTAACTAGGTATAGAGACGTTTCGACAGGCAGGTAGAACAAGCGCTGCACGGAAACCAGCATGAAAAGCGACACGCTGGTTACGGAAGACACTACCCAGACGAAACAAGCGTGTGTGGTATACTGAAAAGTGTCACAATTTTGACTCCTGTTTTGTCGCATCTACCAAACTCTTTCTACCTCCGAACCCGAATAGATACGCAGCAACTTTGCGCATCTGTATCTCCTCACTACCCTCTGTAATTCTGTACCGACGATGATGCCGCCAGATATGCTCAAATGGATAATGCCGGGAATATCCGTTACCGCCATGGACCTGGATTGCGCGGTCGGCAGCCTGACAGCATAGTCTGTTTGCAAAGTAGTTGCACATAGAGACTTTGTCGCCAATCTTCTTCTCGATCTCGTGATGGGGCATGGAATCCATCTCAAGAGCTGTCTTTCTGATCAGTTGCCGCAACATCTCACACTGGGTTGCAAGTTCAACAAGTGGGAACTGTATGCCTTGGTTGTGCGAAAGAGGTGTACCAAAAGGAGCGCGCGCGTTAGCGTATTCGACGGATTGCTGAACGCAGTAAACAGCTGCGCCAAGGGATGAGGCAGCTTGTCGGATACGGTTCTCGTGAACAAAAGCTTGTGCAACACCAAGGCCATTGTGGATGGGGCCTAGGGCAGCACTCTCAGGAACCCATACATCTTTGATTGAAACAGTGGCATGATCGGTAGGCATGTTGAGCGTCCTGCATGTTGTCAGCAAAGCTGTCAGAAAGACGAGAGTAATCGTTTATCACATACCATTCGTAAGACTCTGCTTTGAGGCCGGGAGTATCAACTGGTACAATAAAACAGGAGATACCCTTAACTTTGCCGTCTTCGCCCGCCGTCCGAGCAAATATTGAGCAGTGTGTAGCGTGATGCATGCCTGTCTGCCATCGCTTGAAGCCGTTCAGCAGCCAACCATCAATACCATTTCGTTTTTCCGGTTTTCCTCGCGTTTCCATGTGAGTTGCGTCCGAACCATGCCCGGGCTCCGTCAAACCAAATGTCATCCTGAATTTGCCCTCCAATCGCAACTTAATAAGCTCTCTCTTTTGCTGCTCAGTTCCAAAGTTCATAAGCATAATCACGTCTGGGAAGTTTCCAACCATTGAATGCTCATTTTGTAAGTCATTGAAAAGACCCAGTCCCTTCGCAGCAAGGTGCTCCCGTATAACAGCCATCCAGAGATTGCTGCCTCGTCCGTCTTCGCTGTTCTGGCCACCATATTGTTTTGGTAGAGATAGACGATAGAAGCCAGCCTCATCAGCTAGCTTTCTGGATTCTGCAAGCAGGTCTTCCCACTCTTTACGTGGCAGTCCACCGTTATCCCAATCAGTACGTGCATGCTCGCGGCGATGGTCGAAGAAACGATTGTTGTCATCCTTATGCTGGAGCGGAAGAATCTTGTCCTCAATGAATTTATCGAGATCGGCGAGGTATTGTCTGAGATCATCTGGAATAGAAAAGTTCATGCTTTGTGACATCTTGTATATTTCTTAGGTAGTTGAAAAGCTTGGTGGTGTCTACGGTGAATGATGGTCACTTCAACAATGCGGAGGTCTCATGAGCAGAAATGTTAAGAGATCAGCTAGTTGGATATATAAAAATTATTTCGGTTCCTCCATGGCGATGACTCGCTATGCCTCAATCGTAGCGATATTTAGGCATGGGGACATTATGCGGGGAAATATGGGGCACAGACCAACGCTAAACCTCGGTCAACGGCGGGAATTTCCAACCTCGATCCAGTCCTGTAAGATGTGCTTACTTCATCTTTTAGGTATTCTGTTGGTATACTTTAATATGCTTATCATTGTACCAGAATAGCTTGTTCATCGGTTGGACATGCGCATGAGGCGTTTCTTGGCGGACGCCTTACGCAATCAGCCGCACCAACACTTGATCTTCAGGGGCCTAAACTTCAAAGCGAGACTGTGTCATAATCGTTGGCAACAATTCCCATTTTCGTCCTCAAACCTTGCTGGTATACTTCGATGGCCTAGCCGTGAGTTACGTTGCTCGATTAGGCAGAATGGCAGACCCTCTGAGCGTTGCAGGCTCATTGGTTGGGATAGTATCTGTCGGCCTGCACTGCTCCATTAAGCTCTTTGCTCTAGCTGAGCAGGTTGCAACCGCTAGTGAGAGGATCACAAGTATTGCGAACGATATAAGCAGTACTTGCGCTATCTTGAACCAAATCAACGAACTTTTGACCCCGTCTGTCAAACCTGATGGTACCTATGGTTCTATCTTCAACACCACTGCACTGGCAGACATATCAAATGCCGTCCGAAATTGCAACTCAGTATTCACACAGATTGAATTTTACCGTCAACGAGCAACCCGTCAATTCGAGAGACATTCGCAACCGAACGCCAAACTCGAGCTCTCTACTTCTGAGAAGGTCAAATGGCCATTTCTGCAGCCGCAGTTTGATGAACTAAGAAGCGACCTTCGAGATTCAAAGAGCAATCTCGTGCTCATGATCTCAGTGGCTCATCTGGCTTTGGCGCAAAGAGGTGGTCAACAGCGATCTGTCGACGACCACGAGCGGATGGAGTTGAAAGCTACAATTATCGAACTTCAAGCCGCACGTGCCGCGAAAAATATACAAAAAAAAGATAAAAATTTAACAAAAAATGGAGGTCCTAGATGGAGAAGGCTATTTGGTAAATCCAGTACGCCCAAAGCTCAACTTTTGAACACCTTCGATCCTAGCAGGAGCCCCCCTATCGACCAGGGACAAACGCGAGGACCTGATACCAGTTCATCCTCAGCCCCAGAAAATGAAAAACATGATATTTCAAGACTACCAGTACAGCCGTGGCCACTTCCAGTCATCACCGACGAGGCCCAGATCAATGCAGATGTCAAAAATCATGAATCTGGTTCTGAGAGTAGTTCTAACCCCGAGGTGAAGTCAGCACGAGTGGGGTCTCACACATACATAATCCCGACTGATGCCTCAGACTCATTTAAACCAAATCTGGTTAGAATTTCAGATGTTGACAGTGCGCGAGACTCGGCAATGGGCGCAACAGCCTCCAACCAGGGTCTTCCTTCAACAGTGCAGCCATTGACAGGACACGGAAAGGTCCTTCAGAAGAACCATGGCCATGATGCAAACAATCAAGCCCTATTTCACGAGCAAAAACCCAACGAGAGCACCAGCCAGAAAGTTGCTAAGCTTAGCAATACCCCCCTGGCAAGTCTATCACACATTTCCACAACGGTAGAGGTGAAGAACACACAGAGAAAAGATGACTTACAAGCCTGGACCACAAACGTCCTCCCCGGTCTCACCACCGGTACCTCGCTATCTATTGAAATATCCCCACTCTGCATGTCAGAAACCGGAATCCAGCATCTGCTCAACCAGCACTCAGAACTAAATACCAACCCGCTAGCCACATTACAAAAGTTAAATGTACACCAACGCCATCTCATCCTAGACCACGTTTCTGGACGCGGCTCAACACTGCTTCATATCGCCATCTGGCACCACGAGCGTATAACCAGCGTCTTTGGCGAGCTAGACATAGCAATACTAATGTGGATAACCTCCACCCCAGCAAATCACATGCCGACCATGGAAAACAGCCCCGAGCAGCACCACGTAGGACATGGAGACTTCATCACCCACGCAGATAGCTATTCAGACCGTTTATCACGCAGCAGCGACCCCACCCTCTCCGACACACACTCTCCAGCGCAGTCGGAGCTTTCAACAATCCCACCCGTCGTCACACGTGGCTCGACTAGGATCGTAGAGCGATGCCACGCCTCACAAACAGGGCATTCGTCCGATCCCACTGCCCCTGCGGATACCCCCCTTTCAGAGGCATATATGGCAGAATTGCGCAGACTAGAAGCCCTGCCAGTTATGCAGCAAGAGCTTGACGATGATAACGACGATACCGACGCAAATATTGTAATCAACAATGTGGAGAAAGGCAACCACGAACTTTCCGTCGGTATATCAAACGCGCGAAGTACGAGGAGGTGGTTTGGCGGCATTTCGCAGCCGGGATCTCGCGCAGAGACGGGTCATGTACGGACTAGTGTGATGCCCTCGCGTCCTGTTGCTGTGGGGGAGAGTGAAGATGCGATTGTGGAGGATTTGCTGAGGAAGTGGACGATTGTGTAAGGATAAAGTGAGATAGAACTTTGTGTTTTGGGAGTTTATACATGATAAGATGTGTATGTATTGTAACGTACTTGAGATGTGTGTGTGTAGTTGTAATCAGACCGTAGTAATTTAACTTCATTCTCCTCCGCCATGCGCGGTAGAATAATAACACATCATAAGAGTGATGGGCAACGAAGATTGAAAAAACGCTCCTTGATTAAGAAAAAACACCAATGCCTTCATGGCTCATGTACTCCTTTGAAGAAAAAAAACAAGTTGTGGATATACCCTCCTCCCTTTTTTCTAATAACGCCAACAACATGTACACAATCTCTGAATAACATCTTGATTTCACTCGAGCTCATACCAGCTCGTCGATGCTTCCCTCGGCATCTTCATCACCTTCTGCATCTACGTCATCCTGCATTTGAAGTGCAAGGGGCAACTTCCCTTTGACTGCTTCATAGGCTCGCTGACTCTCTTGAGCTTCATTCACTAGTCCATTACGCTGGAAGGTACCAAAACACAGTCCGTATGCGACAGCCATCCAGAGTGGCTTCTGGATTTTATTTGCATTCTGTCTGCTAGCCCTCACAGCTTGGAGGCCCTTCTCGCCAACGTGGTCTGCGAAGAATCTCTTGGTGAAATAGCAGAGTGCCATGACGACAAATTCGCGGTTATGCGTACTTTGGAAAACCCCGTTGGCTTCGTTGACTGCATTTTGCATAAGCGTCTTCTGGCGGTTGATGGAAGCATCGGGAATCGACATGGCATTGACGAGTCGAATGGCCATTCTTACAAAACGGCTCAGAATGTTCTCGCAGAGTGGTTGTAGTTGGGCAAGCAAAACGCCAGTCAAGGAATATTCTGGATGCGCGGGGTTTCGCACAATGAGAAGTCGATTGACCGCTGCGAGAACTTCGACTTCAGACTTGGAGGTAGCCATGGAACCCTTTTGGGGAAGAGAGAATAGGTCTGACGAGTAGGCAGCAGAGGCTGAGTCAAAGCGACCGCTCCTCTGATCAATCACTGCAGACAGATACAATATTGTTCGGGTATAAGCATCGTTGCTAGCAAATGGAGGTCTTGCGGCACGTTTCTTTAGTATGGCCAGCGCTTCTTCTGCAGTTTTCTGGTCTTCTCGAAAGCAAGCGATGAGACCGAGAGTAAACACTGAATGCCAATCGAGCGTTTTACACCATTCCAGTCGTGCTAATACATGTGCAATGGGTAGGCTGTGCGATGGCAAGCGTTTCGAGATGTCTAGGAACACAGTTAGTGGGTTACCATCATATACATGGGTAGTCTTACCTCTGGATCGCGCATGGGCTTGTTTGATGTACACGAGACCTCTGTCATGAACACTCTGGTCTATGGAACTGAGATGAAGGCACAAAGTCTTGAGGTCTTCAGTAGGGAGCCAGGTAAATACCAGTTCATCCTGTCCGTTCTTGTTTTTCCGGAAGACGCTACCAGTGTCCATTGTCAAACTTCCGCCGAGACTCCGCTCAAGCAGTACTGTGAACCAGCCCGTCTCTTCATTCGATGCTTGATCATTCTGTGTTGCCATGGCTTCAATGAGGGCGACTGACTTCTTGCCATCAGGTATACCTTGCTGAATACCACAAGCAATGTCAATGATATCAATCAGCGTCCCAAATGAACCCAGCTGTTTAGCTGAGACTTGCAGCTGCAAGCTTCTGGCTGCTGCGATAGCTCGCTGTGCATGCTCAAGACGATCTGGCGCACCAGAACGGAGATGAACCATGGCCTCGAATGCGCTGCAAGCTACGTATATCGCTCGATCTCCCTTCTTTTCTGCATGAGCCGAGATAGCGTGGAGTTGCTGCAGAGCTGGGACAGCTTCGACACGACCAGGTATTTGCAAAATTAGAGACACCTTCAGAAAGCGGAACGCATAGATCCAGGCAATGTGCTGAAAGGTTTCCGACTCTGATATCGGCGTGTCCAGGGCTTTCAGAGCAGCACGATAATTTGTCTTGAATTGATAACGAGCTTGTAGATGTAGCATGCCATACTTGAGGTCTTGGAGTCGACAGCGCACGCAGAGAGATATCTATGGGCTGTCAGCATAGAGTTTCCGCTAGAAAGAGAGGGATAAGCTTACCCCTTTGGACAGAACGTCGTCAATTTCGGCGGTATTATCGGTCTCCTCAATGAGCAGGCTTGCATATCGCAGTCGAAGTTTCGCTTCGTCGCGCGGAGATAAATTAAATTTCTTCAACACTGCTTCCATACACCCCATAGCTGTAGCCATGAGCTTGTAATACTGCCGCTGGTCCGCCTCTTTCCTGTCCCGCACTATGATTGAACTCATGCCACGTGCAGCAGCAATATACTCATCAGCTGCTGACAGTAGCATGACTGAGAGATCCGCTGGCAGCGCTTTCGGGGGTGGACGAGCCTGTTTTGTAGGCGAAGTGAGCTGATGAGAGGAAGGCCTTGCTGTGATTACGACCTTTGGATGTGATTTCGGCGCAGAGGGTGTTGATTGTATAGACGGGCTGCGGTGCTGGTTGGATAGCGGACGCTGTTGCGGCGTGAACTGCGGTTGCAAGGGCGTGCGATTCTGGCTGTGATTCTGGAGCGGCGTGCCCACGGTACGTTGCTGTGGTCGGGGCCCATTTTCCTGAAACGACTGTGATTGTGGTTGTGCTGGCTTGGGTGTGGACGGTGTGGGGGCTTGTTGTGCACTGTATGATGTGCGTCGGTCGTTGGCACTGTCTACTTGTATAACGCGACCATTGGCAAGCCGCTGAACCTGGACCTGTTCATAGCGTATCTTGGGAGCTTGCATTTGCATGTGTGACTCGGAGGTCGGCGTCCTGACAGGAATACGGACTTGGGGTTGCATTCGGGGCTGCGGCTGCGGTGGGTGCTGCATCGGGAGGGGCATGGGCGAGTACTGTGGGTTCATCTGTCGAGGTGGGATGCCGGGTTGGGGACCAGTTCGAGGGGGCTGCGGCGGTGAATATTGCTGAGGCGCATGCATCGGCATCTGGGAATACTGCACGGGGTAGCCCTGCTGCTGGTAGCCATATTGTGGTTGTTGCTGCGGTCTCTGCTGTGGCGGCTGTTGTTGTTGTTGTTGCTGCTGCTGGTGCTGTTGTTGTTGCTGTGGGGGAGTGTATGGGACATATTGGCTGTTCGGATAGCCCTGCGGCGTCCAATTGTATCGTGGGTCCATGATGGAGATTTGGGGGGATTTTTCAGAGTGAGCAAGCTCACCAGACGATGCGGTGTATTCGTCGCATCGCGAGTGAGTGCGGGGCGATGAGAGGTGAACGTGAAGCGGTGCGTGATGTAACATGCGACTGGCGTTCGCGATCACGAAGTCACGTGTCAGCGATCTTCGAACAAGCGCGCGTTTGCCTGGCCACTCATAGCAGGTAGAGCGCCAGACTGGGCCGAGGCTTGCATTTTTTTGGGCCTATTGCTGTTATCTTGGAGTGACAATCTACGTTGAAGATTTGACTCTGGTTCAACCAAGCAAAACCGGACAACTTGGGCATTTTGCCGTTCCAAGAAGAAAGAGCTGGGAAACGAGAGACTTTGGGAACTGAGCAACGTGGCTCATTTACTGGCTTTCAACACCCACATGCACCTTGCATTAGACACTAGATACAAGTCAATTTAGCCAGCACCCGATTCCCTCAGGAAGAAGTCCCAAGCCTGCCTTTGCGTTTCAGATATATCCGGATACATCCGATCGGCGCCAATCGCTACTTCGAAAGAGTAAAACTTTCAATATAACAATTCGAGTTGTTCATCATCATCACCCCCCACCTCACCACCAGCCAGACCGCCATGTTCGATGTATCCTGGCTCCTGGGCCACGCCCGCACATCCTACACCCACCATTCCACCTCCATTCCCCTAACCACGAAATCGAGCTCCAAAACCACACTCCTGGCCCTAGCCCAATCCTCCATCCCGCCATGTCGCCTCAACCCATTCCTCTTCAACGGCCACCTGCAAACCATGTACACGGCCGTCAAAGACCCCGGCCCCCCAATCTACTACAAGCGACACCTCTTCTCCTCCGACCACTCCGTCTACCCCGGCCAATTCGCCGTAGACTTTGTCGTCTCAACCGAAGAAGGGCAATCCTCCACCGCCTCAAACCCAGACGCCTCTGACCTCCCAGAACGAACGCAGTACTTTTCCAAATCCGAATGGGACCAACTATCCAGCGACGACTCCACACCAATGATCATCGCCCTCCACGGCCTCACAGGCGGAAGCCACGAAGTCTACCTCCGCGAGACGCTCGCGCCCCTCACCGCCGCCGGATGGGCCGCCTGCGTAGTCAACGGCCGGGGCTGCGCGCTCTCCAAAATCACCACGCCGCAGCTCTTCAACTCGCGCTCAACATGGGACGTCCGGCAGACAATCGCCACCCTGCGCGCCCTGTTCCCCAACCGGCCCCTCTACGCCGTCGGCTTCTCCCTCGGCGCCAACATCCTAACCAACTACTGCGGCGAGGAGGGCGCCGCCTGCGTCCTCAAAGCCGCCGTTGCGTGCTCCAACCCGTGGAACCTCGAGCTGTGCAATGTCGAGCTGCAGCGCACATGGCTGGGGCTGCATGTATATCACCGGACAATGGGGAAGAACATGATGGGCCTGTTTGAGCAGCATCGAGAGCAGATTTTGAAAAACGAGGGCATCAAGCTGGAAGATGTAATGAAGGCTAGGTATCTGTATGAGTTTGATCGCGTCATCCAGGCCCCGACTTGGGGGTATCCGACCGAGGGGGCGTACTACCGGGATGCGCAGAGCGTGGATGCATTGCTGGGGGTTAGGATTCCTTTTCTGGGCATCAACGCAGAGGACGACCCGGTACGTCCATCTTTCTCTCTCTCTGTTTTAGATGTTTTTTTATATTATTATCGTCTTTTTTTTGGATATTACAAACTTGTCGGACCTATCCATACATTTTACTAACATAACGACGACAACATGTAGATCTCCTCCTTACGCGGTATTCCCTTTGAGGAGTTCAAAACCAATCCCCACACTGTGCTTTGTACCACGAACTGGGGCGGGCACCTGGGCTCGTTCCAGCTCGGCGGCGGGCGCTGGTTCGCCACGGCCGCGTCGTCGTTCCTGTCCAAGCTGCACGACGAAATCGACCACGAGGCGTCCAGGACGGAGCGACAAGAAGCAGGATCCAGCGCGTCGCTCGAAAAACAGTATCCCATCTTTGATCCAAACAACAGACGCCTCATCCTGCCGGATGCATAGATGGGGGGTTTGGGGGAAAAGAAGACGTGTATTGTATCGGAAAATCTGGGTATCATAGACTTTTAGACGTGCGTAGACTCGATATAGAATTAGCCCTGGGCGTGCGCGCGCGCTTTCTCTCTCTCACTCTCTCTCACTCTCTGTCCTTCTCTTTCTCTTTCTCTTTTTCATCCAAACGAGACCCTCTTCCTCGGCTTGAATTTGCCCTTGTCCTTTGGCTTGTCGTTGTCCCCATCCTCGCCCGCAGCATCCGCATTCTTGCTCTTCCTCTTCTTCTTAAGACTCTGCTTCCTATCCTCCTGCGCCACGAATTAGCTGCATGTCCCCATACAACCCCCTCCCCTCCTAAATCATGCCAGGTGGGAGACGCAAAAACTTACAAACTTGGCCTCCTTCTCCTCACTCCTCACCTCGGCCTCCTTCCTCTTGGCCTCGCGAATCTCCTCGAGCTGGCGCGCGCGCATAATCTTGCTCTCAATGTGGCCCTCCTTCTCGGCATTCACGACGCTCATGATGGCCAGCATGCTGGCGGGGTCGTCGACAAACACCTTGCCCTTCTTCTGGCCCTTTGGCTTGGCAATGCCCGCGGGGACAATGCCGTTTAGCTTTGGTATGTCGAGCTCCTTCTCCGTGTAGACGCGCTTCTTCTTGCGGCCGTCGAGTTGGCGCGACTTTGTCTTCTGGGCGCCGCCGGGCTTCGCAAGCGACATTGACTTTTGCTTGCGCTTGGAAATGCCTTCTGGCGCGCTGCCGGCGGATTTTGATTTGGATGCAGGCTTTGACGACTTGCCGCCGGGCTTGCCGCCCTTTGCGCTCTTGCCTTTTGTGGGTTTTGTGGGCGCCATGGTGTGTTGTTGAAAAGTTGGGAAGTGGTTGTGCGGGTTTAGTTGCGCGCGAGCTCGAGCTTTGGGAAACTTTTTTTGGGGCGAAGGTTCAGAGGTCGGAGTCGGCGTTTAGGCGGCAGGTATTGCCGACGACGTCAAAGCCAAGGGTGCTGGTCGCGCGCGACAAGGCACAGCTCCCCCCAAACACCAGCCTGCCCAGCCACGATCACGACCACGACCACGACCACGAACAGCTCGACGACAGCCGTTATACCTGCACAGTGCGCGCATACAGATACTCGCCATCGCCATGGAGTCGAACCGCCTCTTCCGCTTCCCCAAGCCAGCCTGGATGAACAGCGCCAACAGCAGGACCGCGGGCGTCTACATTGCCGGAGCTCTCGTACGGCTCCCATCGCCCACGCCTAATCGCATGCACCGACTAACTAACGCGCCTTTTGTAGTTCTCCCTTGGCTTCTACACCCTCATCGACATCGCCGTGTGGTCCAAGTCGGTCATGAACCCCTCGTCGCCCGCCGTGCACATTACCTTTGTCGACTGGATTCCCGGTATCTGCTCGGCGCTAGGCATGCTCGTCATCAACTCGATTGACAAGTCGCGACTATCGGCCGACAGCTTCTCGTACAGCGGCAACGGCGTGGCGTGGAAGGCGCGGCTGGTGCTGTTCCTGGGCTTTGCGCTGCTGGCTGGCGGGCTCGCAGGGAGCGTCGTAGTCTTGGTTATGAAGTACATTGTGCCCGAGTACGTGTGGCCAACCATTTGGATGGGTGTTGGAAACGTGGTTGCGAATGCGCTCGTCATGCTTAGGTGAGTGGACAGTGGTCGTGCTTTGGATTGTGGCTGGGAGCTAACGCGTGACAGCTCTGCCGTGCTTTGGATTGCACAGAACATGGAGGACGAGTACACGTACAACCTGGCGCTTTGAAAGTGCTGCGTGTTGCGTGTTGCGTGTTGCGGCATGTTGGCTGGTAATGTTGGATTGAGGATTACGTGGGAATAGCGCCGTCTTGCGGGCGTGCAGATGGGTGAGACTGGAATACCCCTTGATTCAGGGACACAGGCAAACATGAGTCTTTTTTTTCGAATTGTATGAGTAGGGATGCGGTGTTGTAGGACATTTTCCTGTACAGGGCAATTTCATATCGCGTGATTACTTTGACGCACTCTGCAAGTACCTAGCAAAACCCGCCGGCTCTGACGTGCAACACGTGCAGCCAACCACTCTAAAACACACACCTAGCATAGTCGTACATGAATGAACAAGAACGCTCCAAAAGACTGCAAAACAAAACAGGATGCGAACATGTTGCCCGCTGTCTGGCTTTGGCGCTCATCGCTGAGGCTGTCCAGGTGGGCCTGCTTGGGTATCTGTCTCTGAGCGATTTTTCTGGCCATCTCTACTCTTCGCTTCGGCCGGAAAGTCAGAATTCTTGGTCTTCCTGGAAGAACAGCGTGAAGCTGATGATGGTGGCGTAGATCAGGAGGCCGCCAAAGACGGACATGGCCGCGGCGCCGCCGGCAATCTGCGCAGAGTGCCAGAGGAGCGTGGGGAGAGCTGGGTGCATGGTCAGCGCTGCGCATTCACGACGGGGTTGAGGCAGGTTTTGTGCATTTCGCGCGCGCTCTCTCTTTCTCTTTCTCTTTCTCCTGCTCATTCTCATTCTCATTCTCATTCTCATTCTCCTTCACTCGTATACTACGCGTCGCACTCTCAACATCAAACAAACTCACCGATTCCCATGACGACAAAGAAGGCGGTGAGGAAGCGTCCAAAGTCGACGACTCCGCTGCCTGCCGTCTCCATGAAGTCATCGTGGTTGGCGGCGCGCCCGCAGAGCCAGTTTGGCAGCGGCGCGATTACGTACGTCGCGACGACGAGCAGGGTGAGGTAGTTGTGGAACAGGGCGGCAGAGAGGATGACGAGGAGGAAGCCTATGGCGAGGATCTGCAGAGGGCATGCGTCAGCGTGCGGGCTCGAGGAAGGGACAAGGCGCTGGCATGCGCCCGAGGCTGGCGTACAAAGGACAGGCCGATGATGGTCTTGATGCCGGCCATGGCGGGCTTTGGCGTGCAGCGACGGCGACGGGGGCGCTGGGCGGTGGGCGGCGTGGAGAGGGAGGGTGTCGTGGGCGGGAGGAGATGCAGGGCGGGCTTGCGCAGTGCGAGTGCGAGGGTGCGGCGGGCGTGGTCGTGGTCGGGGTGGTGGACGTGACGGCGGCGCTAAGATGAATGGGGGCGGCATAGCTCCACCTCGTCAAGCTGCTGTCGTCGTCGTCCAGGCCGTGCCTGGCGCATCAACAAGCAACTGCCTCGACACGACCCCGCCCCGTCTCCTGTGCCTGCGACCCTCCCGCCCACGCCCACGCCCGCCTCCACGCCCGCATCCACGCCGACTCTGCCCCACGCCCCGGCGAGCTCTTGACCTGACACCCGCACGCCCCACAGCCACTCCTCGACAGCTCCCGCCGCCATCATGTTCCGCAACAACTACGACAACGACTCGGTGACGTTCTCGCCCCAGGGCCGCATCTTCCAGGTCGAGTACGCACAAGAGGCCGTCAAGCAGGGCTCCGTCGTCGTGGGCATCGTGAGCAAGACACATGCGGTGCTCGCCGCAATCAAGGTGTGTGGACTTGTTGCTCTTTATCTGTGCCATGCTGTATAATGCTTGTTGTTCTTGATTTGTTGCTCGCTGCATCATACTTGGGGCATATACATGTTGCATATACTTGTGGCATATACTTGTGGCATATACTTGTGGCATATACTTGTGGCATATACTTGTGGCATATACTTGTTGCAAATACATACTACATCCAACACCTACTAACCACTCCATCCACAGAGAAACGCAGAAGAACTCTCGTCGTACCAGAAGAAGATCATCACCATAGACTCGCACTTTGGCGTCGCCCTCGCCGGCCTCGCCTCGGACGCCCGTGTGCTGTCCAACTTTATGAAGCAGCAGTCGCTCGCCTCGCGTCTGACATATGACCGCGCCATCCCCCTCGCCGAGATCACCTCCCGCATCGCAGACCGCGCCCAGACCAACACCCAGCAGTACGGACGGAGACCATACGGCGTGGGGCTGCTGATTGCCGGCGTCGACGCAAAGGGCCCGCACCTGTTCGAGTTCCAGCCCAGCGGTGTCACACAGGAGATGATTGCCTGCGGTATCGGAGCCAGGAGTCAAATGGCCAGGACCTACCTCGAGAGACACCTGGACGACTTTGAGGGCGCCAGCCGCGAGGAGCTGATCAAGCACGCTCTGAGGGCGCTCAAGGAGTCGCTGTCCCAGGACAAGGAACTGACCGTCGACAACACCAGCGTCGGTGTGGGCGGCATTGGCGAGAACTTTGTGCACTTTGAGGGTCAGGATGTTGCCGAGTGGCTGAGTACTACGTTTGAGAACCAGGAAGGTGGAACTGAGGAGGCTAGTGATGCCATGGAGACGGATGTATGAGGCTGTAGCTTGGCTAGAGACACATGATGGGCTTTACGACTGAAATTAGAGTGCTCTTCACATGATATGCATGGCACACTAGACACGACGAGGCTGCCATGTGAGAGGCTGGCAGGCCATGAAAATGCAACGAATGAACCATTACCATGACATGTATTTGTGTTGATGTGTTTTTTTTATCATCCGTTCTTTATCGCCCTACTTTGCGATATTCTATTCTTTATTGCCCTGCTCTGTACTATTCCATTCGTTATTGCCCGCTCTGTACCAATCTAGACTTTATCATGATCCTGCCGTGTGCTCTTCCATTCTTTATTGCCCTACTTTGTAATATTCTATTCTTTACTGCCCTAATTTGTGGTATTCTATTCTCTATTACCCTAATCTGTACGATTCCATTATTCCTCACCCCACACGTCCAGTCTCATCCTCTCCTCTGCACATCGAGTGGTGCGTCATGCCCACGGTCACGTGCCGGAGCTCATGTTGGACATTTGGAGTCTTTGCACCTCGCATCTCCTCCGCAACCCGCCAACCCACCCACACCCACGAACCCGCACCCGATCATCACAATGGCTTTCGCGTGGAAAACCGCCGGTATCTCGTACGCCACGCCTCTCTCCTCTGCGTCAGAGGCCCGCAATTGACTCGTCTGGAACAGCTACAACCGCTACATCGCCGTCGCATCGCGCGTCGTGCGCCGCTCGCTCAAGGAGGACAAGCGCATCATCGCCGAGCGCCGGGGCGTGAGCGAGCTCCGGTTTGCCAAGTGGGAGGTGAGTGCAGGCCTGCAGCAGACACTGTCGAGTCGAGGCGCCGGGGGCTAACGGACCGGGCAGAATGGCAAGCAGGGCGAGAGCAAGGAGTTGAACGCTGCGGCTATCCAAGCCCAGGTCGAGGCTACCCAGTCGTCTTAGACGCTTGAATGAGCGAGAGGGGGACAGAGGGAGAGACAGCAGCAGCAGCCCGCATGTCGTCGGGATAGCGGACATAGATGAGGGTCGAGGACTGTATATTCTGTACCATCATATACGGCATGCATGCATGTGGAGGCATCGAACCATCAAAAGCCAATGCACGACAAGACCTGAGCTCACCATGCACACTCTCTCTCTCCTACACTTTGCATCTGCACCCGTGACGTTTGCCGTGAAGCTCCCCTCAACCTAAAGTGCCTGCCCTCTCACACCCGCCAGGCCTGCCTTGCATACCCGGTGCAGCTCGGCCGTGTCACAATCTTTCCCGCATCGGAACTACTCCACCACCAAACATGTCCCACCGCCACAGCACCGCCTCCCCCCAAGACCCGGACCCGGATGCAATTTCGACCTGCGATGGAGCAGGTAAAACTCTCCCGCCATTCTGCGCTTTCCTTTTCTTTCTTTTTGCAACTAACGCTCATGTCGGTTAGGCTCCTCCTCCCACGTCCAGGATTCAGTGAGCTCTGCTCAGACGTCGGCGCCCACGGCTGACCTGCCCTTGAGGCAGGTGCTCAGACGGCCTGTGCCTGGCTTGGAGCCAAAAATTTATGATGTAACAGACAAGTTTACAAAGGCTTGCAACGGTGAGTGTTTTTAGATTTTTTTTTTCAAGGCGGCATGATTCAAGATGTGATGAGGGGTATGTATGGTGGGGGTTGGTTCGTTCAAGTGCAGGATGGAATCATGTACCCGTATTGAGAGTGAGAGAGAGAGAGAGAGATGTATTGATTGCACGTTTTGACCTGAGATATCATTACTGGTACTGACGTCTTTTTTTCCCTCCAGCCCTCCGAGTTGGCCAGCTTGTCAAAGATGAGCAGTTTACACTCTTCGAGTCCATTGGGGCTATTGAGGTAGGGCGTCTGCATCATCCCACTTTTTTTTATCAATTGTTCGTAAGGCTAAAAGAAGAGGAATAGATCATGGATGCGAAGATGGATAGCGGGTTTCTCCAGCCCGGTGAGACTCTCGACGACGACTATGATACTCTTAAGCCACTTTTGCCGGAAGAGTTGATTGGCATCATGGATCAGTTGCTCTGCCATGAGATGGCGTGGCATACCGGTTATCCCCTGTCTCAAACACTCTTCACATCCGTCTATATTGACAAGCTGCTTTGGCCCGAGTCCAAGACGCTGGAGCAAGCGCAATTCTATCGCGGTGAAATTTCTGACGAAAAGAGACCGGGGCCGTTGCTCGAGGTGTTGCGGGCGTATTGCTTAGCCCTCATCAAAGGCTGTGATTTTGTGATAGCAAAGGTTACTAGCAGAGACTACTTTGAAGAGGAAGATTTTTGCACAAACACGTACAATCGTGTGCTGTTTGTCAGTGTGCCCATGGATGTCTTTTTGAGGGAACTAGATGCCGCAATGGAAGTCATGGAAGAGTGAGTTGTCCAGGCCGACAGTTGCTATTTTCCATGCTTACTTCGTACAGTACCGACCTTGAGATTGGCGATAGTCTTCGAGCAGCTATCATCAGTCGGCTGGAATTCAGAAAGGATTTCCTCCGAGCCCTAGACCTGGACTGCTCTCTTGAGCACATGTCGTACTCGTGGCCCCCAGTACTAAAAGGGATCAACACGATTAAATCCACACACCAGCTGGGGCAAGTAGTCACAGACGCCTTCAGTTCCAAGATACAACGGAGACTCGCAGCAACTGTGCCACCAAGACCGATTGTAGAGCTCGAATTCGAAGATGCTATCGAGAAGCTTCAACTCCTATCCGCCGACTGCGAAGAAGCAACACGTTTTATTGATCTCCAGCAAGACCCGCTAGAGTACCAGTCTTTCCTCTGGGCGTTCGCCTCCCGCTTGCCGGCGCCACTCGCATACGCAAGATCATATCTCGCAAGCCTTCTCTTCCACCCGGACATTCTCCAAACGTCCATATCTCTCCCAC
Source organism: Mycocentrospora acerina (assembly GCA_022701365.1). Taxonomy (NCBI): domain Eukaryota; kingdom Fungi; phylum Ascomycota; class Dothideomycetes; order Pleosporales; genus Mycocentrospora; species Mycocentrospora acerina. The sequence goes on from JAKUHH010000080.1 coordinate 202,479, forward strand.
TCGCAGACGTGACATCCCTTGTCTTCCCTTGCTCCCCTTTTCTCGACCCCATAAACTGGACCCTCGACCCCCCTCGCAACCCCCTTCTCCCCAAACCCCCACGTCTCCAGCTCGCCATGCTGATTGACGAATTCGTCGACCGCTCCGGCCAACCCTACCTCGACTTGTGGGTTGCCCTGGGCCAGAACCGCTGCCGCCTCCGCCGCATGCTCACCCACGTCATCACTGGCTGGGACCTGTTGCAGGCTGATGCGGGTCTCGTCGACGCAGACCTATCCCTTACGGCCGACGCCCTCAACATTTCAACTCAAACCCTCGACGCATCCCTCTCCACATGGGTGTACCACAAGAAACTCTGGATGATTGAGAGGATCCTCATCCTCGGCTTCGAGCAGGACATTTACCTCGCCGACGAATTCGCAGGCGTGTACCTCTTCCTCAGCCTCATTGCCACACGACGCAAAGACGTCCTCCTCCGCATAGAAGCCCACTACCTCGTGCGCAGCGAGCAGCTCCTCGCCGCACGCCACCTACGCGGCATCCAAGACATTGAAGACGCAACGCCGTACCTCGACAGTCTCCTGACGGAAGCCCAAGGCACCGCATCCCTAAGCCTAGCCCTAGCCCGCTTCTACACCATCCTCCTCTACCTCCACCTCCTCCCCATCCCCAAGCGGCCCTTTTCCACCGAATCTCTCCGCTACGAACTCCGCATGAAACCCTTTCACATGCTCCAGCCCCCCGAGGTCCCTTCGTTTGAAGACTTCAAAGCCCACACGCAGCCTTATGGGCCGTTTGACGCTCCGTCGCCTGCTTTGTACGCGGACCTGTGGAATGGTGAGTCTGGCCTGTGGAGCGAGATTGAGGGTAGTTTGAAGGCGGCGAGGACGTCGTTTACGGAGATGAAGCGGTTGGGTGCGAGGGCGGCGAAGGCGGAGGGGGTGGATAAGGCGTGGAATAAAGAGGTGCAGGGGTTGTTGGCGAGTTGTGTGGCGTTGGGGGTGGCGGTTGCGGGGGTGAGGGGGAAGATTCGTGGTGGTGGTGTTGGTGTTGATGTTGAGGGTGGTGATGGTGGTGGTAGTGGTAATGGCAATGGTGTTGGAGATTTGAATGTCAAAGTAGAGATTCCCGAGGCGGGGGCAGGGAAGCGGTATACAGAGGGGTGGATAGTTGTCAAAGTGATGGACAAGTGAGGGGGGGGGGGGTTATTTTTTTTCACTTTCTAATTCAAGTTTTTCTGTAGAGTAATCCACACTTGTTGTTGTTGATGTTATTGTTAAAAGCTATACCAATGGCATTGTCTTGTCAATTTCTCCAAACCTCCTTGTGGTATTTAAAAAATCTCCAGCCGAAGAATATCATGCCCTTTGACTCCAGTACTCCAATAACAATCCCAAAGATGAGGGAGGAATCAATACCACCTACCCCTTACACCTCCTCAAGCACCCCTCACTAACCCTCTTGATACTCCTCGCCGAAACACCCTTTTCCCCATTCTGCTTACTCTTGATGGCCGCCTCGTTGATGAGTCTAGTACTCTTATTAGCCCAGTCCTAACCTTTGACTTTGCCATGGCAAGAAGGCGGGAGAGAACGAAGAATGGCGATGATGAGGAATGGAGATGAAGAAGATGGGAGAACATTACTTACCCCTGCATGAAGAGCGCGTAGTTTAGGAAAATCTGCGGATTAAAAATTGTCAGTAAAGTAAAGTCAAGTCAAGTCAAGCCAAGCCATGATTTTCTCCTCTTCTCACTGCTAGCTAAACTCCCGATACTTGGTCTTTTTTTTTCTTTTTTCGTCCTCTTCTTCTTCTTCTCCACTTATTGCTCTACTCACTATATAATCCCTCTACCTTTCTACTAACTACTACAAAGACAAAATAAAACAAAACAAAACAAAAAACAAGTGAAAGTGAAAGTGAGAAAAGGGAATGAAATAAACATACCAAAACATCCACATCCCTACTCAACGCGCGCCCCGCATGCGCCTTGACGATTTTCTTGACCGTGCCACGGGGGTACAGCGTCGTCGGCATGATGTCTTCTCTTGATAAAGTCGTTTGTATGTGTGCTTGCTTGACTGACTGACTAACTGACTCCCCTCGTCTCAGATCGTACCTGTGGCGGGAGTAGAAAAGAGTAAAGTAGAGTAAAGTAAAGTAAAGTAAACCAGGCCAGAGAGAAGAAGAAGAACAATCACCAGTAATAGAGTCACTCGTAAAAATTGTCTAGCGTCTGGAGATGAATCGACCCGTCGTCACGTCCACGTCCACGTCCGCGTTGATGTTGATGCTGAGACGGGAGCGGTCTGTGCGCAAAATAGCAACAATCGGTCGCGTCAACACGTGCAAAACGGGGAGGGGGATGTGTTTTCCACCGACTCACCCGAGCTAAAACTAAAGCTAGACGAGACTAGACGAGACTAGACTAGGCTTGAAAACTAAACTTTTTTCCCATCATCGCCACATTATTTTAATCCAGTACCCGGGGGGAGTCGGGAAGAACCGGGAAGGGAGGGAGGGCTGTATGCGTGCATGTAGGCATGCAGGCAGGGGGTTATTTATATATATATTTTGGGAAATAAGTAGAGGTTTGATGTTGGAGTGCGTACTTTGAATGAGGAATGTGTGTATATATATAAATATATTATAGATTCAATGTTAACTCTATTGAAATAAAAGATCGTTTTTTGGTGTACACCGTCGGCTACAGAGAATGTACAAATTGATAGAAATTTGACAAAAAAATAAAAATAAAAAGTACACGGTTAGAGGTACACCAACACGGGTCAAGAAATCAACAGGTAAAATCAACAGGTAAAATCAACGGGTAAAATCATCAAGTCAAAGTCTAATAACAAACAAAATGCTCATATAAAACACTTTGCATCTGAAACTATTGGGGATTATCACAAGAATATGTTACACAAGTCCCCTGGTCCCAAAAGGATGACGACATTTCCCACCTAATACAATTCGTCCATGTCGCATCTATACCTTGAGACCAAGCTCCTCGGCGTATGGCAGCACAAAGAGATCACCGACAGCAGATACTGTAGCGTTGCCCTCGAGTAATTGCTTGGCAGCCTGGAATATGAATTAGAATATAGTCTTGAATGCTTTTTTTTCAAAGAAAAAAAAGAAAAAAATAGAGAAAGATGGGAAAAAAAGAGTAAATACCTTCTTGACGGCCTCTTCTGTGACGCCATCAATGGCCTTGGCAACATCATCAATTTGGTAGGCTTTTGTGTTGTGCACAAGTCCGTTTCCAGTAAGCTCCAGACCGGCGCGAATGTCCTGGCCGTGCTCAAGCTCCTTGTACTTGGCAGCAGCCTTTGCCTTTGCGATTTGCTCGCTCGAGATTTCGCCAGAGGCAATCTTCTTGATGGCCTCGACGGCAGCCTTTGCGGTGGCAGCGACGCCGTTGGCAGAGCCGGTGATGGTGGTGTAGAGAAGACCGGCGTCCGAGTAGATGGCGCTGGTGGTCTTGACCTTTGTGCCGGGAGCAGCAGCCTGGCCGAGGATGGTGAAGCCGGCAGACCACTTGATGGCCGACTCTCCACCGAGGAGGGAGCTTAGGACGGCAATCTCGGGCTGGTAGAACTTGCCGGTGAAGGAGCTGGAGCCGGGGAAACCAATGACCATGGCGTTTCCGCCGTCGTGGGCAATGCGCTCCTCACCACCAGTGTACTTTGTCTGCTCGGCACCAATGGTCGACTGCTCGAGAGGCTGGGCGGGTGCGCCGTCGAAGAACTGGCCAACCCACTTGGAGAACTCGCCGTGGTCGGCGCCATTGGCAACAACGGCAAAGTTTGGCTTGGCGTAGGCAATCTTGGAGTAGTACTCAATGGTCTGGGCATCGAGGTACTTGGTGTAGGGGGTGGTCGAGGCCGAGGCGGTGGGGACGCCGAGTCCACGGTGGAAGGCAAGGCTGTGGGCCGAGTTGACGGCCATGTCGGTGACGCTGGCGAGGAAGCGCTTGTGGGCATAGTGGATCAAGGGCAGAACCTCTTCATTGTAGACGTGGGCTGTGGGGGTTAGCAGAGCAGTGGATGTGGGGGTAGACGTGGTGGTTGTGGGGGTAGAAGGGTTGGTGGTGGTTGTAAAAGTAAATGTAAAAGCAGAGGCAATGCAAAGACGTACGCTGGTACTTTGTGGAGCTGGCCACCTCGCCGAGCAGCTCGACAAAGTAGGGCAGGTCCTCGCGCAGGAACTTTGCCTCGAGGATGAGGTTCTCGCGCGAGTGGTAGGCGTTGAGGCTGGCGCCGAGGAGCTCGGATTCGCGGACGATGCGCAGGGTGGAGCGGCGCTCTGTGCCCTGTGGATAAAGTCAATGGGGGGCACAATGGCAAATACATGTCCATGTGTATATATATATCTCTCTCTCCACATCTACACATGTGCGTACATACACGGAAGGCAAAGTTGGCCAGGCCCTCGGTCAGGCCGGGCAGGGCCTGGAAGCGGGTGCCGGCCTTTGCGACCAAGGCCAGCGTCGTCGTGGGGCCGGCAAAGTCCCTGCTGGCAAACTTGACGCCCTTGGCCTCGCCCGACTGGTACTGAAAAGAGCCCGAGGCGGGAGCGGCGAGCCCGCGGCGCTGCGTGTGGACGGCGTGGTGGCGGGCGGCTCGCTGTGCGCCCCGGCAGGCGGCGGTGCGGGAGTACATGGTGGTCGAGGGCGCCTTTGCGGGGGCTGGAGGGGCGGAGGGCGAGGGCAATGGATGGGCGGCGGTGCTGGCGGGCGGGTGAGGTCGAGGTGCTTGCACGCTGCACTGGGCGCTGCAGGTTTGGCTGGCCGGCCGCGCTTAGGTCAGCCGAATATGGCTGCCGTGATTCGACGACCCGCGCCGGCGCATGAGCATTCGCATTGCGCATTTCGCATTCCTCGCCGCCCACCACCACCCCAATGTCGCGTCGGTAGCAGCGCCGCCAGCCGGGATATCTGGCAACCACCAGGGCCACATCATGTCGTACACGCAGCGCGAGACTCCGGTACGCCCGTCACCCGTCACCCGTCGCCCGCCGCGCCCAGCCAACCGTGTTTTCTAGATTCTCGCCGAGCTGTGCACCTTTTTGGTCGACGACGTCCACGGCCAGCTTGCAGCGGTGCGTCTCTCTTCTCTTGTTGCCGTGTGTTGCCTTGGGTTGCCTTGTGTTGCCTGGCGTTGCCTGGTGTTGTCCTGTCTTGCCCTGTCCTGCCCCGTCTTGCACTGTCCTGCCTAGTCATACTATCCCCTCCTTCCCTCGTCTTCCCTCGTCTTGCCACGCCTACTAATCCCCCCCAGCGCGTCTACTCGGTCCTCGCCCGCCATGGCCGCCAGACCCTCGCCGCCATTGCCCGCGCCTCGTACCTCAACGCCCGCCAGATCAAGTCGGGCCTCGTCATCCTGCTGCAGCAGCACCTCGTCTTCCACTCGGGCAGCGACGCGCCCCCGACCTACTATGAGATTGACTGGCTGAACTCGTACGCCCTCGTGCGCCTGGGCAAGGTCACCAAGCTTGTCGACGACCGCTTCGGCAAAAAGGCCGCCAACGTCATGTCCAACCTGCTCGCCCTCGGCCACACGCGCGTCGCCGACCTCAAGGACGCCTACTTTCCCCCGCACCCCGACACCGACGATGACGACGACGACGCCCTCCCCAACGGCGCCGGCTCCAAGAGGAAGCGCGCAAACGGCACCCACGTGAACGGTACAAACGGTGCAAACGGTGCAAACGGTACAAACGGCACAAACGGCGTCACCAACGGCAACAGCGACACCAACACCAACGGCGTCCATGCGCACTCCACCAACACCAATGGCCTCACCAATGGCAACCACGCCACCACAGACACCAACAACAACGCCCACCATGACCACGCACAGGGCGAAATCACCTCCGTCGACGACCTCTACACCACCATCGAGCGCCTGATCAAGTGCGGCTGGGTGCGCACCGTTACCGAGTCGCAGTACCTCTCTCCCGGAGACATGCACGACATGCTTCAGCAAGAGGCCATCGAACAGGACATTGCCGGTGGCGTCGCGACGGGCAACAAGGACAAGGACAAGGTCCACCGGGGCACCCAGGCTCGAAAGCGAAAAATGCGCGACGACTGGCTTATTGTGCCCAAGTTTTCTCGCAGAGGGCAGACAAACGACTCGGACTATGGCAGCGCGAGCAAACGCGTCAAAATCAACGGAGGCGCTTGGTCGGCCTCTGCAGTCTCTTCGCCCGAGGACAATCTCGTCATCCGCGTCAATCCAGAGAAAATCGCCGTCGCAATGCGCACCGAACACCTCGTCCACCTGGTCGAGCAGCGCCTCGGCTACGTCACTGCCCACATCTACCAGACCATGCTCCGCACGCTCGAGTACAACATCCCGCGCTGCTACGAAGAATGGCCAGAGCCCCCTGCACTCAATGGCGACCTCGGCGAGGGGGATGGAATCGACCCCCGCTTCCTCGTCACTGCTCGAGACGTCACAAAGAAGCTCAGCAACGACCTGGACATTTGCGAGGGCCTCGACCCCAACGCAATCGTTACAATCACCAGAAAAGGCCATGTCCGCAAAAACATCCTCAGCCAGCCCATTGACCCCTCCAAGCTCAGCACGGACGAGAGAACACGACTGGTAGACAAGCACATCCAGATGCTTGCCGAGGACCCCCTACACTTTGTGACCTGGCACTCGCGCGCCGGCTACTCCCAGTGGCACATTGAGTTTCCCGAAATTGCCAAACAGCTCATCCAGACGGAAATCGAAAACACAATCTCGGCCCGCAAAGGCGCCCTCGGTGTGAAGCTCATTCGCGCGCTGCGCAAAAAGGGCAAGCTCGACGAACGCGCCACCTGCACCGCAATGATGATGTCCGCCGCCGATATTCGCGGTGTCGTCAACGACCTCACCGTCCAGGGCTTCGTCCAGACGCAAGAAATCCCCAAAGTCGAGCGTCGCGAGGCAAAACACTCGCTCCATCTCATCTGGTACGACCGCCAGCGCGCACGAGAAAAACTCCTCCACGACACCTACAAGGGCATGGTGCGCATCCTACAGCGCGTCGCCTTTGAGCGCGAAAAAGTCCAGCCCTTACTCAGCAAAGCCGAGCGCAGTGACGTCGTCGGCAACGAGGAAAAATGGTTAAGCAAGGGTGAACTCGAGGCCCTGAAGAAGTGGAAGGAAGTCCAGGAGAAGCTTCTCCTACAACTATGCAGGGAAGACGATTTAGTCGCCACACTGAGAGATTACCACGGTCCATTGATATCAGCGTGAGAGTACCATGGTGTATTTGAAATATAAAAAAAGGCGCACAGAGGGGAAAAGTTTTCATTTTTTCAAAAACGCTGCGCCATTTGATCAGCTGAATTGAACCTGATGAGAGGATGAGTGGATGAGTGGATAAGAGAGGATGAGTGGATAAGAGAGGATGAGTGGATAAGAGAGGATGAGTGGATAAGAGAGGATGAAGAAGAAAGAGACAAGACAAGCAAAGCTAAGCAGACAGCTGAATGCATGAATGAAAGAATTAAAGAAAGGATGAATCAACAAATCCTCCCCCCAAAAAAATACCACATACACACACCCATGTATGAAAGAAGATTAAAAAAATAAACTTGATTTTGATTTTGACACCCTGAGCGAGAGTGAGCATACTGGCTGAAAAGAAGAAAAAATTTCTCGTCTTCTTCTTTTGGCGTCTCCTCTTCCTCTTCCTCTTCCTTCTCTTTCTCCTTCTCCTTCTCCTCCTCCTCCTCATTTGGTTGATTTGGGTTAGTTTGGATTGGATTGGATTGGGTGTGCAGATAGATGGTTGAGTAGGTAGGTAGGTAGGTAGGTAGGTAGGTAGGTAGGCATTTATTCGAATAGTCATGTCAGGTCAGATCAGATCAGTGTATATGTAGTTGGGTTTTGACATTGACATTGGCATTGACATGGGATGTTTTCTTTGCTTTCACATGTGTGTGTATGTGTATTTTTCCATTTGGGGTACACAGAAAAAGAAGAAGAAGAAGAGAAAGACTTGTATATAGAGTACATACATACATACAGTACGTTTGACAAGGAAAGTCGTAGACGGGACAAAACCCAACTACACTTGTTGGTAATGGCTATACTTTTTTTTCCTTCCTTCCTCATGGGTTGGTTATCTAACTCTTACAATCTCCTCCTCCTTCAGACTTGTACCCAGAATCCCCAGTACATCCCTCAGTATACCCCCTCGCCTTCAACCACTGCCGACTAACCTCCGTGTCTACCCTCCCTCCCACAACCTCCCACTTGTCATTGTGCACTTCGATAAATCCTCCTCTCTCTTCATCCCACTCGAGCTGGTACCGCCCGGGTATACATGCACTCTGCACACGCTTCGTCGGGCGCCTCGCCCAATTGCCACATCCCCCCAGGCAGTCATCGGCTGGGAAACTTCCCAACGGCAGGGATCGTTGGTCCTTGACGCCCAAGACCCATTTCTTCGTCGTCTTCGCGCCCCCTGGAAACGCTTTCCCAAATGGGGTGAGGAGACAGGGTCCACGGTGGAAGTTCCTCCTCTCCACTTCTGCGGCGAGTTTGGCGTCTACCTTTACTTGTGTGAAGAGACAGGTGTGTGGGGTCCAGCACCGCGGTCCGCAGGGGCAGTGGCCTGCTTTCTATTTCTTGGCCAGCAGCTGGCTGCGGATGTGGTCGAGTGCCTTGTTGGCCCAGTAGCTGTCTCGTGGGAAGAGTCGCCACACTGCGAGGAGGTCGGTTGCGTTGTGATTGTGTGTCCATGTGTTGCGTTCAAGGTTGATGCGGAGGTGGTCGCGTTCCGAGTAGAGTCCTAGGACTGTGAGCGCGCGGTCGATGCGGCTGCTTGTGAGGATTGTGGACGAGTTTGGTGGTTGTGCGGGTAAGATGTCGTGAGTGGCTTTTTCATAGGCGGTCACCATCCAGGAGAGTACAATGCTTAGGCCTTGGGCTTCGCATTTCTGGGCGGGGAGTACGAGAATTCGAGATCCGGATGGAGTGGGACGGGTGTATAGCTTGACGAGTAGGGCGCCGCAGAAGTCGATGAGCATTCTGTAGGGCACGTCATGGAAAAGGATGGAGTGAGGGTTGTTGGACAGGGCGATGCTGATGCGGATGTCGGGCTTGATGATGCGGTTGGCTCGTTGGGTGAATGCTCGGGGCCCTAGTGATGTAGTGCTTGGTAGTAGCAGCATAGACTGGACAGTATGAGACGCGGATATTGATGTCTGACGAGAATGATAGAAGTCGTGCGAAGCGAGCGCTGTCAGTGACGGTGGCATACTGACAATGCGTGATGATAGATTTTGAAATGAGTGACTCGGTAAAATACAATGTATAACCATATACGACCTGTATGCAAACCCTGTACTAAATGTTATGATTGCGACATGGCCATGTGTCCGAGTGTTGGTGTGCAAGTCAAGTAAGAGTGATGCTCTGGTCGGTACAGCAAGACCTGAAATCAGATTTGAGAAGGAGGGAAAGACGTATGCACTTGCACCTCACTCATCTTTTCAACCATCAGCTTCTGAGACACTTGAAATATTTCAATATTGAAGTAGGCATGTCGTCAGCCGTAGCGAATAGCCCGTGGTACTCGGATCTTATCCACTTTTATTCGCTTGCAAATTACCTGCTCCTCTTTCAGTCAAAGCCTAGCTAGCATGAAGCCATGTTGCTAAACTCCAGTGATCAAGGATGTTGCTATACGAGAATATGTTCTTTCTAACAGCCGATAGGGGCCTCGACGTTCATAGACCAACGCGTGCTCAGATCAAAGCTTCTAGTACGTATAAAATTCCGATAAGTATTTGTTGCAGCACCTAGAAGAAAATCTAGTTATTACGGGACAAAACATAGCTTACTCAAGTAGGTGTCTAGAAGGACTTTGGCACGGAAGATGAAATCAAGCTGTAGTCCAGACCTGGCGTACTTGAACCATGGAATCTATCAGCTAGAACTCGGTTAGCTGGCTGTGTCATCATAAAAAAACGACTTTTCAAATCCATGATGAGCTATTGGCGTTTGTGGGATCCACCTTGGAATATACACCAACGAGACAGTCAAGCCAGCAATCTCCACACGTATTTAACGCGATAATTCTGCAGTAATCCCTTATCGGATGCCCGGACCTATTAGAAAATCGTACCAGTGTACGTGTTTGTGTCTGTAATGTTGTACTTTCCAACTCACCAGGTTGGTCTTTAACCTCCCCCTGTGGACAGTATCCTCAAATATGCCGACCGCATGACCCCAAAATTCTTTTCTACACATCGCTCTGCCGTGAACCCTTGTTTATTAACATCACACCGCAAGTTCTTTGCATGCTTTCTTCAAGGCCCCATTCACCCACGGTTTCATGCAGCCAACTCACCGTGTAAAATAACACCGAGCATCCAAGGCAACACCAGAGAGTCATTGGAACCCAGAAATACTATACCCATCAGAGCAAAGTGCATTCTGATTAAAACCCACGTACCTTACGTAACACAAAGGCTCATCCATCTCTGTGCCATCGCCATCAACGACCCTCAGGAGGCTGTAAAAGACTACCTCTTGCTGTCCAAAGGCGATTGCTCGTTCCCAGGAACAGGATCAGCAAGCGAAAATTTTCTCAGAGATTTTTTTTCATCTCCAAAAAACTATCTCCCAATTCAGTACCTTGCGATGCTCATAAGCTTCATACCCCGCCATTTTCGCGCATTGTAACAACGCGGAAAAAATACAGACGATTGCTTCTCTCTACCTGTGGCGTTTCTGACAGCTTCAGTATGACTAACAAGGCATTCAGAGTGGTTTCCAAGAAGATGACGGGAAATGCCAGAAGATCCGTTGTCCATCACAAAACGATATTCTCTTGCTCAGAGTAGTCTGTCGAAAAGATGGACTTTTTCTTATCCACAAGTCGCCCACACGGTCTAGATCTTTCTCCAGCCACGTCAAAGTATTTTTTTTTGTGGATGCAGAAATTTGAGCCGAAAGTAGAGTTACTAATCAAAACATCCAAGGGTTGTCTGTTGCCGCAAAGGGAAATCGTTCCTTGGAGTAAAAGGCTTTGTGGTCCAGAGCTTCCACCGATCCCAAAGTTGTGTAGTTGGAGACATGATGGCTTCTGTAGAGAGGATGCGTAGATGTAGTGAAAGTGAGTAGCAGCTCGGTGTTTGATGTCCTTGCGTTTGAGATTTCTAATCAATGGCGGAAGGAGATAGCCGAGATGCGAAGTGGGGAGAAATGATACTACTCAGCTACCCGACTATGATCATGCAATTATGAGGCGCTCAATTGGAGACGTCATAGTAGGCAATTACCTCTTGGTGAAAATAGAGTTTTGCTTGATATTTGAGAGTGAATTGGCCTCGAATGATAGTATAATGTCGGCACGAGTTTCCAAACGCAGTAAAGTGGGGCAGAACCCTGCCTGCTTTGGCCGTCGACGCAAACCTTGCTCTGGATAAACATTTGGAGATGTGCTGTGCATTCAGCGGCCCCGACTCAACCATTGTCAGATGTTCCAACCACATAACAATCGCCTAGGAGAAGTAGTCTCGACTTCGAATTTAAGTTTAACAATCATTTTGAGTGTTGCTGCATAGTCAATATATTCATGTTGTTGTAGTTCTGCTGGTACAAGTCAAGGGCGTCTCCTCTTTTTCGTCTGTTAGTGTGTTGCTAGTATTTCTCGCGCTGGCAAACGGACCACCAGATATAGATTGCGGGGGACATTGCCGCACTGTTTGGTACCCACATCACTGGGACGTCCTTAAGTGGCGTACAAAGTATGTCGAAGACCATTTTCCTCCTGTAGTTAGGCTTAATCCCATATCTCGTTAGTAGAAGTAATGGGTAGCAATTGAGATCCAGGCTGCGCAGTGGTGCTTGTACCGAGCCTGCAGACGCTCCGATGCGGCGATTCTTGAGTTAGACTACGCGACACTACTTATTCCGCGACTCCATAAACAGCTACTTTTTATTATGATTTAAAGATTGGCGATGAGACCCGACTGCCTCTAGTTTGATGGCATATTTAGTGGCGTGATTACACATGTGGCTGTCGCGAGGGCTGTGGAGTGAGTGCATCAGCCTACGTTGACTTTGACAACTGTGGGACGGTCGATAGCGACCCAAGTACGCAATGTAGCCGTAGTTCGTTGCTAGAGAGATACTATTGAGACTACAACTACACTCGGAAGGAGCGAAAATTCCCCGTAGGAACAGTTTCAATGCTTAGCCAGTCTTGGGGGTTCAGCAATGAGCTGTGATAGGTTGGACAAGCAAGAGCAACGGCATATGAAGGAAAATATGGCACAGCCTCCAAAATCGAGTGCCGGAACACAAGCGTTACACAAGATCAGGAGATGGGCGTCGTGCTGATGGATTTGATTCTTGGTAGGATAGCGTGGATCACGGCGAATCGATGTCTGGTGACTGGCGAATCAGGTGTGAGTATATCTACCATGTTGTGAAATGGCTGCGCTTGGCTTCTCAATACGGTAAGAAGGCCTGGTGTCTCATGGACCCTGCTTCAGCGTGAGAGGACGATAGTTTTGCAAGTGCAAGGGCGAAGGATGCGGCTGACGGAAGGTCTCCACAGCGGGGTCGCCCAAAGTAGTATGCAGCTCGTTCGGGAGACAGCGCACATACGTCAACAAGACCGGGATATAGAGCGATGCTCTGCGCCATGGTGGTTGGGTGAGCGTGGGCACCGGGGCGGAAGCCGTTACCCGAGACATGACCGGCATGCCGAACCACCCACACCACATCGACCATTTCGAACGACGCGACATGACCGACAAGGCATAGCGAGAGCGGGATGGATTGACACGACGTACACTAGGAGAAAGTTTGTCACTGCTTCTACCAAGATAACGTAGGGAGCCTGAGTATATACATTGCCAGGATGGTGCCGGCATGGAGTTGCAAGGTTTGTTTGGTGCAGCCGATTGATCTGTTTGCCGTGCTCCAAACGAGTGGCGCTTACCGGATAGAGTAGCGAGCCTTGGGCTCCTTGACTACTTACTTCATGAGTTGTGAGCCTCGAACGTGTCTGGTTCCGGCATAAGAAGCCGGGCCTCTCAAACAATGTTGCGTACCCTTTCGCATCTTTGGCAGGCCCTTGAAAGAGATGTTCTGTGATCCCATACCTTCAACCTGCAGCACTGCTCGTAAAGGTACACACGTTTCCTGGTTTCGGTCAAGACTATGTTGATCCCAAGCAGGCTCCTCTACGTCGCCTCCAAGTTCAGAAATCAATGCTAAAGTCAAACGAAAACGAATCAAGCGTGATGGCCATCCGCAGCTCCAGTTCGTCACGGCCACCGATCCTTCGCAATTCAGAGACGACGATGCGAAGAGAAGCGTGCGTTCACAGGCTATGATTCACTGGAGACATGAAGATTCGATGCAAAAGAAAAGAAGTCAGGAATCACCCGCAAAGATCCCTACGCCAAACGAACCCGCCGTGGCCAAGAAACTCACGATTTGTACCAAGGGCCCAAGCCCTCTTCAACACACGCCGCCAACTCAAGATGCACCCAGAACCGAATCACACAATAGTCATGTAGTCGAGCACGCCGACTGCCAACTCAGCGATGCCGACGAGGAGCTCCAAATCCAAATCTTGATCGATAGGCTGGCTAGTTGCGACAATATTGGCCCAGGTTTCGATCCCGATACTCTGCTGCCCCAATTTCGAAACCCTGAGCCAAATGTAAACTACCTTGTGCGTGAATGCGTGAAAGGGCTCACATCAGAGTCGGTACGCAGTAAATGGACTCCTTCTCATCCGCATATTATACTCAGCTCGGCACAGTTGGCATCTACATGGCTCGACATGTACGCAGGCTGTCCAGGCGATAGTAAAAGGACTGCTATGATCAAGGCTGCAACAATAAAAATTGTCAACGAACGACTTCGCAACCCCGAGACCCGTCTTGATGATACGACCCTCATGGTCATTGTTAGCTTACTCGCTGGTGAGATGTGGAGTTGTAATGAGAAGACGTTGCACATGCACCAGGCCGCCATGGGTCAGTTGGTTGTACAGCGAGGAGGATTGGACCGTCTGGGTGGAAATGGAGCAATCGCTGAAGTGACTGCAGCGTATGTATCTTTCTCTCGTCCATGTTCTCACATGCTGAAGTTTTTTAGATGCTGCTATCACTTTGATGTAGTCTGCGAAACTAACCCACCACCATCATTTCGAACCTGGAAGCCGAATACGCTTACCCCGACTGAATTAACAGGCCTTCCAGAGTCCCCTCTGTTTTGTCCGAGCGACCAGTTTCTTACAATCAATACAGCGACGCACTGTTCATCGCTCACCTATAAGCTGATTTGCGATATGCGCGATCTGACCAACCTATTCATCAGCCACAATAATGTGTTAGAGTCAACCCAAACCCAGCAGGTAGGGACAACGACACATTCTAGCTCTCTCTCACTCAACTATGATCTCAAGGTTGCCGCCATACTTGAGCGAGTAGCTTTGTTACCTTCGGCGAGCATACAAGGTCTCCCAACTTCTAACGATTGGGTATACGAATCCTGTCGTATTGCCGCACTCATATACACAGCTGCTGTCGTCACGCGTATTCCGTTTTCCATTGCTGCCGACCCCGCTTGTAACGCTGTTCTCTCCCATGCGGGACTACAACTCAGCCCCAAGTTTGGAGGGCATGCACTTGCAAACAGCCTTGCCGAAGCACTACACGAAGTATTAAAACTTACAGATACCACCAATCTCTGGAACGGTATGCCTGGAGTTTTCTACTGGGTCAGTACTGTTGGCGCTGCTGCTGCTCGCACGCCCTACACAATCGATATGACGAAGCAAACAAGGCGTCATAACGGAGCTTATGCGATGTGGGTGCGGCGTTGTCTGATAATGTTATCTACCCGCACAATGACCGTATTAGTCTTCCAACACCCAGTTCCCATTATAACGGCTCAAACACGACTACTAAAGATACAGGAACTTATCAATACTAGAAATCACAGCAACTTTGTCAAGTGAGCCAATTTCTCAAGCTCGCACAAAGTCTCATATTTAATTGGGCCTCAACCACCGTATCGGTCGCGACGACTACGCCTCCTTCAGCCCAAAAGGGTTGCTTACTAAAATATCTCGACACTGGTGTCCACTTACATGAGCTTGGTATTCATTGTAAGATGGAACCTCGAGTGAAGAAAATGGCACAGCGACCGGCTACGTCATATATTCGATGCGAAATATTAATATCTCGCTATTTACAACATCAATCCACGTAGAAGCCCTTAGCCCCGGTTCTCTCATTCACCACTGCAGAAAAATGCATATGCCACATGATCATCAAGAGATCAGATCATTCGCCTCTCCGAACTTTTAAGGTTCCATGCTCATCCGTCACGGCTCAGCTTTTGGTTCTTCTTGGCTTGCGGCTTTCCTGGACAATTGAGATTGCAAGGTTAAACTTTTATTGCGCGGTCAACGAGTTGTTTTTTTAGGCAATGGTCTCGTCTTGTGACCCGTTTTTTCTGCAACTATAAATATGCAGGTGGTCAACAGCAAGCTTACAAAGCAATTCAAATGTCCAATCAATGACTTCGTAAGCAGATCTTTTACTCTTAACTCTTGAAACTTTGTATCTGTCTCACTTCAGTTCGATTCTTACATGAAGCTTGTCAGCTTCCAGGCCCTTCCACATTTTCGTGCGAAAATGGTCCATGTATGGAAAGCGTAGCCTTCCGAACGTAATTTACCTGCTAATTTCACTCACTTTTCCTCTTTTTCCAATCACAGATCTCGGTTCCCCAAGGCACAATTTGCACATGACGCGAGAGCATCTGACTTTGATGACGTCGTAGTCTGTATTGTGCGCTGCTAGCCAATGGTACCAAGTAAATTCCCTCGGGAGCAAGAGCAAACACCTGAGCCAATGCCGTGGTGTTTTGCATACGCGAAGCAAAGCGAATAATTTTCAATGCTCACCGTGCTATATTTTGTCTTTTACTAGCTGACTGGTTTCTTCACGGGGCAATTCTCAAGCCCTCCAGCAGACTTTTCCTAGTTTTAATGCGTCATATGGTCTCCAGCCAAGGTGAGGTACGCAGATCGATGGCAGCGCGTGTTTGCATTCGGCCTCCGAGGAAGCCGCGCTTCTTTCGCAGGTGTTTTTTCAGCCGGGCCGGGTGGCTGCCGAGCGGACCACGAGGAACACCAGATCCGTTAGAATCATTGACTAACATTTGCTCCGACCACCTATTTAAGATGGAGAATGGTAACTAACAAATACAAGGGTTTAGAATATCATAATAGCGATCATCGCAACTGGAAGTAGTTTTTTACTATCAAATATGGCTCTTGTTACTCAATTTTGCTATCACAAGCATGGCAAGAACCCAACTAAGAAAGCACTTTTTGCAGACGAAAGTCTCGAGAAATCGCATGTGCAACTTACAGTATTTTCGGGGGCCTGGAGGCGACTATTTGCATCGAAACCGAACAAAAGCCAATGTCGTTGGGTCCCAGCACTGTCCGGTATCGTCGAAGCTGGGGATGAAGGCCTGTATTCCTCAACACTATTCACCAGCCTGCATGAATATCACAACGATATTTCATACGAAAGTCTACTCGAAGTATTTGCCAACAGTCTGAGAGCCCGCCCTATTGCGGATAGATCCACATACTCTCAACATATCTCTGGGTTCCTATCAACTAAGAGAAGTGGTGGTAGTGGACCTGGAATAGTACGTTCACGGTCGCAGGGGAATAGAAATGGCGTGCGAACAGAAGCAATGTCAAAGACCAGAAGAAAGAGTGTAGACTCATCGACATTAGAGAGAACTCCGGCTAGGAGTATGTCAATGAAGAGGCCAGCACTGGTATTGATTCCCACGAGTACCGGTTACATTGAGACGGACAAGCTGAGCGCTATGTCGAGGTCTTGGATGGAAAATGGAGTATTTCCAGAAACACAAGATGGAGCAACAGGCATTAGAGTCACGCCAGCAGAACTCACAGCACTTTCTCTTATCCTTGGCAGTCCCCTTGACGTTACTAGTCCGAAGGCTGAAGCCGTGCTTACTCGGCAAGGTGCACTTGGCATCTCAATCTCATCGAAAATGATAGATTTTGGAGAATACCAAGTTGTTCTCAATGTGCACAGACAAAGTATTGCTCAACTACCTGCCAGCGGGTCTGGCTTTTCACCCCTCTTGGCGAAGCACCTTGCATTTGGTTCTCTTCCGTTCTTGCAGGATACAAAAACCATTCATAGTATCCTCATTACTGATGAGACAATCGATATGATCCAAACAGGTAGACCATTCTTCCTCCAAACGTCCTCCAAAGAAACACCTCAATGGAGATACTTTGCTGCACTGCCCCACTCTCGGAACCCGAGATTCTATGTCGCCTCTTCATCTCATTCCGCAAAACCGGCAGCCACCCTAATTGACACCATCGCCAATTTATCATTCACAGGCGGTCTCACGCCGCTCGCCTCCTCACCACTTGTTACAGCCGTACGATTCGTCGCATCTGGTGGCCTACCACCTGGACGACTTCTTCAGCGACTTGAAGGCCTCGTTGACAAAGTCCATAAACACTCGCCCCACCTCAATATCTTTGGGCCACTCTACGAGCCTCATAATGCTGGCCTCCTGTTTCGTGAGCGTGAGCGGCTAGGAAAGCTTGTCACAGACGCCGTGTCAAGCGAATCACTTGCAGATAGGGTTGCACGCATGCACAGATACACCACCTTGCTCGAGCGCTTGATGGCTATGGTCTCCGATATAAAGTCTCATGACGTGCTGGCCGCTGTAAAAAAAGCCTCCAGAAAAGAAATGCAATACTCGTACGCAGGTGCCGTCGCTGCTCACACAGATACTGGATCCGGAACACCCGTTAGTGCTGAATCACGACTAAGCGCACACCGATCGAGTATCGAATCGAGTAACGCTTCTGGCGCTGACTCGAATACCATACCAGCAAAGAGTCTAGGTCAAGAGATGGAGCCAATATTGAAGAGCGAGTTACCACTTAGTATTGAAGCCATTGCGATGGTGGCACGCATGGTACTGGTTGCTTGGACATTAAGTGTTGAGAAGGTGGCTTGGGGCGAGGGAGAAGGAGGCTTCAGGCTTCCAGACTTACGATCATTACCAGAGAAAATGATCTTGTGCTAATTTTATGCATTGGGTTTGATAATGTATATCAGGATTATGTGTAAACTGTAATGTCGGCGTTGCGGTACTAAGCGAACTGCTAATATGCTCTTAAAGTTCACACGGACAAGTCACCCTGTCGGTGTTCTAGCTTTGGGAAGTGACCCAAAATCACATGTAGACTTTTCAATCTTCAATCGACCTTCTGGTTTCAATGATACTTCTATAGCCTTCTTACTGTATCAAGCTATAAGTGCGTATTTCCAGCTCAAAAGCGTGCGCGCACCTGAACTTGCTAAATCTCAAGGATTTCTCACTGTTGGTCCTCGTCCGACTTCCAGAATATCCATGCAACGACCGTCATAATCTTCAAGATCACCGCAGTCCAGAGTGCGCCAGCAAGTCCAATAGAGCTATGCGCATACAAACCACCGAGGCATGCTCCAAGAAGTAGAAGTAATGGCGCACCAATTCTCCTATTTCTCTCTGGGTTGTTCCACGCAAAGAGGTTGGGGTCAGAAAAGCCGTCACAATATGTGCTTGTCAAAACCACACTTGTTAGGCTGTTATACCCCAACGCTCTCGAAGTCACGGCTTGCCCGCTCGACTGGAAAGCAACAGATGCAAGCGGTACCAAAACCTGCCAGTGGAGCTCATTCGTGGTGTCATTCCCAAACATGACTATCAGCGCTGCTGCGATGATAAGAAGTGTCTGGAATGAATACGACGCAACGAGCACCCAACGCCTCTTTGGTGAAAAGTAGCGGTGGAAGCGTGCGAAGCAAAAAGAACCCAGGCAGAAGAATGATATTGATGTCAAGGCCTTGACCCAACGAATGCCCTCAGTAGGCGCGACTAGTCCCAGACCAAGGTAAATTGTGTTTCCTGAGCATTGCGTGTGAGCTGAAAATGCAATGCAAAGAGTCATTTTCTGACTCACCCGTCTGCATGCTCACGAATGAGCCCCAAATAAACACCGCGGAGCTATCTAATAGCCCCGTGATGATGTAGCAAAAAAGCAATACCAAGTCTGCCCTGTGTTTGCTGACGTCTGCTGCCATATGCTCCCTCAATCGGTGCCATGACTGCGATACATCCGAGTTTTTGCCGGGTCGGCCGAGGAGCGGAGTTTCCTCGTCCGGTGCGCGGTGCGTGGCGTCTCTGCGCAAAACAGTGTTGCTCATGGTTGCGGAAGGTGAGTACAACCTTGAGTAGGGGAATGCAGCGCGAGAGGACGTGTTTTAACGTGGATTGGAGCGCGCCGAAATGTGACGGGGGTACCCAGCAGCGTGACGCATAGATCGGCAGGAACGCATCGTAAGCTTTAACAAGCTTCACGGCAATTGCGGGATATCTCAGGAATGTTGAATGCCGTTTCCCGTAGACAATCAATTCAACTGGTTTGTGAAGTCTTAGGCGTGGAAGAATTCGTTGAGCGTGAGGGGACTGTTGGAACGCTTTAGCCGATCCATGCAATTGCTGTCTAAACTGTCGTCATCAATAGCGCGGTATGTTCGTGACAGACATCATAAAGACGTGTTGGTGCCGGCTTGAAATGTTATATCACTTCAATTGTGGTCAAGTCTTTGGTTTGAATTAATTGACTGAACTCAAACATGCATCTCCCCTCACTACTCGTTGCTTTTGGTGTCTGCGTTTGTGCTGCACCTGTTGATCAACAGCCAATTGTTGGGAGTGCTCGCCATCGCGCAGCAGCTCACAAGGTCCAAGACCCATACACGTCTGACTACCGCGACCCATACGACAAGAAGGTTGATGCACAGACGAACAAGCTTCATCCATTGCCATGGGTGAGTACAATGGGCTATGGGTAGCAAGGAACAACGCATTCTATGTCGTGTCTTGATCCGAAACTGCTCTCGTTCAAGATCAAGAGCCATTTAAGTCAAAACACCTGCTAACTTGGAAATAGCGAAATGGCGAGGGCGCTGATATGCTGGGCCCACGTAACAGGGAGCGTGAAAGACAAAACCCCGACTTGATTCGCCCTCCTAGCACTGACCATGGTAACATGCCCAACATGAGGTGGTCGTTCGCCGACTCTCATATCCGTATCGAAGAGGGTGGTTGGACGCGTCAGACCACTATTCGTGAACTTCCCACTAGCAAGGAGCTTGCTGGCGTGAATATGCGCCTTGATGAAGGAGTGATTCGAGAGCTCCACTGGCACAAGGAGGCTGAATGGGCCTACGTTCTGGAAGGTTCAGTTCGAATCACTGCTCTCGATACAGAGGGTGGTAGCTTTGTCGACGACCTCGAGAAGGGTGATTTGTGGTATTTTCCTTCCGGTCATCCCCACTCGCTCCAGGGCTTGAGTCCTAATGGCACCGAGTT
The DNA here is from genome assembly GCA_022701365.1 of Mycocentrospora acerina. Lineage (NCBI taxonomy): Eukaryota > Fungi > Ascomycota > Dothideomycetes > Pleosporales > Mycocentrospora > Mycocentrospora acerina. Next base: position 222,965 of record JAKUHH010000080.1, read on the forward strand.
TCTTCTCATCTTTGATGATGGCAACTTCTCCGAAGACTCAACTTTCCTTCTCACTGATTGGGTTGCACGTACACCCAAATCAGTCCTCGCTGAGAACTTCCGTGTTGCTCCAGAGGTGTTCAAGGCTATCCCTCAGAAGGAGAAGTACATCTTCCAAGGCTCAAGCCCAGAATCGATTGAGAAGGAAATTCCAAGCAAAAGCCCGGGCTACAAGAAGTCCAAGCTCCAATTCACTCACAAGATGCTTGCTCAGGAGCCGTTGAACACGACCGGCGGCACGGTCCGCATCACCGATTCAACCAACTTCCCACTTTCCAAGTCTGTAGCTGCTGCACATCTTAACATTCAGCCTGGAGCAATCAGAGAGATGCACTGGCATCGTGAGTTTTACGCCTATGAATCTATGTTACGCCACTAACGTCACTACAGCCAACGCCGACGAATGGTCCTACTTTATCAAAGGTCGCGCCAGGGTAACCATCTTTGCCGCTGAAGGTACAGCCCGTACATTTGATTACCAAGCGGGTGATGTTGGAATCGTACCCAAGAACATGGGTCACTTCATTGAAAATCTAAGCGACGATGAGGACGTCGAGGTTTTGGAGATTTTCCGCTCCGACAAATTCCAGGACTTCTCCTTGTTCCAGTGGTTGGGCGAGACGCCACAAAGGCTGGTTCGCGAGCATTTGTTCGCGAACGACCCGAAGAGTGGAGAGAAGTTTGAAAAGGCTATTACAAATGCAGAGAAAGATCCCATCCGCAGTGTTTTGGGAGATGAAGAGGACGACAAGGCGGAGTTGTAGAGCTGTATCTTTTTGACAAAAACGACGCGTCAGTACTATAAGAAAGAATTTAATGATAGCGAAATTGTAATTTTAAGTGGACTTATATTGCATTGTTTGGTTCCTGTTCTAGTTACATCCGTATATCAACGCTCTTCATGATTATTTCTCACTTTTCTACCAAGCTTTTCAGCAAAGCTCGTGCTTCTTCTCTACAGCGTTGTGAACATTCGTGTCAGGATTATACCCCGATAGGGGCTGACGGAGGTTACTACTAAGTATCAATACCACCGTGGGCCATGCCGGACCACTATGGGAACCTTATACCCCTCTCTTGATATCCGTTACCATCCGGATCACCGAGAGACTGCTATATAGGCTACTAAAGAATCGTTACTAGGAAGGTAGCGATTCGTCTATGAAATACTACTATTATACGTGTATAGTACACAGAGACTTTACTTGCTCGGTGACGTGAAGTAAGAAGGTTTCTAACAATTCGTCTATTCTGTCATTGCCGACTTTCTTCCTTTACGTATTTTAGCTTGCGACAGTGAGGTTTTTAGCATTCTACATTGAGGCAATATTCGTTAGGTACTATGAATATAATGTATTAGTGTGATTTGCCTTTGAGCACAAGTAAGAAGTTAGAAGTACATTGTACTTCAATAACTTTTGTTTGTTTCTTGCCCAACTGTGTGCAGCGCTATTTTTCTACAAAACATTACTTGGAAATAGTCCCGCTTACGCAGTTGGGTAGTGGAAATTGCGCCTATAGTCAATAATGCGAGACAAGGAAGGGCAAGGTTAAGACGAGCACTCGTTTGGTTAGGGCATGGAACTTGAGGTCCAATGGTTTTTATAGAGACTTTCGTAGCTTGCGAGTATTTTACGGTCTAGGTTAACAAAAAACGAATTTCTCGATTAAATAAATGAGTGAGTCGTTTTCAAGACTGCCGCTATCTTAGTATCCTAAGATTGGAATGTACACTTAAAGCGAAGAAGATCTAGGGCTAGTGTTAGTAAAACATGAAACATCCCGCACGTCAAGATGCCGGAAGACGTTTAACGGCCTGCTCGAATTACTTTCCATGAATTCAACAGATCTCGAGAGTAGCGTGTTTTGATCTTGACTTAGCTCTATAACCGCTGAAAGAGGGAAGGTTTACGTTACATCTCTTTAAAGATGACAAAAGTTGGGTTATCAAGCTCCCTCGTTGTTCGTCTTACCAGTCGAATGTATTTTGTAAGTCATTCTGGTCTCGCACCTGTGGTGGGGATTTAGAGGCCTGAGAAAGCCAGAGCTAATAAATGGAAAGTAAAGGTGGTGTCAATCTAGAGTGAAAATTCACAGCTCTATTTCATCACCCAAATCAATGGAGTGAAGCTGGACGACGAGACACTCAAGACTGTACTACAAGCTGCACTTTCTGCACACAGATTGGGCAAGCAGCAAATGAACAACGAATAAGAGAAAACTTCCATCCATTATAACGCAGCAAAGACATAACTATCTAAAGAATAGTGGGCATGATATCTTAGTGGTCGCTTGAGTTTAGAGGTTAATTATGTATTCTTGGCCATTGGCCCTACTGAGGGTGTAATGAGCAAATCATACACCCAGGTCCACTCATGCAACGTTTTATTCTGATATCACCTTCGATTTAGTTTTCCTGATTTTATGTTCGACGCCTATTTGCGGCGTGATTAAGAAACTTCCTCCTGAGCTATTAGTTTGAGCCCCTTCGCATTACATTCACTTTTCATTCTTATTTGCTAGACCTACTCTAAGCGCCGAAGCCTCGCCGTCATCAAAACTTCTATATATGTACATATATGTAATTGCCTCATCTTTCTTCCTCAAACGCAATTTTCGATCATTCCAATTTCAACCATTCTTTGTTTTGAGGATTTCAATCACGTACCGTTCTCGACTTCCAGAACACTAGCAACTATAAAATTTAACATCACCTACCTCTTCGCTTTCGTTTTTTTGGATTCTTCCTACTTTCGCACTCCCTCCCAGTATCGCTTTCACTCCCACCACTTTTTCCATCCCATCTAATGCCACCAACTTCCGGATGATGTTGTGTAGGAGAAAAACAACTGGAATAGTAGTATTCAGTTGATCTATTGTTTGGACCACCTTTCTATCTATTTAAGTGTGTAAAGCTACTTTTATATAGATAAGAGAGAGCTTAGTAAGTGCTATAACTAAGCTTAGTATGCATGCCTTAAATTAGTCTATTAGATACTCCATATGTGGAGCTGAGGAGTATTAGTTACTCCTCTGATATTGCAGTGCCAAGTTTCAGTAAGAGGCCACGTAAGCGAGGCTCGTGAGCAAGGCTCTGTTTTGTGACATGTTGGGTATCAACTGCCGTGGTAGTGTTCTCTGCGGTCCTCTCGGCAGCGGTACTGTTTCCAAGGCGGAGTTTTTATATCCAGAGCAGTCCGGATGACACAACTTTTGGCGATGGAGACTAAATTGCATGCTCTAGGTACGCTCCTTCCGGTGAGCAAGCTGTATGCACCTTCCCACGGAGTTTGAAGAAAGGGGAGACAGTTACTGGTAAGATAGTTATGCCGATGGTCGCTGCGGTCGTCAAACATGAATGCGAGAAGTGTGGAAGCTGCCCAGTCTACCTTGGTAGCAACGTGGGCACCGGAAAAATCACTATCAAATATGTCGCATATGGGTGTGGCGACGGCATCTGCCCTTACAATCAACACAGATAGGTTGTATGGTAAGGTTTTCTGTTCTTTCGATTTTCTTGTCCTCTCGCTGACAGACAAATCTATTGATCAGAATAGCTTCGACATGCTTATTTTGTACCTACTTGACAACTCGCGGCTAGAGCATATGCGTTTGTGAGGATGGCACGTTTGGGCTGGGGAAAATTGACTTGTAATTATACGTGAAGGGTGGGAAATCTTAAATCTTTCTTAGCTTGATCGACAATCCTCTTGCCAGTTAGCAAATATGATAATACATACAATGCGTCATTACCTTCATTTCTTGGTAGTTCTTCTCGTCTCGCTAGTAAGAAGCAAGAGAATAACTTAGTGTATCGCAAGAAACTGTTGCTCACCACTATCCAAGTGTTTTTCAACTCTTTATCTTGAGAATCTCAATTTTTGCTAGCTATATTCTTAAAAACCCCTGAAGCCGTCGATGTCTGACATATATGGAATGATAATTTTTATAAAAACGTTGCAACAACCTGCTAGTCCGGATTTTCTGGACTATCTAGACTACTAAATCTCCTAGGTTTGGTGATTCACCAACTCTTGTCTTTGAGATTTCGTAGCTGATCACCGAATGATCCCAAAAGTACATCAGAAGCCGCCATCTCCTTGGCGGAGGTACTTCTACCCCTCTTGCTGTACCCGCCATACTTCCAGGCTGGTCGTACATTCCCTGCACCGGCCCAACAGCCACACCCACCAGTCGGGCATGTGATCCTGAGCACCAAACTTCTTTGTCATTATCTTTCGAGAATGGCAAAACATACTCGAGTTGAAACGAGTATGTTGGGTTTAGCTGATTGGATTGTTTCGACCGTGTTAGACTGAAGACGCCCGCACGACCGTCAGGTGTTGCGACAACGAAAATGCCAAGTTCAGGTATTTGTGTGGAAAAGCAGAGGCGGTCGTGAGATGGTAGGACCTGAGTTCCATACGTAAACCCCCTGTCTAAAAATTGAAGCGGTCTTCTCATAGTAATGATGGGATCGAGATGATAAGTAATGGGGCCAAAAGGGCGTTGAAATAGAAAAATGTCTTCTTTAGTGACGATGAGGCAAGGCGTGCATAAAGGATCAGACTGAAGTAAGTCAGCTCTGGAATACATAGAGACTTTGATTGAGAGATTCACCTGACACTGAAATGAAGGCGAAGTTGTGACCTCACAGTAAGCGGGGTTGGGTTGTGCTATACTTGAAGTTTGTATATATGCACCGAAATCTATGTCAAGGATTTCACTGTTAGTGTCACTATCGTCACTATCGTACGCAGTAGCAACTGCTGCCTGGATAAGGGGCTGGAACCACGGTAATGGTGTGTTGAATGGGTGGGCTGTGTCAGTGTCCATCGCTGCCTGTGATAGTATTTGACTCTCCGTCTCTGGGACGAAGAGAGTATTTGGATCGGGACTGCTTTGTTGTGAAGATTCGTTATGGACCATGTCCTGGTTATTATCCAAGACCATCTGATTTGACTCCACACTTGCTCCCTCGTCCTCGTTATCCTGCAATAATTCAAGTGAGCCTGAGTGCGCACCACTGGTTGCCAGGTTCGAAATGACTTCTTCTGATCCATCAGACTCAGCATCCGATAGAACCATATCACTCGATTCTTCTTCAAACAGTTCGTTATCCTGAGATCCCACAATCGGAAAAATTTCATATTTATGCTTGACAGAGAATCTAGCTTTTTGTGCGCTTACATCTCGGAAACAAGGGTCGATGCGTACAGGTGCTAGTTCTTCATCGACGGCATCATCATATGCCGACCGGGGATCTAAGAACACAGTTCCCCACGCACCATGGGGAAACGCGCTAGATTTCCGACAGTGACACATTCCAGGAGGCAATTGCGGTGCTTTGTTTGTGTGCTGAACACTTGCACAGAATCCCAACTGAATAACCCGGGCTGGTGTCTGAGGGTGATATAAATCCCATAAAGTGGTTTTTCCATCTATGGAGCTACTGGAGAGCCAACGACCAGATGGATCGCTACCGTTATTGTTGAATGTCACTGCAGGAACGTTCGTGCTGGCGCGAAGGGTCATGACGCTATCCTTTTGTCTGATGTGAAAGGGGTCTGGCGAGATTCCGCCATTGATATGAGGCTTTATTTCAGTAGCAGCCGGATTGCCTAGGTTCTGCGATGGGCTCGTCAGAGCAAATGCAAAGACGGTAACATTGTGGGTGTTGGCGCTAACAGCGATCATTCGCGCTTCTCGGTGAATAGCTATGCCCCACGCACTGGCCCCAACATTGTGGTGGAACAAGATTTTGATGTTGTCTCCATCCAATACTCTTAAATCGTCGTTCGACAGCGCTGAGTGACGCTCCAAGGCATATTGAATCTCAGCAACGCGGTACCCAATTATGTCGCCGTCATCGCAAGCAACTAACAAAATCTCCTCGTGACCTAAGTAGTCTAAAAACACGCGGCTAATGGAATGGGGGTCCTCTGGGTCGATTCCAGCTTTGAGGCCAGGCGATGAGATCGGTGGACTTAAGATAAGAACTGGCTCACGGGACAGAGATTGATCCGGAAAACTTGGGTTGTAAATATGAATAGTATCATTGCAAGCGACAAAATAGAGATTGTGACATGCAGATAAAGCGGTAAGCTCACAGCGCCAGGCCTTCATCTTCGGTCGGTCGTGAGCATTCTGGAACTGCTTGTGGTTAGCAAATCATTCTTTTGACTCTGATTTAGCACTAATATTAGTGAAATAAGAATTTAAGATGATTCTGACGGGGCCATTAAATAAGTTAACCGTATATATACGGAATCTGTGTGTGAAAATGGGCATATGAGAGTGCGCTGCTCCCTCGTCTTGCTTGAGAACAACAATTAGAGTGTGCAAACAGGAAAACCTCACCCTTTGAGACCATTGCTGTACACCTGTCAACGTGCAGGAGATGTGATGCTGCATCTTAGATTACTCATTCTTGATACTGGAAGAGTAGTAGGTCCGATGTCTTGTGGAGTAGTGGATGATAGGTAGTTGGTTGGTTGGTCGTGACGTTAATTAGCGCCGCCTACCACTTCCTGATTGGGCTGCCACGTGCGCTTCTCGACTAAGGAGCACAGTTCAAGGAAGATGATAAGGCGGGTTTGCAGGCCGCAAGATGATGCGAAAGAAAGCATGTGAACGATGTAAGCTTGGGAGAATTAGCAAAGCACATAAAATGAATAAAACCTAATAATAGCGCATATTGAACATGACAAATGTCATCACAGAAATGTACGTAGGTGATGCGATCAGAAAAAGGGCTTAAAGGCCATTGCACTCAATGTTCAAAAATAGTGCAACGCCTCATTCTCAACCTGCTTGAGCATTCTACTCGTCTATAATAGCATGATATCTATTATGAAGCCCATGTGCGTGGACGAAACACGATTGTTTCTAAATTACACAACAATGTCATTCAAATCATCCAGTAGATTTCCTTTTGGACACGTGTAAGATTAAGTGCGTCACTTCGTAAACCCAAACGCCATTTAATGCTTCGCTGTAACCTGATCGCCGGTAAGCTTCTCGACAGCTTCCTTGGCGCTGTTCATATGTTAGCCAAAACTCTATGTTGTAATGGAGAGGGAACGTACACGTCGCCAAGAGCAACCATGCAGACTGTCTGCCAAATTCCGAGACCAATTCTAGGAGTAACGCCACGATAAAGACCCTTGAGACCATTGTTTGAGTAGATGTAGTTGAACGCCTTGCCAACAGTGAGATTCTTGGGACGGTTGGGGTCAACAGTCTTCGACTGCATCTCTACACGGATGACCTCGATAGGCTGGTTCCATGCGCTCAAACCGCCACCGATTGCAGAGGCGAGGATCTTCTCTGCGACACCGAGCTTCTCACCATGCTCCTTGTTGGTTACCTTTCGGATTCCAGTCTCCGCGACACGGGACAGACCAAATCGGGAGCCCCAGTTTGTGACTTGGCGCACGGCAACGGCGTTCACACCGCGGTTGATACCGCGGATACCTTCAGCACGATAGATGCCCATGAAGGTTTCCAGAGTTCCAGGGGGCTTCACGCCCGTGGATGCAACCTTATGTTTTGTGATCTCAACGGTCTTCATGCACGTGCAGAAGCCCATGGTGGCATAGGCCTGTGCAAGACCACCAGCCATACCACCGGAGATACCACCGACAAATTCGTTTGCGCCGAACGACTTGGCGTAGAACTCAGCTTCTGAAGCAACGAAGAGAAGAACGGCGCCTTTGGTGGAAGCTTCGATCCACGCCCAGGGAATGAGGCCTTGGTAGACTGCGCGGGACAGCTGTCAGCTTTACGATCAAAGGTAGATAATGCTGCACGCCGTAAGACTTACATCCAAAGACACCTCCACGCGCCCAAATACGGCTGATAGCTCCCGCCATGCCATCAGCCCTGTTGGCAGCCATGGTAGTCTTGGTAACTTCCAACGGCTGTCCCAGAGTAGTCACTTCGAACATGTTGAGGCCAGCGCCGACTGAAGTATTGGTTAATACTTGAAAAGTAGATCTAGTAGCCTCAAACTTACGCAACAAGTTGCTAAACTTGACGGGCTTCTTCTCGAGCTTCTTAGGCTCTGTAGCCAAGGCGGGCACGCCTGTAGGAGCTGTAGAACTCATCTCTGGGGATCTCTTGTCAAAATGTATGGGCCTGACCAAGGCAGAAGGGTGCACCGTAGCAAAAAGTGTGAATGAGGAGTGAGGATTGAGGGACAGCGCATGTACACAGTAAAACTGGCGGTGATGAGCTTGGACGTGTCTGAGCGTTTGGTTGAACGTGAACCGCAAGTCTAACTTGCTTTGGAGTCCCTGAATCTCACGGCTATCAGGGATCTTGGCACAGCCCCGAAGTGCGGCACAAAACGCTCTGTAGCTCTTTCCTTGTAACGGGACCGCTTGTAAACAATGTCACTATCATCTATTCAGATTGAGGCAGTCTCACGGCGCATCTATGGCAGTAGTTTAAAGCCCCACGTTGCGTTCACGATGCTCCTGCCTTTTCCGAACTCGGGGTATATGGTGGGGCGTATCGCAAGCCGCGGCCGGTTCCCCAGCATGTGCCCAACCAATTCTCCCGCGTCTGACATCCCCAGCAATTTCTTCTTGATTGGTTGTCGCATGCACTTAATGATCGCACAGTTGCGACAATGCCGATCCACATGTGTATTTCAGTCAACGTATTTTGATTTTGATCAGTTTGAATGTATGAATGTATGAATGCAAGTCTGCGCGAAAGTAATGTGGTATTGAACGTTAAGACATGATATTGCGGTAAGTCGTTCACTAAAAGTGGTCATACAGCAGAGACATCCAAACGCTCGATGTATGCCATGACACCGAAACGCACCCAATATACCTACATTCCCAATCTAGATAGTACACAGAAACTGCATTGAGTCTCAACAAAAGCCCCACATATTTTCTTCACTTCAGCGCAAGCTGCCGCAAAGGTCTTACAAGGTAGCGCCAACAAGCTTGGCGTAAGCCTCAGTGCTGAAAGACTTGGGCCTCTCAATGGGAGCACCGATAGCGCGGTCGATGATGAGCTGGGGAAGCACACCAAGAGCGCGGGAAACACCGAAAAGGACGGTGTAGTAGTTCTGCTCGGTGAGACCATAGTACTGGAGAAGGACGCCGGAGTGCGCATCAACGTTGGGGTAGGGGTTCTTGGTCTTTCCGTGCTCGGTAAGAACACCGGGGGCAATCTTGTAGACCTGGCTGACAAGGTTGAACATGGGGTCGTCAGGCAAGTGCTTCTGGGCGAACTCGCGCTGGGAGACGTAGCGGGGGTCAGTCTTGCGGAGAACGGCGTGCCCGTAGCCGGGAACGACCTGACCGGCCTTGAGGGTAGACCAGAGGTAATCCTTGATAGCCTGATCGCTAAGGTCGTTGCCAATGGCCTTCTTCATCTTCTGGAGCCAGACGAGAACTTCCTGGTTGGCCAATCCATGGAGAGGACCAGCAAGGCCGTTCAGACCAGCAGCCAGGGAGAGGTAGGGAGAGCTGAGAGCGCTACCAACCAGATGAGTAGTGTGGGCACTGACGTTGCCGCCCTCGTGGTCGGTGTGGATGGTGAGGTACAGACGCATCAGCTCAACAAAGTCCTTGTTCTCGGAGAAACCGAGCTGGTTGGCCAAGTTGAATGAGTAGTCCTTATCTTTCTGAATGGGAGCGACCTTGCCATCCTTGTAGATGTTGCGGTAGATCTTGGAGGCGATTGTGGGAAGTTTGGCGATGAGGTCCATGGAGTCCTCAAAGGTGTGCTCCCAGTACTGCGACTTGTGAATTCCCTTGGCGTATGCCTTAGCAAAGTTGGACTCGTGCTCGAGGGCGGTAACGGCAATAGAGAATTGAGCCATGGGGTGGAGGGTGCTGGGGCAGCGGTCGATGAGCTCTTCGACGAACTTGGGGACGTCGGAACGGGCAGCCCACTCAGCGGACAGGTCGCGGACCTGTTGCTCAGAGGGAACCTCTCCGGTCAACAAAAGCCAGAAGAGACCTTCTGGCAGAGGCTCCTGGCCACCGGGGGCCTTGGGGAGCAGCTGCTGGCATTCGGGGATCTGGATAGTATAAGTGGGGCTCAAGAGGACTGCCTGAGCTGTTACATACGGTCTTGCCACGGAAGCGGATACCCTCCTCCGAGTCGAGGACGGATCCCTCCCAGACAAGTGACTTGATGCCACGGGCACCTCCGTAGACCTGGTCTAGAGTGACCTCGCCGATGACCTTGCTGCCGTGCTCTCTGTAATAACCTGTCAATGGCGTGCTACGGGGTCCGCGGGGATGCTGGCTACATACTTGCGGAGCTTCTTGATTTTCTCAATCTCGCCAGGCAACTTGTTGGCGAACGTCTCCTTCAGCGACTGCAGTTGCTCTCGTCAGCGGTGGCTCTTGCACATTATTGAAGGCTCCCAAACCGTGGTCTTGCCCGCCGAGTAGCAGCGGATGCCATTGAAGGCAGTGGTGCGCAGGGGAGCGGCAGCGCGGAAAGCGCTCGACAGTCGCAGAGCAGAGGCCATTGTTGATGATGTGTGAGAGGTGACGATGGCAGAGAAGGTGGGAGAGTTAAAAGCCTGCGAGCGGAATCTAGAAAAGCTACCAGCCCGCACAGACGTCACAATTCCTCCGGCCATCCCTCGGGACTCGTCCCCTCCACATCCGACTTCGATCCACTCACTACCAATCCTGCTGTGCGCATGATGAAGATGGCAAGGACATCATTTGAACATGAGTGTCTGAATACTTGATCTTATCAATCATGTCAATTCTTTGACCATGATTGTGATATCTCACATCTACATCTACACAGCTGTTCTAGAAGATGGTCGCCCAGTACCACAACTATGCCCATGAGATGCGCCATAAGCGCTTGTTGGCCCAGCATTCAACAACCCAACTGGCAGACATTTTGAGATCCTATTTATGGGGCAAACTTCTTATAGATGTGCTTTGACATGGGTGTAGACAGTTGCAGGTGGCCAGTAAAAGATACAACAACTATTTTGTTTTACAGTCCTTGACAGGCATCAACGAGATCCATGAAAAGTGTTCAATGTTAATTAACAAACTAATTTGTGATCTGTCGACATGAACAAAGACAATATCTCATCAACTGAATCAGGTGCATTTCAAGGCATCGCCTGCGCATCATCATCATCGACACGTGACGGTAGGCCGCTGCTAGCGCATTCAAAGTCGGCAAGAGCCAACTTCTCTCTCTCCCCACAGGTCTCCAACTGTACTGCACCTGCGCGCTCCACGTAGACAGACCATCTCTCAGTCCGGCGACACCATCTCACTGCTTCTTTGATATTCTGGCTCGCTGCGACCCGCAGCTTCGCGTGTGAACACAATCTCGCCTCGCGTCGCGCCCTAGATTAAAGCCGCACGCAGCTTTCTCAGCGCGAAAACAATACTGCACAACCAACTCGGGCTATTGAAACAGTTGCAATTGTGCACTCTGCTCGCTCAACTGCCACTCTTCTCTACACTCTGCGTACATCCTAGACATTGCTACTCCGGCTCTTGATTTGAGGTTCGAGTACAATTTGCGTGCTGCTGTTTCGGCGCTCTCACCACGTCTTGTTCTATTTTCCCACATAGTCACTGGATCCCTATTTACTTTTCTATTCAGTCTGATCTGGCATACTGAGCTCATCATGGCAGCGATGAACGACCTGGAAAAATTGGGTCCGCTTCTACTATCTCTTCAAACATTAAAGGCACCAGGGGTTACTCCAACCAAGGTTAAGGAGATTACCGCGATTTGCGTAAACAACATTCAGGTATGACGACTTCGAAATCCATGCGTACCTCTTCTATTGATATCGGATCCGTACTAAGGCAGTGTTTTCAATTGTAGTCCGATGCGACCATTGTGCAGAAGATTGTTCAGCAATTCAAGAATAGTCCCGCCACCCATAAATTAGGAGTACTATACGTTGTAGATTCCATTACCCGCCAATGGGTAGAAAAGGCTAAGCTGGCTGGTCAGGCTGTATCTAAAAACGCTGCTCCTGGCACATTTGCTTCGGGCGTGCAGAAAGTAAGGGATGTGCTACCTATGCTGATGAACGACTTGGTGCAATCGGCGCCAGATAACCACAAGGATAAGATCATGAAGCTTTTGGATATTTGGGAGCGCGGCCAAACATTCCCGCTTGACATGCTTGCTGGATTTAAGCAGCACCTGAACGGCAAGAAACCCAGTACGTTCATTCATTCATCCATCTCGCATAGGTTATTCATTTCTTAACATCATGTAGTCACGATCGCGCATGCGCAACTAAACCATGTACCCAAGAGCAATGACCTTGCACAGTTTGCAGGTGCTCAGACTAACCTACAGCCAGCAACCTTTGCAAATTTACCCACGGCCCAAACATCCCAAGATCCTGGTGCTCTTTTTGCTGCGCTTGCTGGCTTTGGCCAACCAAATGTACAAACTAATGCTCTACCCTCTGCACCGCCTGCATTTCCTTTCATGCAAAATATGGTGCCGCCGCCACCCCCTCCGGGATTCGTGCCACCGCCGCCTCCTGTAGCGAATGGTCAATCTGCTATGCCCCCGCCACCTGCGGGAATGAACGACTTGGCAGGTCAAATACTTCAGGCTATGAGTGCAGGAACAATTGCACCTGACCAAGCAATACAAGTGCTCAATGCTCTGGCTGTAGCTCAAAATGGAGGCGTGCCATCACTGCCACAGCCTTCAGCCGTGACACAAGGTCAGTCACAGACCCAGTCTGTTGTACACAGTAGCCTTCTACATGATCAGTATGAACGCAATGGGTATGAGCAGAACGATAGTAGACTTCGAGATCGTAGTCGATCACCTGATTTCCGTCAACGTCGCTCCCCTGTGCATAGATCTCCGCCTAATCCACATCGTCGCGAGAGTCCGACATATGGTGTCTATGATCCCAGCGCAGGCGCTGATGGAAGCGCAAACCGCTTTGAACAAGGTGAGCGCGGTCGTGGTCGTGGTAAAGGCCGCAACGGTCGTAATGATCGTAGTGAGTATCGTCAACGTACACCGCCACGAAGACAGCAGAGTCCATCTAGGAATGCACATGGATCTTCAAAGTTCATTGAGAGGGACGAAACCCTACCACGCGACAATATAAGAGTTCTCAGTCGCACATTGTTCGTAGGTGGCGCAGGCGGGACTGAAAGTGAGATCCGAGGCATCTTCAGTCGGTTTGGTCAAGTCCAAACTTGTATAGTCAACCAAGAAAAGCGACATGCGTTTGTCAAGATGCTGACCCGACCTGATGCAATCGCAGCGAAGAAAGGCATGGACAACCTACAAGACCCTGTGTCTCAACAGAAGGCACGCCAGGTAAGGAAGACGTTCTCCTTGGCACTGCGATGTCCTGACAAATGTAGACAAGATGGGGAGTAGGCTTTGGCCCACGAGACTGTAGTGACTACGACTCTGGAGTTAGCGTAATTCCTCTACATCGCCTTACTGACGCTGATCGCAAATGGGCGTTGACGGCAGAGCATGGTGGAACAGGAGGTCGGGCGCTTGAGGGAGGTATGGTGCTAGAGGAGCCTGATATTGAGATTGGCGCTGGTGTTTCTTCAAAAGGTAAGCACAGAACCAAGGTCTTTCGCGTACTTTCTAATTTTACCTAGCGATTAGCCGCCGTGTTCCGACCGAAGCTGGGCGTGGCGCCCGTGCTCGTGGGAATGGGCTCGACAACGGGCCGCCAAAGTCTCGGAAGCACAATCGTACATCAAACGATCCCCGACACATTTCTCCTCGACCAGAACAGGGCGTAGCAGTGCCACCCGCCGTTCCTGGTTTCGGCTTTCAGCTCCCTGGATTTTAAAAGATTCATAATGTCTGTTCGTAACATCTTTGGGGTGGTCGGTTCGCTCAGCGGTTTTAATGCATTGCATGGCGTTATAGGTACGGCAACAGCCGCCTAAAAGATTTGTAGGATTCAGCCCACGGCGAGCTCCCCTACTGCTATCCTGTACGAATATAGTGATTCGATTTATTAGGACTTGGCAGCAAACTTATTCGCTGCCGTCTGTTACTCTTATATCTTCGTGTTTATGGAAAATGAGACCTTGGCTTGCGCTCATCAGAGTAGTCAAACAATCTCACTGTGTTGTTGTGTACTGATCTTGGATTTCTTTTTTATGTTGCGTAATTCGCTGGCCTTTAGCTCTAATGCTCTCATATCTGTTTAAACATAGGCGCAAGCTGTGCCAGCTGCCTACACTTCATCCAACCCCCTCCCCCCTGACATTATCAGTTCTCCTCCCAGCTCAATCCAAATCGCCCTGGGGCGTTCTCATATTCCTTGAGAAACACCAAGACCTCATCGGCAGTCAAGGCCTCCACGATAATGCCTGCGTTCGCCGGCGCGACGAACCCACTGCGAACAGAGTTTTTAACCCACTCGATCAGCCCGGTCCAATACCCGTCCACATTGTATACAATGACCGGCATGTCATGAATACCCAGCTGGTTCCACGTCGTGACCTCCATCAATTCCTCCAGCGTGCCATACCCTCCCGACAGCGCGACGAATCCTCCACCCGGCCCGCCAGCAATCACCTCCTGTGCCATCATGCGCTTGCGGGTATGCATGTCCTTGACGACTGTTGTGCGACCAAAGACGGAAGCGTCGATATTGTGCTTGGACGGGTCCTCAGGGTCGACGTTTTGCTCGTAGCGGACGAGAGGCGCAGGGATGATGCCGTGGACCGAGTCTGGGCCTGAGAGCGAGACGAGTGTGCGTGCCACTTCGCCCATCAGGCCGACTGTGCCGCCACCGTAGACGAGGTGGATGTTCGCTTTGTGCATGGCGTGGGCGAGGGCGCGCGCGGCCTCGAGGTGCACAGGAGAGGTGCCGCTTGAGGCGCCACAGCTTGAGGGGAGTTAGTATGTGCATGATGTGGGGGAGTGCTTGGGAGGTGGGCATACAAGACGCAGAGAACAGGTTGCTTGGGGGTGGTGCCGTTGGTCGCCATCTTGTATGTGTCGTTGTAAGGTTTGCAGTCAAAGTCAATGCGCGGGGAGAGCAGAAGGTGAATGACTGTGATGTTGGCTGACGTGGAGGAGGAAGAGGGGTGGTGTCACAAAGAACAATTGTCGGTGAGTCAAGAGGTGAGCTTTGATACGAGAGGCCAGCAGCCAGAAAAGACGTGTCACTTTGTGCATCGCCATGAGGCCCGCTCCCGCAGACTCACACGCGCTGGCGGGGACGCGAACCTTTGAGGTACATTTCGTCATGGAGGTGGACCCTGGCCGCTAGCTTTATGTGGAGTAATGGCTTGGTCTTGGCATTCCTTCCGTCTCTGTCGACAGTTGAGATGTGACCTTTCATCTGCAGCCACAGCGTCGGTCAATTTTTGCAACTGGAATCGCTCGATTCCTCTCGAGTCACAGTCATGGCTGAGGCACTAGCGCGTCCGGAGGCAGAGCAGAGCGGCGGCGTAAGTGTTGCTGAGGTCCTGGCCTGAATCGGTGGCTAACATACAATGCAGTTTTTGAAGTCGGCCGCCAGCAGTATCGGCATGTTCCTTCTCATACAAGGTGGCATCAAGTATTTCATGTCCTCGCCCGCACCAGCAGCGCCTACCGGTGATGTTGCGCAAGGAAACGCCCCCCGGGCGGTTGCCGCCAACATCCCCGCCTGGGAGAATCGACCGCATCAGCTCGATGTCGGTGCAGAATACAGCCATGTGCCGCATAATCTCGCGCCCATGTGGAATGCAGGGACTGCGCTCGATATTGCCATGTATATCTCTTCATCGGTCGCCATGCCTCCGCTCAAATCCATGCCCAAGGACTCGCTACTAATCGATGAGACCAACTTCGTCTACGGCGACTACAAGGAGAGCAGAGAGATTCACACCGAGTTTGCAGTTCCGAAAGAGGTTCAGCACAATGCGACCCTACTCGCTCACTTCTATGTGGCAAAGCACGGCAGCGTGCTTGATCCCACGTCGCCTAGATACGACCCCTCCAATGCCTACCACTTCATCCGCCCTTTGACGCAATACCAGAAGAAGAAGAAGATCGCCAAGACGAGGAACTTGCTCAGCGACATGCCCGAGCAGGAAGAGAAGGAGACAGAAGAAGAGAAGAAGGCGCCCAAGGTCGTAGCGTCGTACTATCATCCCAACTTTACCATCTCGTTGATTCCAGACTCTGGCCTTCTCAACTACCAGGCTATGCATCCTGGTCCTAGACAACATGTCACACTCGAATCAACAGGTCAGCGCGACGCGACTGGTCAACACGGATGGTACTACCCTATTGTCTTCACAAACACCTTCTGGCAGTTGAAGAAGAGTATGATTGAGATCAACGATACTGTCACGACACTTCCATTGAACGTCGACCTCAACAATCTTGCCAACTGGAAGTTCAACCTTTACGCTGCCGTCGACGAGAATCTCCGTTCTCAGGCCGCAGCTGCTGCGGCCGGTCAGTCCAGTCCGACCGGTGGTGATGGCTCGGAGATGGAGATGTTCAAGGAGATTTTGATTGACAGCAATTCGTACCTGCTCGCCATTACAGCCGTCGTCTCTTTATTCCACATGGTCTTTGAGATGTTGGCTTTCAAGAACGATGTCCAGCATTGGCGCAAGAAGAAGGACAACGTCGGTACTTCGGTCCGCACTATCTTCGCCAACGTTGTCATGCAGTTGATCATTTTCCTCTACCTTCTCGATAACAACGAAAATACTTCGTGGATGATTTTGTTCGGTCAGGGCATGGGCATTGCTATTGAAGCCTGGAAGATCACGAAGACGGCTGATGTCCGCATTCGCGAGACTGCACCAGGCTCTTTGATCCCGTATAAGATTGTTCTGGAGGACAAGCATGTCCTCTCCGAGACAGAGAAGAAGACGGAGGAGTATGATGAAATTGCCTTCAGGTATCTTTACATGGTTGCTGTTCCTCTTCTCCTTGCGTACGCCACCTACTCTCTCTACTACGATACTCACAAGTCTTGGTACTCATTCATCATCGCCACGCTTGTCGGTTCCGTGTACGCCTACGGTTTCCTCATGATGGTTCCCTCGCTCTACATCAACTACCGCCTTCAGTCTGTGGCTCATTTGCCCGGTCGCGCTATGACATACAAGTTCCTGAACACTTTCATCGACGACTTGTTCGCTTTCACCATCAAGATGCCCACCCTTCATCGTCTGGCAACACTCCGCGATGACGTCATCTTTTTCGTCTACCTGTTCCAGACTTGGAAGTACAAGGTCGACTACACCCGTGTCAACGAATTTGGACAGGGTGGTGATGACGAGGAGGTTGAGGAGAAGGACGCAAATAGACCTTTGGCGGCTGCGCCGGCGGCAGATAAGAGTCTCAAGGTTCCTGATCAAGAGAAGGTGGAGAAGGCGGAGGCAGCCAAAGCGACGGGTAGTCAGAAGAAGGGCGAGGGGAGAAAGAGGAAGTAGATTCCGATGTGGCTTTGGGGGTTACAGGGGGTTGAATTCAAGATAGGGAGGAGCTAGGGAAGGACAAAACGAGAGGAGGGGAGGACTGCTCCAAGAAGATACCGCAAAATTTCTAAGTCGGCCTGGGCTCATTGTGGTTTCAATTATTTCTTGCAGTAGCTGCAGAGGATTGTCAAAGAAAATTATCTACATTACTCAGTGCACATATGGTCATTCTTTCATGCTTCTGTACCAGTCACATGCTCTTTAGTATTTTAAGCCAAGGAGACGATTTCGAAGACCTGTGGTTCGCGCTGCAATGATGACTGTCTGCACACGTGAAACAGACGCTACAGCCAGGTCTTGCAACCACAGACGGTTGGGCTGCGATGATGTAAGGAGCGGGGGTGAAGAGGAGGTGAAGCTGTCCCTGCAGATAAACATTCGCTTAGGATGGGCCAACGCGTATCTAGTGGACAAGGAAAGCGCGGGACCAAACAGCAACTACAATGTCGTGCAGGAGCATCATAAACAATACGTCGCGCCTCCCTTGGACTCGATGAAGTGCCTTCTCCACCAACATGTCTTCCCGCAATCTCCCCAGCACGAAGCCCCTGTCGACCGCTGAACGACGCTCGGCCAATGCCAACTACACATCCACCACGCGACCCCGCGGCGCACCCCCGACGGCGGGCGAGGAAAACGAACGTCGCGCGACTACCGCAACATCGCACAGCCGGAAACAGCCCGTCGCCATGGGCGCGTCTGCGCTGGTGAGCGAGCGGCGCACCGAAAAGCGCGAGGTGCGCGAACGGGATACGGAAACCCGGCGGACGAGGAGCCCACTGAAGCATGCGAGTGAGAGCAGGGCCAATGCTCGCAGCCGTGGGGAGAGACAGGCGCGCGACGTCGAGAGACCGTCTCGGACCACTTCGTCGCGGAAGGCGTCGCCAGAACCTGTCCCCACGCCATGGGCGCCCCAGGCTACGCTCATCAAGCACACGACGGCTCCGCTTGCGACTCGTGTTTCGATACCACCACTGGCTTCAACTGCTCCTGCCGTGTTGCAGCCTATACCGCTTGCCCAGTTGTCGTTGGACGCCCAGGAAAAGGCTATTCTTGAGGACTTATTGTTTGCGTTTATGGGATTTGAAGGACAGTACATTCGATTTAGCGACATATACAATCCACATGAAGAGAAGGAACGCTTGCTGGGCCCGCAATTTCGCATACTACATGGCGTGGATCAGAGTCTGAGAGATTTGTCAAAGTCCATGTTGAAGATGGCGACACACTACATTGCGGTCGATGCGTGCGTTGAGGTGCTCAGCAGGGAGGAATATGGCGCAGTCAACCATGCATTGTGTGCAGCCATACGGAGACTGCTGAAAGACTACCTTACATTGATTGCGCAGTTGGAGCACCAGCTATTAACCAACCCTTCCTTCACGCTCCATGTGCTCAGTCTGCATACAAAAGAAACAAGTCACATGTTGTATCAGCTATACACAACTGGCATCGAACTCCTGAAAGCAAATGGCATTCTGGAAGACGACAAGGACGAAGACGATTCTGGAGATGATAGCAACGACTTCGAGAACATCTTGGAGTCACTGCGCGAGGGAGGCAACACAAGCAAGAAACTCTGCAAGGGCGGCAGCGTGCTTGGACTCATCACAAAACGGCTTTCGTCCATGTCTGGAGATCCTGCCGCGCGGACGTTGCTCACAACGCTTCTTCGTGAGGCTAGCAGACCGTACATGGCCATGTTGAACGAGTGGCTACATCATGGAGGAATCAAGGATCCGCATTCTGAGTTTTTGATCAAGGAGCAGAGGAGCATCAAGAGGGAGAGACTAGACCAAGATTATACCGACGAGTACTGGGAGAAGCGATACACGGTCCGAGATGCTCTCGTTCCACCGCAGCTCGAGGCCGTCAAAGACAAAGTGCTTCTAGCTGGAAAGTATCTTAACGTTGTTCGGGAATGCGGAGGTGTTGATGTGAGCAAAACGGTCCAAGACGCGCCATCGAGTTTTGACGACCCACGATTCTTGGACAATGTCAACTCGTCGTACGCATACGCAAACTCATCGCTCCTCAATCTCCTCCTCACAACCCATCAATTACCTGCACGATTACGTTCACTCAAGCACTACTTCTTTCTTGATCGATCTGATTTTTTCTCCTACTTTCTGGAAATGGGCGAACTTGAGCTGAAGAAGCCAGCAAAACACGTCAACGTCGGCAAACTTCAGTCTTTGCTTGATCTCGCTACACGACATGCTGGCTCTGTCGCTGTGGAAGATCCGTACAAGGAAGACATCAAGGTCCAGATTAACGATACTGGACTTACAAACTGGTTGATGAAGATTGTCAACGTTACAGGTCTCGACCAGGACGCTACCGCTACATTGACAAACTACACACCCGCAAGTACAGCACCCATTACCGACGATACTAACATTACAGGATACCAGGCTTTGGTTTTTGACTATGCAATGCCTTTCCCACTGTCATTAGTAGTTAGCAGAGTCACACTAACGCGATATCAACTGCTCTTCCGCTACCTACTCAGCTTGAAGCATCTCGAGATGGATCTTGCGAAGTGCTGGGGCGAGCAGGGTAAAAACGCAGCTTGGAAGCATCGGTCTAGAAACCCACGCATCGAGCTCTGGAAGCGAAAAGCGTGGACACTTCGCGCGCGTATGCTTGTCTTTGTGCAACAACTCACATACTACTGCACTGCTGAAGTAATCGAGCCGAATTGGATATCGCTCATGTCCCGACTTAGCGATGAGAGCAAGGAGGAAGGGAAAGGCAAGGGGAAGACAACTGGAGACGGGAATGGTGCTCCTCAGGTGGAGAGGACCGTGGACGAACTGATGCAGGACCATGTTGATTTCCTTGCGACATGCTTGAAAGAGTGTATGCTTACTAACAGTAAGCTGTTACGGGTACGTAGTTTGATTACACTCCTTTTTGCCTATAACAGTATACTGACAGTACCCAGATCAACAACAAAATCATGTCCACCTGTAGCATGTTCGCTTCATTCACCTACTCTCTCTCTCGGTACCTCATCACAGGAGATCCTGATCTTGTCTCCCAAGTCAATGCCTCTCTCCAACCCCCCTCTCGCCCATCGCGGCCTGGCAGTGCATCTACAGTCCTTCCTGCCTCCCGTCATACCACACAGGTGGTGTATGACCCCCAACGCGTCGACAAAATGTACGATATGCTCGCCAAGTACGAGGAAAATTTTACTCGGCATCTTAAGATCTTGCTGGACACTTTGAATTACTTGGCGGCCACTGAGACAGTTGTGTTTTTGAGCTTGTGTGCAAGGCTTACAAGTGCAGGAGAGGGTTTGAGCGGATTTCAGGCCCCGATGGGTATGGAGGGCATCATGTAAATGGTAATATGGGTCCGTATGTGGTCCGTTCTTCGGAAAGAGGTTGCGAAGTTCCAGGTGTTTAGGTGAAACAACCTCAGTGCGATTCAGAGTGAGTCGAGTAATGTTTCTCAGCGTTCAAATGATACCAAAGTGTGTCTAACATGGGCACAATTCTTCTTCCGTTGAATTTCTTTCCAATGTCTGGTTTCGTCCGCGGTAAACCAAGAACGCGTCTTGCTGTCTTTGTGTCACTCTCATAGTTGCCGCCTTTTCCTAGGCATTCCCAAAGTCCACTGACAGCATCACGCCCTCACAACACCTCCTACTCATTCACAGTCATAACTACAATGAGACACTCCTACGCCACCGACATAATAAGACCATATTTACCCCTACTCACTTCTACTTTCACACTTCAACAAAACATGTACCCCTCAACTACCCTCCCAAACTCTCATAGGCATTTCCACGCCCACAACCCGTCCCACAAAGCCCCACACCTCTACACGCACATTCCCCTTTTCCTTGTCATCGTGTATGCTGTCCTCGCTGTGATATACCTCTTTTTCGTGTTTATCTTTGCTGTGTATGAGGGGCAGAGGATTTTGCAAAGCGATGAAGAGTGTCAGCCGTTATGTAGGTCAACACTTGTACGAGAGAGGCAGGACATGCAATGGAAAATAAGTATATACGGGACTTTCAGTCAATGGAAGGGAGATGGCGGTGATGATAGTGGTAATGAGGAAGATGACGTGGAAGTTTAGTTTCATTACAGACAAACAAATCTACTTTTGATTCAACAGGTTCCCTTTCATTGCTTCTACAACAAGGGTTGATAAAGTGCCAATGTCAAGTAGACTAAGAAGTAGTAAACGGACATCCCTTCTCAACACTATCCTTTCGTGTCCTCTCCTTAATAACCTCAACCGTCAGCTTCATCAACTGCTCTCCTAGTAACGGGTCGTTTGCTTTTTCACTTCCCTGTTCCACAATCGCTGGCGGGCAGATGTACTGTCCGCTCTTGGTTGTTGTCGTCGCTGCAAACATTGTGCTTACACATCCCTCAAACTGCGTCTTCTTGAATGGGTTTGCAAGCACGCTCATCCCGTAGCCTAGTAGCGGGTACGCCTCATGGATGTGCTGGGTCGACTGTCGTGTCTCGACGATACCTGGGTGTGTCGCGTTGGCGAGGATGTTGGGGTGCTGTGGAGTGACATGGCGGGCAAGGTATTTTGCGTAGAGGATTGTAGCGAGCTTGGAGCGGCCGTAGAGGGGCTGCGGGCCAATGTCTGTGTTGAGTTCCTCTACCGAGGCGAACTTTGTGTCCTTGGGGGCGTTTTCATGGATGTTGGAACCAAGGTTGACGATACGGACAGTGTTTCCTTTGTCGGCTGTCTTTTTCAGTGTGGGCAGGAGATGCGAAGTAAGTACAACATGGCCGAAGTGATTGATGGCCATGTGCAGGTCGATACCGCTTTTGGATAGTTGGTAGGTCATTATGCCGCGAGCGGCATCGTTGATTAAAATGTCGATACGGTCGGTTTTTTGGGTGATTTCAAATGCGGTTTTGGCCGTGGCTTCCCAGTCCGAGAGGTCACAGTTGAGCCATTCGACTTTGTTTGCGGCCTCATCGCCCATCTCCTCGCGGATCGCTTTGATGGCATCGGCAGCGACGTCTTCACCGATGGAGATTATGAAGAGTTTGGAGATGTTTTTGGTGAGAAGAGTGTGTGTGCAGCCGTAGCCAATACCTTCTGAACCGCCGGTCACGACGGCGACCTTGCCGGTTAGGTCAGGTACTTCTTCCAGAGAGAACTTGGATTCTTCTGGTGCGAGCTCGTGGGTATTACCCACGATTTTTCCCAGGTTCTCGGCGATGGTATTCTTGATGGCCTGCATTTTGGAGTTTGCGGGAACTGGGCCTTTAAGACGGTCGGGGTTTTCTGTAGAATAGTATCTAAGAACAGATTGAGAAAAAAAGGCTCTTGGGATCAAGGATGGATTGACTTTGGAGTATCGTAGGGAAAGAGCAGGTCTAAATAATTTGAAGGACTGCATGACTGCGATTATCTCCAAATAGAGAGCTGCATCTTGCCCTCTTACACGATGTCTAAACCACACTAGAAGCAGCGTGACGTCCTCATGCTGATCAATTCCACCAATATCATTTGTCGTGATGTCTACATTACATCGTTACAGTGTTTACTTTTGAAGCTCTAGCTTGCGTTGGGCAATGACGGCGTCTCTGCTCGAAGCTGCCTAGTGTTGGCGTTATCGATAGAAAGAATGGCTGTCATCACGAGATCAGGTGTGTTCTTCGTGACACCAACGTCACACTGTCGCGTGGCCCCACAATTGTTGCTTAGGCAAACATTGATAACAGAAAGCAAACAAATTATCTTGAATTTCCCCTAGAGGTCCATGATGACGACCCAATGTCTTGCACGGTCCTCATATGCGCAGGTCGTTTGAAAACACTTTAATTAGGCTATCGTATGACCCTCTTGACCGTTACTTGTATTGCTGACAACTCACAAGCATCCATACAGGCAAATACACAAATCTGCATTATGAATCCGTCTGACATGCCCACAAATCTAAACCTCAATGTCCTCCCACCCGACGTTGCCGAAGCACGCAAAACTCGCATCAACGAAGATCTCATGCACTGTTTCCAGCGGAAAGTGGGTACCAAACCGCCCTCAGCCAAAGGCATTGGTTTATATACGCATGTCGAAGGGCAGACCCGAGCTGCAATCTACCCGCGCGAGAGAAATGTTCCGAGGAACGGCGATCCAGAATACCTACCTATTGGGGGACCAATGGAGATTGGTAGGGATGGTGGTTTGGAGGTGGAGACGAGTGCAGAGGTCAAAAAGCTTTGGATAGAAGTCAGCCGTCTGGTGAAAGCGGAGGAAGCTTCGACATCGAAAATTACTAGCGTGAAGAAGCTCAGCGAGAGATATACAGTATTGGAAGTTCCTAGCTTGGAATCATGCCTACAGCAGTCATCAGTGGGGAGGAAAGAGGTTGGTATAGGTGGCACGAGAAACGACCATCGTCATTCGAAGAAGAAAAAGAGCGTGAGCTTTATTCTGGAAAACGACACGCATCGATCTCCTTCAGGGTCCCGTGCGAGCAGTGGTAAATCAAAAAGGGCTTTGGATGTAGTTACGGGCTGCACAACCACGAAAGCAGTAGCCACGAGCACCAATCGCAACATTTATGAGGCGAGTCGAGATCCACGCCGGCGGCTTTGATACAAAGGGCTACTGCATTACGAAAAGACGACTACGGATCAGAGGATGTGTGTAACATTGAGAGCTATAGAGACCCCCACACGAAAAAGTTCCTCGTCTGGTAAGACGTGATATCTGATTTGCGCTATTCAATGACAAGATACCGATTCCTACATGTTGCTCTATCAAGACTACTACAAACCTCTCAAGGTGTCTCTTCTCTATTAAATCTAGGACATCAAACCACTCTTCAAAAGGGTATTAATAATGAAAGTAGTTGTCACCGACGAGGAGTGTCGTCTGTGCGTCCTATTCTTACGCGGCTCGATATGCTAAAGAGGAAATAGGTCACTCAAGATTTGGAGCCACTATTTCTGGGATCGCAGTAATCATATTAGTAGTTTTCTGAGGAACGACAGTCAATATTAGGGGATTGAAATGTTTACACGGCGCTCAAAATATATGTAATATCGATGTCTGAAAAATCGAGAAGGCTTGTAAACAGCACAAAGATGAATGTTACGCAGATGTCAAAATTCTAGATCAAAGTGTTTAGGCACTGTAACATTCCAGCGACTGAGCTGAAACAAGGCCAATAGTTTTATGTAAAGTAAAGTTTGTCTCTTGTATAAACAGCACATTATAAGCAATTGGCATGCGTGTACCCGGTGATCAGAGTTTATTTACCTCGTGGAGCTCCCAGAATTTTCAAAACAGCCTCCACTTGAATTCTACGCTGTTTCTTTCCCAGATTTAAGCAGATTGATTGCATAACAAGAATACTACTTCATATAATATCCAAGGCGAATTTTCTCAGAAAGACCAATGAGCGCTACTTATTTCGCCTAACAAACGCTGCGATACAACGATTCTCTGTGGATCGGAAACATGCCAGATTATTACCTGAGTTGGACATCCGCAAGTCTCGACCAGGCCATGAGTACTATTGCACAAAACCAGTGGTTCCGAGAGCATAGTGAACTTATCAAGATACTATGCTTGATTTTCGTTGTGTTAGGTCTAATTTGGTTGTCAGATCCCACTCTCTTCAATCATTCCGACATGTATCCCACCCCAACGCTACTTGGTGCGCGAGAAAGCGGAGATACAGTCATTGCTGGGGTCGAGAGATCAGCAGCGCCTCAATCAATCGGATCTGCGTACGATATCTCCACAGACGTACCCACATTTCAACGAAAGTTTTTCCCTAGAATGCATGGTGCCAAATGCCATGAGAACCAGGACGAAAGCCCCATTGGAAGCACCTCAGTATCTCAGGACCAAAATCATTCTGTTACGCTCATTCCAAACTTCTCAAGTCTTGCTCAAGATGCTCCTACAGCCTACAAAACGCTCGTGGAAATTGGCTTACTGAGCCTTGATGGTATGCCAACTCAGAAATGGAGTATACACAAGCGAATGCCACTGTGCGATGATCTTAAGCCTCAGCCTATGGAGGTAACAACACCAATTGTGGCATGGTGGGTATGTAATACGAAGAGAGAGCAGGGTCGTGCCGCTTTGAGGCGGGAGTTGGACGAGGAGGATCGGTGGTGGTTGCAGAAACAGGCTAGCTATCAGCATCAATAGGTGGTCTTCCTGGGTATAGCTGCTGGCTTTTTGGCTGAAGTTAAAGTCTGGTTTAATTCAAGTTTGTTTCGTTGAGAGCCGTTGTCACAGCCAAAAACCAATTGATCTCTAGCTGTAAGGCTAAGAGATTGATATACTCTACGCGACAGCCGTTTTTCCACATTCTATCCCAAAGTCGCTTTCTTCACTGTATTTTCTAGTCTGCTTGCATAGATTAGGCAACACAATTGAGTACTGCTTGCCTTTTTCACCTCATCTTCGCACAAAGGAAAATCAGACACATCGATGAGTGAATCTAATTCACATTTAGGAAATTAAGTTGCACATTAGATACGACGAAGAATAAGATGTTATAAATAATGGAACCTCAATCTCGATAGAGTCAGTCTCTCATTGGTAGTGTCTGGCGTTTATCATTTTTCAGGAGCTGGAAGAGAAGCAAATATTCGAGGCTAGATTTTGGCATAATGTAAAAGCTCAACATCAGTGGCTTTTAGTTTGTTAAAGAATTCTCAAAAAGTAATAAAAAGGCTCAACTTCAAATCTTTTGATTAGAAATGATGTATTTATTAAAAAGTAACAGTACAGAAAGTTTGGATAAACGGCGTTGATAAAGATGTACACTATCCGCGTCAGGCTGCGAAGCACTTGAGTTTTCTTCACAAAATGTTGTACTTACCTACCTAATCGGGGGTCCAGCTTATTCCTATCTCTGCTCACCCAACGCCATCATTCACTATGTGCCACTAGTCAATCTAAATCCAGAGCTAACCTACGAAAACAAAGCTTCCAGTATTACCGTTGAGTACCAGAATAAATATATTTGCAAATGTTCGGCACCCTCTCCCATTACCACTGCCATATCATCAATTTTCCGTAACCAGCATTTCAGACGCAGTACTGCCCTTCTCTCACTTCCGCTGTTGTAAATACTTTCCGAGGTGTCTAGCTAGGCGCCCGATAGGTGGCCAGCTTTTACAATCGCTCTGGAATTCTTTATCGCCTGGAGTTGAATCCAACCTGTTTGGTACAGGTTGTGGAAGATCTGGAGTTGAAGTCAACCTGTTCGGTGCAAGCTGTGTGAGATCTTGAGCGGAGATCTGTGGGTTCGGACCAGGTGGTGTTTTGGTCTTGGTTAGACTGGTGTTACTGGCAATGCTTGATCTTTTGCTAGAGCTTTTGCTAGTCCTGTAATACGGACGAAGTGTGGGAGGGAGAGGGCTATAGTGTTTTCCTCTGATTTTGAGCCGTGGGATGTTGGTTGTGCGCGGCGGCTCGGGAAAATCATCAAGATCTATATCATCGATATATATGGGGGTTGTGTAATCGGCGTGTTTGCCGCTTTTACTCCGGGTAATTTCTACTGTCTTCCTATGAATTTTCTGGGTGGTATCAGTGAGAATTTCAGGTTCTTTTCCTTTCTTTGATGTCTTTTCCATAGAGGGTTGGGTCGAGATCGGGGTTGACTCAGGCTCGCATTGAGTCGAGGGTAGCAGAGAAGCCTGATTCTCTTTTGCGGTGTTTCTGTCTTCTTCAAGTACTGTGGGTTCTGACAGGGTCTCAGACTTATCTGGAGACTGCTTTGAAGAGGAGGATGTTTCCTCATCACTGTGAGTGCCTTTTTTGTTTGCAATCATGACACGCTCAGCTTCGAACAGGTCAATTGGCGGTACTGTAGAACTTTCAGGATTTGCCAGAAAATCTATTAGAAAAGGGTTTTTATGTCGAGAAGTGTGGTGAGTTTGTTCCTTTTGAAAACTGTTTTGTGTCTCCATCCCTCTGGTTTCGATCTTTGGCTTCGATTCTTTGCTTGTATGTGTTTTTACAGTAGGGTGAAACGCAAAGTCTCGCACATCAACACCTTGCTTATACCCAGCCTGTGAAAATTCTTTGAGAGGGTAGAGTAGATGCGCTTCAGCCAGGGTTAGCTCAGCCACGCATGAGCCCTGGGTCATCATTTTACGGCTGTTCATCGATTCAGCATCGACACGGTCATCTTTAGACGATTTAGAAGAATCACGTCGCTTTTGTATCGATGAATCGTTTCCCCAAAGCTTAGCGATTTGTGATTCCTGTTTCTGTTTCTTTTTGGAGGATGCAGTCGAAGCAAGCAACTCCTTCGCACTAACGTCATCTCCAGGAGAGTCTTTGGACGCTGTCTTGTAGGCTCCAGCCCCTAAAGTTGGGGATATCTCTTTACTGGAGGATGAAGACCGCTTGTTGTCGTCTTTTGGCTCAAGAGCAATGCGCTTCTCCTTGCTCGAGAACAAAGATGACCTGCGCCAGCTTGAACTTGACATGGCACTTGGTGACTGTACCATAGTCATTGATGAAGTTTTCGAGTCTTTACGAGTGTTTGAGTGGACCGGCGGATCATAATCCCTCATACTGTTCTTGACTGGAAGTTTTCGCCTCGTCACAAGGCCAGCACTAGGTAGACTTTCTCCAGAATACGGCTCATTGCTAGACAAAAGTGGCTTTTCGTATAGATATCGCTTGTGAGATGTGTTTCCAGCTGTAATTTCAGAAATAGGTGCGGCGGCTACTTCTTTTCGCCAAAAGTTGCGTGAAGGGGCCACATCCTGTCGTTGAGAGTTACTACTTTTAGTAGGACTGGGGATAGGAAGTTTGCTTCTCGTAGGAGTTCCAAACTCTGGAGAGTTTTGGTGTGTGGAAACTGAAAAAGGTTCGGTGAGACCAGCGTTTAGCCTTGTGGACGCTTCTTGTGGGAACATATGCCTAATGCGTGCCCCTGAATCTTGCCGTCGAGGAGGAACATGACAGTCAAAACTGCTGATGGTCGAGTTTTGAGAATTGAAGTTGCTTATGTAGGCTTCCACCCCCCGAGGACGTGAGTCCGTAGGATGGGCATTTGTAGATAACCGATGTTGTGACGGTCGAAAGTCTTTGGTTGTATGCTGTGGCTGACCTTCCGCTGACAACAAAGTAGTTCGAGCAGCATTCTGAAGGGCCAGTGACGCATCTCGGACAAGTCCATGTCGTCCCCAACTACGAGGTTGAACAGCTTCGCTAGCGGTTTTTAGCGAGATAGCATGGCTAGTGACAAGCGTAAAATTTCCAAAGGGCTGCGCGTAACTCAGAGTAACCTCGCTCAGTTCCACCTCTTTCGTTTCGCACTGTTTGATGACATCAATCGCGGGAAGTACCATGTTTTGAGCAGTAAACAACTCAGTCTCTACCATGAGTGTTGGTGCACGTCGAAGGCGGTATCGTGCACCTAGAGGAAGTTCCTTAGTAAGTTCTCGTCGACGACGGACACGATAACGTTGTTCCATTTGAGGCGGGGAGTCCTCGGAATCCGTCGGTACAAACATGATCACAACCGTTTTAAGTTGTATTGGGGTAGACTTAGTTGAAGAGTCCTAGTAGTAGTTGCAAAACTCCGTCGATGTCAAACTACTTGAGGTCAACAGGTGAACATAGCGTATTTGATTGAATATTTGACAATTGCCAAGTTAAACGCTACTTGCATCTGGTTATTCAAGGGCCATTTGGCACGCGTGCGGGCAGATCTTGAGAAGCCCAAATTGCTTGACTGATCGGTTGATCTGCAACTGTCGGTCAAAAACGCATGTCCTTATGTAATGCTCGAAGATCTGGTAGTAGAGCCAATGTATATCAGAGAACCTAATAGGTAGCAGGTAAGGGTTCAGAAAATAGAGACAAGAATCCGCTGATCCCGGAAGTTCTTGGTATGACGAGACGCGAGGACTTGCAAATTAGAATGATTGTTTGGAGGAACTCCATAGCTGTGCGAGGCCTCTCGTGATTTCTACTATTCGTGAGGGTGGTTGGTATGTCGTGTTGCTTTTCTGAGCGGGTGGCATGGGCAACCGCACGGTTCGCCGGATGCATTTCCCAGCAACGCATCAACACTCAGAGCGCCATGGGGGGGGGGGCGAATGAAAGCGACTAGAAAAAACGAGGTCGTTCTTTGAAGATTACTAGTGCTGTTCTTTCATGTAGGCCTAGATATTTAGACTCAGAGATCGTTGGCCAACTAAAACACCCAAAACAATATTCTCCGGTTCGCTGAAACCTTGGGGCAGATGGGGAGGTCGGAAACGACGTCACTGTTTGAACATGGCAAATGCGGGCGCGATATCCCAACAAGTGCAAAACCGTGCACAGAGTAGATTGGACACAGACGGGCATATGAAGAGATTTGTAAATTGTCACGCAGATGCCATTTCGTGTTCGATGGCGTGTATTGCTTTTGACAACATAGCATTGGTAATTTAGGATGGGCAAAAGTGATGCTCCCACTTTTGGTCTCGCTAAGCAAAAAGGGCTACATGGTTCTGTTACCCCCGACCCCGACATGTCATACTTGCTCCGACCTCTCGCACTTGTTGCATGTCGGCCCGCTGTCCCAACAACCAGGGCCATCTGAGATCTCGCTGGAAACACTACACTAGAGATGGTTACAGGGTTGCGATACAAGGAATTGGCTCTTCAAGCGGAAGAACTCTCGGCGTGCATCTCACAATGATGTCAAGGCCGCTACATGCTGATGCCATTGCTGGAGTCGGACCGGAAATGGTTGCAGACTCTATCCCCACACTTTGCGGCTGCTCCCCGCACCTAGTCTATTTTGGGGCGAACCGCGCTACCGAATTGTGCAGCAGCTCCTCGTAGATTTACAAGATTCCCCATGTCGTCTCCGGGGTGTGTTCCGATGGAGCTGCGGGTGCAAGAGACTATGTTGCGGAGCATAGCAGACATCAGATCCCTGATCGTCCTACGCCTGGACGTGCTTGTTGTATCCAAAAAGCTTAAATAGCACGAGGAAACCTAGTAAAAGCTTCCCCAAGCATCGAGTTCGATGAGCTTCAGTCTTGGTTCTTTTTTCAAGATGAAGTCGGTATTTAGCATTTCTGCTTTGCTTGCGTTGGTTGGACTTGCAAATGGTACTTTTCAATCTATAGTGCAGTATTGAGTAGATGCTCACAGAAATGTAGCCCAGACTCCTACCGAGCGCGTCATTCCTACTCTTCCGCCTCAGATCAATGCCCTACCCAGTCTGACTCCGACAATCTACGACAACAGTGCGCCCGACTCTCAAAAGTGTCCTGGATATAAAGCTTCCAACCTAGCCCAGACGGGACATGGATTTACAGCGGATCTGACCATTGCTGGGGCGAACTGTCAAGCTTACGGCAACGACGTCAAAAATCTGGTCCTTGAGGTTCAGTTCCAAGCCAAAGAAAGATTGAACGTTCGAATCTACCCAAAATATATTGCTCCAGCGAATAGCTCATGGTTTATTCTTCCCCCCAAACTCGTCGACCAGCCAAAATGGGATGGAAAGACGACTGCCAACTCGAGTGATTTGAGTTTTGTATGGAGCAACGAACCCAGCTTCCAATTTCGTGTCTCGCGAACTAGCACCGGAGAGGAGCTCTTCTCTACTTATGGACATGTCATTGTTTACGAGGACCAGTTCTTGGAACTCGTCACCAATATGGTCGATGTGCGTGAGGCAATACTTTGGTTAGACAATCCAATGGCTGACTTGTCTTGACACAGAACTACAACGTATATGGTCTGGCAGAGAATATCCATGATTTCCGCTTAGGAAATAATCACACCCAGACTTTTTACGCCGTGGACGCAGGCAACCCTGTTGACGGCAATGCATACGGTGTTATTCCCTTTTATCAGGAGACTCGATATCACACTGGCGCTGCTACTACTTCTCATGGAATGTATGCTCGTAATGGTAGGCAATTCTTTTTTCTGAAGCAAACAAAGACTGACTGAACACTCCAGCACATGGTCAAGAGTGGCTGTTGCGCGAAAAGACCATCAGCTATCGAACTCTCGGTGGAAGTTTTGATCTCTACTTCTTGAGTGGGCAGAAGCATGATGGCAGTTCTAGTGCGCTAGAAACTATAGCTCAGTTCCAGGTTGGATGCATTGGGACGCCTGCTATGCAAATGTGAGAAAACGCTTCTGCGAGTGGTGTGAAGTGGCTAGCTAATCACGCTTTTTTTCAACAGGTACTGGACATTCGGCTTCCACCAAGCTCGTTGGGGCTATGAGAATATCAGTGTTGTCCAGGAAGTCGTAGATCGCTACCGCGAGGCCAACATTCCGCTCGAGTGCCTATGGAATGACCTTGACATTTACGATTTGTATCGTGACTTTACCAACAACAACGTCACTTACCCGCTGCCGGCTTTCACCAACTTCATTGAGAGTCTCCACGCAAAGGGCCAGCACTATGTTCCCATCATCGACAGCAACATCTACGTGTCCAACCCGAACAACGCCAGTGACTACTACGAGCCTTTTGAGACAGGCAAACAATTACAGACGTTTATCCGAGACCCCACGACAGGCGATTTCTATTATGGTAACAACTGGCCCGGCTTCAGTGTTTGGGCTGATTGGCTCGTTGACTCCAGCCAGTCATGGTGGACAAATGAGATTGTAAAGTGGCACAAGGGGACGCCTTTTGATGGCATCTGGATCGATCTAAGCGAAGCAGCGTCCTTTTGCGCAGGCTCATGTGGTAATGGCCGTCTCACGGAGAATCCCGTTCACCCACCCTTCCTTCTCCCTGGTGACCCATTGACGTTTGAATTCAACTACCCGCTTGGCTTCAATATCACAAACGCAACAGAAGCTTCAAGTGCTGCAGCTGCAGCGTCATCACAAGCGTCAGCGTATTCGGCGTCGCCCGTTCTTCCAGCTGCAACAACTACGACACAGGGCAGGACAGAGCCCACACCTGGTGTGCGAAACCTCAACTACCCACCTTATGTTATCAACCACATCCAGTCAGGACATGCACTAGGTAAGAGCGCCATTGCGCCAAACGCAACTCATAACGATGCATACAACACGACAGAATACGAAATGCATAACCTGTTTGGTCTCCAGATTTCCAACGCAACATACCACGCTCTTCTTGCGGTTTTCCCAGGACGCAGGCCATTTACCGTTGGACGCAGTGTCTTTGCTGGCAGCGGCAAGACTACTAGCCATTGGGGGGGAGATAACACCAGCACATATGGCTCACTTTTTCTTTCCATCTCCCAAGCCTTTACCATGGTATGTCCCCCCCTCCCCCCTTCCAAGCATGCATACCACGCTGTTTTGAGCATTTATATATGCGTATGATAAAACAAATGAGCATCACCAAACTAACACCCACCCCTCGTACAGATGATGTCCGGGATCCCCATGTTCGGCGCCGACACATGCGGATTCGCACGTAACACGGACTTTCAGCTCTGCTCCCGCTGGATGGAACTCAGCGCCTTCTTGTACGTTGTTGTCCTCACATCCCACTCAAACACCCACCTAACCAGATCCCGACTACCAGCCCCTTCTACCGCAACCACAACGTCAAAGCCGCCATCGGACAAGAAGCCTACCACTGGTCCTCTGTGGCCGAAGCCTCCCGGCGCGCCATGCGCGTCCGCTACTCCCTCCTAAACTACATGTACACGCTCTTCCACCACGCACACACCAGCGGCGCAACCGTCATGCGGGCCCTAGCCTGGGAGTTCCCGCTCGACGCCTCCCTCGCAGCAACGTACTCGCAGTTTCTGCTCGGCCCGGCCATCCTCGTCACCCCCGTGCTGCAGCCCAATGTCGTTAGTGTGCAGGGTGTTTTTCCTGGCGTCGGCGCGGGAGAGAGGTGGTACGATTGGTATTCTCTTGTCGAGGTGCGGGCGCGCGAGGGCGAGAATGTCACCATGGCTGCGCCGCTGGAACATATCAATGTGCATGTTCGAGGGGGGTATGTTCTTCCGTTGCAGCAGCCGCGGTATACGACGAGTGAGACGAGGGATACGCCGTGGGGATTGCTTGTTGCGCTGAATAGTACTGCGGGGGCGAAGGGGGATTTGTATATTGATGATGGGGAGAGTGTGGTGCAGGAGAGTACGAGGGTTGTGGAGGTGAGTTTTTCTTCTTCTTCTTCTTCTTCTTCTTCTTCTCTTCCTTCTCTTTCCATCTTCTCCTTGCCCTCCTTCTCTTCCCATCAAACAAAAAAAAACTTTTAAAAAAAAAACTAACCACCCCCCACCAACAGTTTACCTACTCCCACAACTGCCTCTCCATCACCTCAAAAGGCTCTTTCCACCACCCCCAGCCCCTATCCAACATCACCGTCGCAGGCGTGGCATCCGCGCCAAAGAGCCTGCGCGTTACATGTGGAGGCAGCGCGGTGCAGAGTGGCAATGGCAACGTCAAGATGGCGTTTGATGGTCAGAGTAAGGTGGTGAGGGTGACGGGGCTGGAGGGAGTGACGGGCGGGGGTGCGTTTGAAAAGGATTTGAAGGTGTGTTTTGAGTAGGGGGTGGGGGGTGGTGAGAAGGGGAGTGGGAGTAGGAGTGAGAGTGAGAGTGAGAGTGAGAGTGAGAGTGAGAGTGAGAGTGAGAGTGAGAGTGAGAGTGAGAGTGAGAGTGAGAGTGAGAGTGAGAGAGTGTATGCTATGAGATGAGCTTGGGAAGGAGTGCGTATATAAGAGTGTAAAATGAATGAATGCATGAATGCATGAATAATGATTGTTTACAATCTTCATATGTTTCTGCCATATGTAAATTTAAAGAGTGGTAATTTTTTCGTCATGCTACACAGTGTGAGTGAATGAGTAAGTGAATGATGAATGTTTATAATCTCGACGTATTTCCTATCGTCTGTGTATTTGAAACAAAAAAATTCCTCCGTCTGGCTAAAACTCACATTATTGACAATCACCACGAATTGCCGTCGTCTGTGTACTTGAAAAGACTTGTTTCTCGTCTTGCTCAACCTCATGTTGCAACAACATGACGAACAGTGCGTAAAAAGTAAAATTTGCCAAGTAGATTTGCCAAAAAAAAAGGGACACTTCCCTCCCTTTCCAAAAAAACGCCTTGCGATGCCAATTTTGCGGAATAAAACCTCCAATACTAAAAATTTCCAACCTCAACCTCAACATTAGCAACAACCTCCGCCCCAGCCTTGCTGTTTCCCTCTCTTGGCTGCATCGTTCATACCCAGCTTCACACCTGCCCTATTACCTCCTCCTGCGCCTGGGCCTTTGACTCCGCTTCTCCGGTCATTCAAGTCGTATTTCCCGGCTTCAATGTTTTGATATATCCGTTCGGCGACCTCGAGAAACGCCCTTTCCACGCCCTCGCCGCTCTTTGCCGACGTCTCAACATACTGCATGACACCATTCTCTTGGCACCACGCCTCTGCTTCCTCGCGCGTCACCTGGCGCTTGTTCTGGGCTTCTGCTTCCGAGACGGTGGACGAGGCGGCGAGATCGCTCTTGTTCCCGACCAAGACGACGACGATGCCTTCTTCGGCGATTTGGCGCAGGTCGTGCAGCCAGGAGGTTGCGCTGAGGAAGGTGTTTTTGCGGGATATGTCAAAGACGAGGAGGGCGCCAGATGCGCCGCGAAAGTAGCTGCGAGTGATGCTCTTGTAGGTTTCCTGGCCGGCGGTGTCCCAGAGAGAGAGTTTCATGTGCTTTTGCGGGGGGTCGTTTTTGGAGGGCGGGGGAGCGGGGGTGGGGGTCTCGGCGGCGGCGGAGGGGTTGTTGATGCTTAGGCTGTGGGAGGCGGGGGGACCAACGGGGACTATGCGCGAGCCAAATTCCACGCCAATGGTCACGTCGTGGTGTGGAGAGAAGCGGCCTTCGCAGAGGCGGACTGTGAGCTGGGGGCGGGTTAGTCGTGGTGCTGGCGGTGGAGGCAGGAGTGGACAGCGACGGAGGCAGGAGTAGACGGTGATGGAGGCAGGAGCGAGCGGTGATGGAGGCAGGAGTGGAGGGCGCGGCTTACACTAGATTTGCCGCAGCCAGAGTCGCCCAGCGAAACAATCTTGGCAATGTAGTCCCATGGTTGAGCCATGGGGTGAAGCGTGGTGTGAGGTGTAGTGTGGTGTGGTGTGGTATGAGGTGCAGTGTGGTATGAGGTGTAGTGTAGTGTAGTGTAATGTAGTGTAGTGTAGTGCAGTGTATTATAGTGTAGTGCAGTGCAGTGCAGTGTGTGGGCACAGTCGACGGTGGCGGTGCAAGGAGCCCGGAGTGCAGTATGGGGTGTGGTGTGTTTTGTGTGGTGTGGGCAGGGCCGACGTTGGACAAAGGTGCTGGGTATGCAGGGTGGAGGTCTAGCTTGCTGCGTCATAGCTCCTCGAGGCCGGAAGAGGCAAAACATGCCCTTGTGGTGGATACCCGCGCGGGGCCAAGGGCTTTGGTTGAGAGCAGCGTCTTCACCACCGCCTGTCCCGCCGTGCACATATCTCGCAGTCCAGTCCCATCATGCACGCATCTCACACTCCAGCCCAGTCGTGCGCGCATCTCGCACTCTAGTCGTGCATGCAGCCACTCCCACAGCCACATGGCAATCACCCGTGCAGCCACAGCCACACCCACCACCACCACCTCCACCTCCACAGTCGCCCGCCCAGGCTTATCGTCAATCGGGCACAAAGCACGTCAAAGCCTTGTCCAGCAGGTCAAGCGGCCATGTCGAGGTGAGGCGTGCATGTGACGGCGTCGGTGCTCCAAGGCGCTCGTGGTGCCTTAGCTCCCGCCGGCTAGCGGCCAAGTCGGCCTGGCTGGACATGGACGAGAGGTACTTGGGCAGGCATTCGCTTGGTCATTCAGTCGTTGAATCGTTTATTCATTCCTACATCTATTCACTCCCACTGCCTCTCGCCATATCCCCACTGCCTCCCTCCACAGCCCCCGCCCGCCTCTCCCTGCCGTCCACGCCCGCCCAGCTGCATGCCGTTTCCACTGCGTCACCCGTCGCCGCCTGCCGTGCCCTGCCCCGACCTGCCTGACCGCTGACGCGACGAGCTGAGTCAACGCTCCCACTCGCTCGCTGCCTGCGACGGCTGTATTTGAGCCTGCCACAGCTGTGCTGGAGCTGCACCCGCATCGAGAGAGCCCCCATTTCCGTGTCGCCTGCCATGTTTTCCGAATGTAAGCTTCCCAGCGCCTTATCAGGCACATGTGACGCCCGCCCGCGCCCGTGTCTCGCATGGCCATGCGCCCTCGCGTGACTGTCAGACTGACCGACCGACTGACTGACCCGACGAGCAGATGCCTCCAAGTTCCTGTCGCAGTCGCAGTCGCGCCTGTCCCTCGGCGGCCAGCCCGACTCGCCCTACGCCCGCAACCAGTCCGACCGCCAGCGCCCCTCGTCGCGCGCCGCCCAGGCCTATCTCCAGCGCCGCAACATGCCCAACCCCTACAGCTCCCAGGCCATGTCGCGCTTTGCCTTTGCCTCGCGCACCTCGAATGCCCCCGCGCCCCTCTTCTACTCGGCCACCGACGACTTCCGCGAAGAAGACGACCATGTCGAGCACGACCGCGAAATGGCCGACCACTACGCCCTGCAGCGATCTCGCCGCCAGTTTGGCGCAAGCAACCTCTCCGAGTCCGACGAGGTCGACGACGACCTGGCGCACCGCTCCGACCACACCATAGAAGGGAACCCCGACGACACCGACGCGCCCGGCTACGGCCTGGGGCGCGGCATCAAGAGCTCCTGGAGGGGAGATAAGCCCGCGCGCGGGAGATCGACCACCCTCACCCGCCCAGACGACGAGCAACGAGACCAGAGCATTCCACTGTCCGAGTCGACAGACGCAGGCAGCAGAGGGAGGGGCAGGCTGGTCGACGTCGAGCTCGAGTCGACGGACCGCAGCAGCATGGAAGAGGTGGATGCCGACGAGCTGCCGCCCCACAAGGACATCCACCCTCCATCCTACCAGCAGTTCCGCAACATGACCCGCCCAAAGCGCGGCCGCAGTCCGCTCAGAACTACCCTGCCAATCCCACAAGAAACCGACGAGGACACACTGCTCGAAAACCCTCGCCCCACAAGTCCTGATCGCCTGTCAGTGCCTGACGCGGTGCCGGAGCACGCCATCGTGCCCCCGAGGCACAACTTCTTTTGGGCAGAGCTGTTTGTCATTGTCCAGTGCGCCATCATCGGCGTCTACATCATCTCCCTGCTCCAGGAGTCGCCCCCGAGCAAGAAGAACCCGCTGGGCGACACAGTCTACACGGTCCTGCGCTCCTCGTTCCACCTGATAGCCGTCTACTCGCTCGTCTCCATTGTCGTCGGCTTGCTATGGCTCTCGCTGCTGCGGTCATTTGCTCGACCGTTAGTCATGCTCATCCTGGTCGCCGTGCCCGTCATCTCCTTCTCCTTCTTCTTGTACCCCTTCATCTCGAGTTTCAAGGGCTCGTGGCACGGCGACAGCATGCAAGACAGGGCAATGCGCTGGCTCTCCCTCGGCCCGTTGTGTTTTGTCGTCTTCTGGGTCTACACCACCTTCAAATCGCGGCACTCGCTGAAAAAGGCCACCGACATGCTCGAGTTTTCCGGTGACATCCTCAGAGCACAGTCACCTCTGCTCTTGGTTGGCGTCGCTACACTAGCCTGCGTCATCCTCTGGTCCTGGATCTGGATACTCATGTTCACGCGCCTCTTCCTTGGCGGCCACTTCACCAGCAACAAATCCCGCTGGGTCGTCGACGTCAGCACCTGGTGGCTCGGCGCAGCCTTCTTCCTCGACTACTTCTGGGCCCTCGGCGTCATCGCCGGCGTCCAGCGCGCCACCACCGCCGCAACAGTCTCACAATGGTACTTTCACCGCAACACCGTCCCTGCACCACCAGCATGGACTGTAGTGCAAGCCTCCCTGAGCCACGCAACCTACACCATGGCCGGCACAATCTGCATGTCAACGCTCATCTCCCTCGCCGTCCGCCTCCCGCTCATCATTCTCCCCCGCCGCCTCGCTGGCCTCGTAAACATGTGCGCCTACTCCCTCATCCCGACCCCGATCGCCGCCCTCACAAATCCTCTCACCCTTACCTTTGCCTCCATCCATGGCGTTCCCCTCAACCAAGCCGCACGCGGCCTCTCGCAATTAAGCTTCATTTCCCCAGCCTCCCCAACCACAACCCTCGGCCCATCCTCCTTCCAATCCCACGGCCGCCCATCAATCGTTTCCTACCGTCTAGCCAAACTCCTCCTCCACGCCATCCGCTGGGTCATCACCCTCTCTCTCGGCTTCGGCGGCTGGGTATCAGCAGCGCGCATGTTGCAGCTAGGCAATGAGGGCGTGCCCTACAAAGGCAGCTTGTACGCGTACGTCGTAGGGCTGATTAGCGCGGCGATTGGGTGGGGCGCGCTTGGCGCCATGGAAGGCGTACTTGGGGGGATTCTCGACGCCGTGCTAGTTTGCTGGGGGAGTGAAGCAGGGAGAGACGGCGAAGGCGAGGCACGGTACTGTGTTGATGCGGGGAGATTGTTCGGAGGAGAAGTAAGTGGTGCGAGGAGGTTTGAAGCCTAAACAAGTGCAAGCACAACCAAGTCTGTGTTGTATTTTTTTAGGGTGGTAAGCCGTGTTTGGATGGTACGTCTAGGATGGGATGGTTGGC
This sequence comes from Mycocentrospora acerina, assembly GCA_022701365.1. NCBI lineage: Eukaryota > Fungi > Ascomycota > Dothideomycetes > Pleosporales > Mycocentrospora > Mycocentrospora acerina. The sequence goes on from JAKUHH010000080.1 coordinate 262,073, forward strand.
GTACGGTTCGGTTTGGTTCGGTATGGAGATGCCTAACTATTTGCTACGATACGATTCAACATGATATAAATCAATTCAATACAATTCAATATTTACTGGCCATCATCATCATCTGCACCTTCTCCTCTCCCTCCTTCCCTTTTTTCGCCTTTCCGCGTACCCCATTCACATAACAACAGATTCTTCCCTTCTATCCACCGCAGAACCAAACACTTGAAATAGACAACCTCTCTTTTTTATGAAACAAAAACAAAGAGACAAAATCGCCCCAGAAATAAATAAAAAAAGTCTCGTCAAGCCTTCGAATAGATAAAAGTACCAATCGACTCCTGCTCTACCTACTCATCTTCCCACCCCCGCACCCCCAGCTTTTTATTTCCTCGTTTATATATTGGATAAAACGATTCGCGCTTCCAAACCCACGCACGTACAGCACGAAGTGAAGAGCTGCCAACTACCACAGTCGAGGGCGATAGACGGGTTCCAGCGGGTAAATCTCTCAGGCTTGATCCCCAGACTGTCTCTGAAATCTTTGCAGCCGCCATCGCCAGAGTTGTCGTACCAGATGGGTACAGCTCTTGATAGTATCAACGTCGGCTCGATAGCTCTGCGCAAGAACTTTCAAGCTAGACAAGGAGACAGATGGTCGTGAAAGGCAATAGAGAATGCGTCGTCGAACGTTAGTAAAGAGATTGTGGACGCTGACAATTGCAATGGGAAAAGTATTTGTACGATGACAGGAGGTGAATTGGTAAGAGCAGTATAATCCAGGTGCTTCAAGGCTTCTTGAAAAAATTTAGAGGCTACCGGGAAAACAGCATCGAACTCGGTTGGAGTCATAAAGAGCCACTTGGTAACACCCCTGACGGTAGGGGTCTCTTAGAGGGCTCCTCCTTACTGCGGCCCAGATATTCCCAGATAATAGGTATTGGTCTAGACTAGTACCTGGTCTAAGACTAAGATTTACCAAGAGCACATCCTGTACTCTATTCGACTACGCATACACGTGCGTTCCTGTGCCTCACCCTCGCATATGCCAAGTTTTAGTCGGGGATGTTATGCCATTCTGAGCCTCCTCTATGGACTCGCAATCTCGGCTTGAAGCTTGAAATGGTGTAGGAATATCTAGGTTCTATAGGCCCAACGAACCTCGGGGGTCTAGACTGCCACTGTGTGCATATAGGCATACCGAACTGCAATCTTATGGGGAAAAAACAGTGTATATCTAGACCTGGTTACTTCTGAAAGATCGCTGGTACAGATTTTGATTGAAAAGGTTAGGAATAGAATATTGAAAAGATGGGTGGTCTAGTCGATTACATGCACGACTAGATCGGGTTCAAGCCTATTCCTATAGCGTTCTCTGAATGCCCATTCGCATCGTCTTCCGTTATTTCTAGGTTAAGATTTATTTTTTATTGTAAATTCTATTTTCTATTCTCCGTTCTTCACCTAAGTTTATTACCCTCGATGTGCTTGACCGTCTACGTCAATCATTTCGCTCACTATGCAACTTCAATTCCTCGCTATCTTTGAAAGTCTGAGTAGGCTGATGCGGGCAGGTAGCCGTCGAGGTAAGAGCAAGGGTGTGAGCGGCTAATGACACAACAAGATCAATCCAGTCCGGTGTTGTTGACTCACACCAACCCGCGACAGTACAAAGATTCTTCTGTCCCTCCGTGAATGAAGCACAATCTTTTACCTTTTCCTCCCGCAACATAAAAACCTCCGACTAGGCAGGATATGTCGCATGACGACGCAAATCAAAGTCCACAGAAAATTCTCCGCGACGCCTATCAAATCTTCGTACGCAATCGCTCAACAATAGGGATTGCAACAAGACTCCATGGCGACTTTCCACCCTTTTCCCCGGCTCCCTCTTGAACTCCGTATTCAAATTTGGCAATTAGCTTCCATGCAGAGCCGAGTTGTCAAAGTCCGAAAAGCCCACTTCAACAATTACTACTCATCGGCTACTACCGCTCCAGAAATCACCAGAGCATGTCAAGAATCCCGCAAGTATTGCAGGTACCAGAAAGTCTTCACGCTTGACGAATCTCCGCGGTATATCTGGACATGCTTTGAAAGCGACATCATACAGATGGATAGCTACTTGGTGAATGATTTGGCGAAAGAAGACAGCCTAGAAAAGAAGGAAGTTCGGCATATAAGGATCGAGTTGAATGGTCACAACGGATGGGATCTGTCCGACTCCTTTTACCACGACCACCAATACCAGATTCGCGAATTCCCAAAGCTGGAGAATTACGATGTCTTGGTTTACGATAGGTTATATAATTGGGGAGAGTTTGTTGCATATCAGTATTTCGGTGCGTGTCCAAAAAGCAATGTCCGTGTCATCGATGCGAAGACGGGGGAATGGATTAATGCAGAGACAGCTGGGCCGTACCTGGACTACCTTGATACTGGCTTCGGTCAACACAGAGACTATGCCAGGATTGATGATGACTGGGATGAGGAGGAAGATGGAGACGAAAGATACGAGGCGATGATGAAGATGAAAGAGCCCTTGCCACGAATTGATTTGAACTACTGAACAGTTATTATTTTTTTTATACTAGAGTACAGGGGAAGCTTCAGTTAAAAAGTTGATTGTGTCCCAGGCCTTTTCTACAAGTAGATTCGTCAACTACGAGAGAAAGATGATTAGGGTCCAGCAACCGCACTCGAAGTTCGACAGTATTGCGCATACCTTCTGGCTATCAGCTGCCGTTACACCCTTTACTTTCTCGCTCTCATCATTCGTGTCGAAGAGCACTACTAGGTGATAAGTTGTAGCAGTTGTGGTCCATTTGCCCTGAACGCGCCTGCGTGGCGTCAGCTCACGTCCTGGCGGGGACATGGCACGCACGCTGCGATACGGCTTCATCTTCTCTCACTCTACGCCTTTGCCTCACATATTTGAATGCTACCCACAATGAGAATCATTCATAATCAAGCATACGCGATGCTTGGTCGATCCAACTAGCCCTTGTTTGCTCCTTGTGGGTGGCTAGGGAAGAGTCAGCTAGCGACCGGACAGCTGCATCTGCGGTCTCACCTCCACGTTGCGACTATTGTACCACAGGAACTACTTACACTGAACGCACTCGCTCAACAACCCAAATGGATGTGCGCCACGCTCTCGCCGGTTCTTGAATGCTTGTTCGTGTTTTGAAGCACCTTGAAATTGTCATGTGCACGGCCAGTTGTTTACATTCTTGCTTGTGTGAGGCCTTAACTATCAGGAAGTGGTTCAACCTGGGGATATGTACTGTTATATCTCGTGATCTATCAGATGATAGACCATAACACCTTTTTTGCTTGCATAGCAAAGTGGGACAGAGCTACATCCTGACAGAATTAGCTTTTTTTGTACGCCACGGAAATGCATATGTCGCGGAACGGTGGTCAACGATTGTCCGGCTTATACCACTGGAGTGAGCTGTGATTTTTAGAACTTTATAGTTGTGGCGATATTGTACTAATTGCAACGAATATGGACAGCCAATACAAGATTAAGTAGGATCCCATCTGTCATACCCTTGGACACATTCTTCGTGCGACAAACGCGCATAAAGCCGCAAGGCTCTTTTGTAACCTTCGTGGAGAAGCACAAGATCTGCGACTGCAAGAAAGATATCCTGATGCTAAAGATAGAGATTTTGCTCTATGAATTAAGATAAGAATAAGTGTCACGTCAATCCTTCCCATTTTTACCCCTTCTCAACTCACTTCTCACCAGCCGGCAATATTCTCAGATCCACAAACCTCTCTTCCGCACGGTAGAAGCGATCATAGAATACCAGCTTGATTGTGTCGCCTCCCGCTCTCTTGGCGTAGAATTTAAACTGGTAGGCTGTGCGTAGGGGGGCCTCATTGGCGTCTTTGGTCAAGGAGGGTGGGAGTTGATTATCGTCGGGTGCGAAGCTGGCGGGCTCACCAAAGGTGTAGTCGTAGAGGAATGCGGACTGAAGAAGGGGAAGGAGGGAAGAGGTTAGTTTGTTGATTTGACAATGTAAAAGGGATTTACTGTTGGAGGAGACGGGAACTTACGCCGCTTGTGTAGCACCAATCTATGTCAAGGCAGTTTTCTACCTGTTTTTTTTTATTTTTGTTAGACGTGAGTTCTGTTCTTATATAGAGAGGCTTTGGTGCTGATGAGTTATTTGGAGGGGAGGAGAGTGATAATATCGGAATTCATGTACCTGGAGGGTATACGACGACTTTTCGCCAACACGCATGCGGATTACGTGATGCCTGTATGGGTCGTCATTGCCTTTGGCATCTTTTCCATCTGCGGATTGGTTCCCAACTATCATTGAGGATGGACCTTTGTGTTTAGAGGACTCCAATATTTTGGACACCAGGTTTGCTATTTCTTGTCTCGACGCGTTCAACGAGTGGCAGTCGATAATGTGGCGACCAATTTGAGCGGTTGCATGCGTCTCTCCATCTATTACTCCATCTACAATGTCCGCCTTGAGTTGCTCATTAGTTGGTCCGTCTGCGAGCTTGCCATGCGAATACATGGCGTTGCGCTCTGCGGTCGCGGTCTTCGAGTCCTTGAAGAATCTCAGATGGATCACCACATGAGAAGCTCCAGTGGTGGCTGTCCAGGTAAACTCGCCCTGTCGCGACGGGTCCTTTGAGATTTCATCTGCGCCAGTGTCTCGCGTTGGGCCTTGGATACTCTGGACTAACCCCCGACTTTGAAGCCACTCCCCAAGACCAAGAATATCTAAACTAAAGTCTTGCCAGAGTAGGTGGCTACTCACTAAAGTCATTGGGGTGTCCCATAGCGAGCCGTCATGCATCATGTTGTCAAGTTCGCCGAGAATCCCACCATGGCTATCACTGGGTTGGAATGGGCGAGCGTGGTACCATTCTCCAGACACCTTTTCAATGGAAATAGTTTTCAGCTCCTTGGTTTCATCATCGATAACCTGTGGTGGGTACGTCCCCTCCTTCCGGTCGATTGCTTCGTCAACGTACCTTTTCAGAGAGGACGTACCTACCACAGGTCCAGCGCACGCATCGAATATCTTCTCACGAAATCCCAGGAAAACATGATTACCAAACTTTGTTCGGTACTTTGAAGTTGGGTCCACACGCAATTCTGCCGTCGTGCTAGAAACTAAGGGATTGTTGCAGTACACTTCCTGGCGGTCTGCACCCGTAGCAAACCCGACTAAAGGAGCGTAGTGAAGAAACCCAAATGGTCGCATATAGTACGCAATCAGACTGTCGCGGTCGGCGGAATCTTTGCAAGCAAAGCTAACGCAGAGACCGAGGATACCGGTTTGGTCATAACAATTGACCTTTGGTTTCGTTGCTTTGTATCGCAATCCAAACATGTCTTGGGCTTCTCTCGAGGCAGTTCGATTCAAAACAGACCAGAGTCGAAGAAATTTGTTAAGCTCAAATACACGCCCCGCACCATTTGTAAAGGCATAGCCACCGCCGCTCCTCTGGTAGACGAATCCACTATTGAAAACGCGTTCTGTAATAGCTTTCAGATAGGGTCTTCTCGGATCGTCATTTGACCTGATATTCTTCGGACTCAAGGCAAACCGGAGAAGATCAATGGGGATTCCCTCGTACCGAAGAAACTTAGGAATGGCCGGGCAGATGGCGTAGAATTCAATTAGGAGGGCTTGGCTTTTCAGGTCGTCGGAATCCAAAAATGCACCAGTTGAATCGAAGAACATAATGTTGAACTTTATCATGCGTACAAATGCCCATGGCTCGTCGGCGGGACGGCCACGCGATGAGTAGTCCTTGAAATTGACATTGTCAAATTGGCATGTCAATAGGTTCTCCTCTGAGCCCACAACTTTGGTTGTAGAAGGGGGATAAGATTCAGCGACAAGTATCCAATCGGGTGGAGAAGAGCCAGACTCATCGTGGGTGGTCAGCATTTGGACATTATAAGTCGTATCCGAGGGGGCAGTGCTACTGATGTGAACTGAAAGGTTGACGCCTTGGCTTTGCGTGAGTGCGTTGATGACCAGAACATTGGATCCGTTTTCAAGATCCCAGAGAGGTCCATTGAAACGGGGAGAGCGGCCCTGCTCGTTCACTGTTGGATAAAGAATAGGGTCCTTTAGTTTTACTTCGCGAACTGTGAACGAAGGCATTACTACTAACTTGTAAGAACAAGAGTAGGTTTGCTAGGACTTGAAGGTGAAATCTGGTAATTAGGTGAAGTGTTGGTTGAAGACGCTAAAGAAGTTGCATTAAGACTTACTTTATATATGTCTCTGTATTCCTATCTAGTCATGTCTTCTGGCATCAGCTATCACAGATCCTTGTCTCACTACATGGGCGCGTAACTAGATGGCTTTCGTACACAACGTGACCATGCGTATCGCTCGTTTCAGTATTTTGTCCTCCGTTTGCAATCTGAATCTGCATTCAAATGGACTGTTAATCCACACATTGAGAGTGATTAAAGTAAGAACAAAACAACGTATATGCGACATGAGCAAAGATTCAAGATAATTACACTTGCCAATTCCTATCTTTAATTTACTACGCAGAAGATCGACTTTTTCAAGTCGCTCCATCAAAATGAATCCCCCCTCGCGAGGAAAATACCTCTTATCTCCATGCAGGAAATGCTGCCAACCGAGTAATGATCAGATCTGGGACGTACACACCCAATATTATTAAGCTTGTCGTCAGGCAGCCTCTAGAAAAAAATGCACTTTTCAGCTGAGATCGCCCAGGTGGTGGCTGACTGTCATGGCTCTAACCGCTCGAGAGAATTCCTCCACTCGGCCTTTTGACAGGGGTCAGGCAAAGTACCTATAGGCCACCACGTACGAGTGCAGGACATTCAGCTCTCGTTTTCAAAAGTATTCAAATAAATTAATTTAAATTTTTGGTCACCACGGTTATCTATGCCAGGCCTATTACGTTGCAAACCTGCTGCTTTGAGCTTTAGAGGACAATTGGGACAGCTGACGGGGACCTTCGTGGGGTGATACTCGGCGTAGCTTCATATAAAGGCGGGGCAATATCTGCAGGGGTCTGTTATACATCAAGTGGAAAGACACGCTCAAATTGCAAACTATTGGCAAGCAGTGAATCAGCTCAACATTGAAGTGTTGAAATATTACGTATGCATTTTTGTTATACATATTACTACATCATTCTGTTCCAAGCATATCGACTTCACGTCTACCTCCTCTCAAGAGTATCTTTTGCGCCTTGCTTTACTGACTGGGCGGCATTTGTGACGGCATCTCGACCAAGGCTGAAGTGAGCTCCATATCGGTCCTGATTCACGAAATTAGCATGAGTTTTGACAGCGTAGTGAGGTTGTACACATACCTGCTCGGCACCTGTACCCTTGGCAGCCAATAACCTGACTCTCTGCTGACCATCGTAACCGAGACCATGATTTGACTTTCCTCCACTCAGGAAGCTCTCAACAGACTTCTTAACTTTCTCGGTATCAAGGGCTCCAACCCCTGGGTGGGAGAAGTGTGATGCATATCGGTCTTGCTCCGCACCTTCACCCTTTGCCAATGCAGCCTGCTTCAACTTGTCAAGACCCTTATTGCCAACCTCCTTCAGCTTTTCTGCGCCTGCACCAAAGTGTTCACCGTAACGATCCTGCTCGGCACCGGAGCCTCGTAGTGTGGTGATGTCGGGGTTGATGGGGTGAGTAGCGGCGACACTCTTCTCGTTGCTGCTGAAGAAACCCATTATGAAGTATTTGAGTAATAAAAGTTGGGAAGATTAATTGAATGTCTGAAGATGAGATGTTCAAGGTAGTTGGTGATCAATGGTATGCAAATCGTAAAAAGTTTGGAGGACAAGCTCTGTTATGAACTCTTCTAGCGAGGTATGACGTAGTCCAAACGGCACAGAACCGCTCCACACAACTCTCCACACAGTTGACCTCAGCTCCTTGTTTGTCATGTGAACATCCCGAGGTCATCAATAATACAAAAAATCGTAAAATCACGCGTTCTGTAGAAAGGTGGAGAGATCACATATCACAGCCTTTTGAAGAATGAGTTGATTCGGTTGTTTCTGCAGACCACATTTCTAGTGAATAGTCAGCCAGTTTTGTTATAATTCTTTTGCATCATAGAACCTCAGACTGCTCCAATTAGGGACTCGATAATCTCCATGCTTCTGTTGAACCCTACGTCCGAGACTTTATCGCGTTTCTTGATGTCAAGTACAGCTCGTCAAGATGACATCATTTGGCTTGGCCGTCTCCACACAAAAATCGCGTCACGTCGGCGCGACGGTTCGTCGGTTACGAACTTCAATAATGCAAAAAATAAGTGGCACATGAATGATATCCACGATTTATTTATTTACACTCTCTCAGCGACAATTTTCGTCGAGGCGGTATAGATCTAAGAAATCAGATCAGAAATGTTCACCAGTTGCTCAATAAACTCATCTTGCCCTCTTTTGCTCGATCATCTCAGCAAGAAAAAGTAGTTCTTCAGGAATTTCGCGGTTCACCATCAAGACCTTCTATTTGGGCGGTATGCACAAGTTTACAATAATCAAATTCTGGTCATGCTGAGGTCCAGTCATCTCCTCTGTCTCATCAGTAATAGAGGCTCATAGTTGTTTAATGGATTAAAGTGGAGTAACCTGATGTTGAAAGGGGCAATGAATGCAAATCACACTAGGCTGATAACAGAGTTAGTCTATTCATCCTATGCCCACAGCAACAGCGATATGGTACTTTCGTAATTCTAAGTGATGTTTTAGTTCCGTTACCTAAGCGGACGCCTTGCAGTATCAATTCAACAACACTTTGACGCCTATTCACATGCAAGTGCCTACCGCGCCTTGAAAACTCACTGACTTCGAATTCTACCCCACCTGGCAAGTTCTTTTCACTTTTTTAACAATTTAGTCGGCGTTGACTTAGACACTTCGTCGTTATTGATTAAATTTTGCTACTGAGTCGACTCCTCATCAAAACGAACTTGAAGAAGTGGTAGTCGCAGTTCAATACCAAGTCTGTTTCGTCGTCACGTAAATTCAACGAAAGCAAGATAATATCTCCAGTCAATTTGAATGATACGCAACTATTTCCTGATACATACTGATCACGATGTCAGGAATCTAATCATTTTGAGCGGACCTCAACCGGCTCACTGAGAAAAGACCGTCGCCTCTCAAATCGACATGTGGGTTATACAAGTAGGCAAGAAAATTCGCAATTCATGCATCAATTCGAAACTCCGGATGAAAAAGGGCAATGTTTTGGGGAGCAGTCTGATCGAGTACGCTCGTATACCACTGACGGTATCTGGCGATCCTTTGATTTGCGAGCCCCAACGATGTGCATGAAATAGATGCCTCCAGAGAACAATTCTTTCTACCCAGCTAGTTCTTCTCTTAGCCAGCAATACTTGGGAACCAAGGACGTTCAAAACCGACAAGACTTTCACAGTACCATAGGATCCAATCGCGCCCATGACGTCTGCTACAATCTTTCAAAGTCGGATATCAATGAGATCAAAGAATCTATAGAGACACAGCGGCTAGAATAATTACGACAAGACGTACTTCAAGCTATAACTCCGGAACTTCATTTTCCGATGCAGAAGACACATCTCCAATCACTCTCACAACTTGAGCAGTTATTTAATTCAGATTGTGAACTTAGTCAATTCGATTTACAAAAATTACGCCGTCATAATAGCCACAACTCAGTTCTCCAAAAAAAAAAAGTCAGATCTTGTGTCGACCACGCCCAAAATAAATGATCGCACAGACTCTGAGAAGATTCAGATAACAGTATCATCGACCGACTCTAACCTAGAACGCCGCTATGGAGAAATAGTGTGTCATGAGAATTATTCAGGCCAGAAACCATTGAAGAGAGATTTTTTTTTCACTTTCTGATGCCGGCAGACAATGCAACACAGGAAGTTCGACATGGGGCTACCATTCTGGCGTCTTTGTCACTCATATATCCAGCCCAACGCCGTCAAAAAATGGGCAGCAGAGGAAAAAATCACCGGAAAAGATGCCATGAAAGCGATGTATCTTTGATAGAAGCCTAATTTGAGTTGTGACCATTGTTAGAGGCTGCAATTAAGTCAAACCATACCTAGTGTTGATTATTCATTCCGGTTTTACCTGAGGTTATCAAGAAGCAATTTTGTCATGACGTACATGAGTGATTGTTTCGAGCTTCTTTTTTGAATGTCTACAAATAATATGATGCTATCTTATTTCATGTTTTGTTGCTGTCAGCCGGTACTGTTGGTCTATCACGTGTATTAGCACGTGAGTACTCAACGTCCTGTCCCTCGTTAGCTAAGAAAACAAAGAGTTTCTCCAGATGTTCCCTCACAGTTGTTCCACACATCTCTAGCATGATGAAGACGGTTGAATCTCTCCGAATATGTCCACAATCAATACGTTTGTGCTTCTTCAACCATTTGCTTTACTCGGTAACAAGGTCTATCTTCCGGTGTTCCTTTGCGATAAATTCGCGTTGAAGCAATCCGATAGTTTCTTCCCAAAATTTCACAAGCATTTTCTCGTCCAAATGCGATTTCATAATCTCTGGTCAGTCGCGGGCAATCGTTGAAACAATTTATGTGCGAACTATGTGCACGGGCAGATACTAATCGATGACACAAATCTCAAGCCCCAATTGGCCTATGAGATTGAAAAAGTCGACACTAGCGCCCTCTGATTTTGGTCATGCGCATGGTTGACTATATATGGAGTATAATGCATGTACTCAGATGTGGGTGGGCAGTGGGCAGTGGACAATCGGACCCACGTGACGTGGCAATGTTCCTCTCACCTTCACCAGGCAAAAGTAGCCGACAGTAGCACGCCAAGCTCACGTGTACAAATGTAGGAACGAATGAAACAGTTCTTTCTGCCTCCTTTTATCCTCATCTCATCACATCAACAAGGTCGCTCAATACCAATATCAACATCATAGTCAACATATCAGCGCTCACTTTCTATGCAAATATGGATGCTCTCGGAAATACAATCCAGCCGACTTTTCAAGACAATTCGAAGTATTTACAACACGATAGCGATCAAAAAAGGGATAGCTCGACTCATTCCAGCGCGGGAACAAACCTGCAAGCTTGCTCCAGCCCCACAGCTTCTGTTGCCTCAGGCCTATCTACCTCTCGGACCGAGATAACGGGACCACACACTCGACATGATTCCCACCACGCCGAAACCCATGGAACTACACATTATCACTACGATGAGAGTGGAAGACTGATTGGTTCCACTGTTAGTCGTGAGAATGAAAGAGACATTGTCGGTACTTTTCTTACATATCGCATGGTACCCCAAACTGAGATCGTTACCTCCATCTCCAACTATGGGGATGTATGGCATCAACATGAAGCTTATGGTCCTTACTTTGACGCCTACGGAAGCCACAAAGTACATAGTCTTGTACATCATTGGTCACGAGGATGTGAAATACCCATAAGAAATTATGTCACTTGGCATCCGCACCAAACAAATACGTTTGAGCGCAGCAATAACATCTTGTACTCAAGGCATAGCTCTTATCCCGATCCGGACACTTTCCGCCATCGACATACTCTATACGATTTACTTCCTCACCTACCACTAGAGTATCGTCTCAGTGCCCTGCAGGGTCCAATTGTTGATATAATTGAAGTTCAGACGAACAATATCCTTTTCCATGGTATTCCCAAGAACATGCTAGTTCTTTTTCTTGGCCATTTGTCAATAGACAAATTTCTCTGCAATATTACGCGTCAAGATGAAAAGAATCTGCAGACAGGAAATGAACGTCAGGAAATACGTGTTCCTCCTAAATTTGCAAGCAATTTAGCTCTGAGAATATTGACCTCTTGGATGATCCGAGCCTGTCGGCAGGAAAACCTGTACTTCAGGGAACGAATTTTTGTTCCAAAAACTCTGTTCGCTGCGTGCTCGCTTGCGAGTACAATGTATCTATTTGGTCTTCACAGAGATGCTTGGGCTATGGATTCCTTCATCTTGAAGACCTTTTTCAAACGTCCCATCTTTGCGGTCGAGTTGAAAGCTCTGTGGAACTGCATGCCCGAAGATAGCAAGTATACTGCGAGAGCTGTCAAGATGCTGGGACCACTTCTTCAAGCATATGAACGGGGGATAATGAAGAAAGAATTCAAGGATGTTGTGCAGATTCTTGCATTGATGGAAGAGTACCCTCGGCTCAATTCACGTATACGAAGTGAGTTTGAAAATTGATTTTTGCAGTATGATTTAGTATGAAAGAAGAGTTTGAATAAATACGTGTGGAATTTTTAGAAAGTACCATCGAACATAAACATTTTGTTCATTCGCGAAGACTATACTTCAGTATTCGGCCTTCAGCGTGGAATTTTGCATAGTGAACTCAAAAAATCAGTGCAGTAGCAGTTTTAAAACGTCACTTCTCATCTAAGGATTTGTGTAAAGGTCGCATATTCTTTACCAAAGGTAAGAAAAGGATCGAGTTGTTGAATACTGATCAATTATTATTTGCAATCGCATCTTGAATATATACATGAAAACCTTGAGCTATCAGCTTCTACGCCTCTCACCTCATTCACGAACATTGTATTTTTTCTACAATTTTTGAAGAATTTCTGACTACAGGGCTCTACTGGAGGCACTGAGAATAGTAGGTGTTGGAGACTTTGCAAGTCCAGCCTGAAGGGCAAGTCTTGGCTCCAGTGTAGCCCTGACCACCGCACTGGCCGTACTTCTGAGCAGTCGCCGCCGCCGCAGCAGTGGTAGTGGCAGGCTTAACAACGGTGCTAACAGTGGTGGGAGCCTGGGTAGCAGCTGGCTTAGTGGTAGCCACAGGGGTGGTCGTGGGAGTCTCAGCCTTGGAAGCAGCACCGAGGTTAGCAGGACCAGCATTGGCCTTGACGAAAGCGGCGACCTTGCCAACGTCCATGGTGGTGACCTTGTACTTGGCAAGAGAAGAGATGAAGCTAGAGCTGGTTCCTCCATTCAACTTGCCGCTGGTAGAGTCCACGCTATTGGCGAGGCAATTACGACCGAAGGTAGCGGAGCAAGCGCTTCCGCCGTTGACGACAAAGCTGCTGACCTTGGCGGCAGCATCAGTTGAGGGCTGCGAGACAGACTTGAAGACATTGCCTTCGATCAAAGAACTGGCGCCGTTGTAACTGTCGAAAGCATGGCCCTTCATGTTCTCGAAGTAGTTGTTGACAGCGTGGAAAGTACCGGAGACACCATCAGCACCGAGCTTGGGTGCACGTCCAGACACATCATGGAAGTAGTTGCGGTCGAAAGTGATTCGGTCGCCGTTGGCAATGAACATCATGGTCCAGTAGTGGTTGCCGTTGCAGGAGGCAGAAGTTGTGGTGACACCGTTGAATTCGTTGTTAGAAAGTGTGACGCGGGAGGCAGTGTAGTGGCTGACGATGAACTGGCGTCCGATCAAAGAGAACTTGCAGTGGTCAACCCACACACCATCGTTGGAGCCTTGAAGATCAAGTGCATCTCCTCCCCATACGATTCCCTTGGATTGCGTCAGTAAAACATTCGTTTGCTTCCAATGAAGCTTGACTCACGGGATTGATTGTTGTGAACTCAAGACCCTGAATGATGACGTTGCTGGCACCCTTCTTGAGTGAGAGACCCTTGCCCTTCAGAACACCCTTTGCACCAACACCAAGGATACTCTTGTTGCTGCCGACGGGAAGAGCCGAAGTACCTGCAGCATCGTATGATATCGAGTTCACAGCAATATTGTCGGAACTGCCACAGCTAAGGTCCCCCAGGTAGTACTGGCCACCGCCAGAGACACTGCAAGACTTCCTGTCACATCCCTTGCCGGACGACTTTGTCCCAGTAAAGTCAAAGACTTTGTTTATTAGAATGACGCGCGGCACATCATCTGCAAGATACGCCGCAAGCTCTGCAGCAGTGGAGGGAGTAACAGCTGCGGCTGAACCACCGCCAGTTGTGCCGACGGCAAAACCGTATGCAGTTCCTACAACAGCCTGGGCGGAAGCGGTTGCGATCGCTGCAAGGAAAGTGAGAGCTTCGAAACGCATATTGAAGGTTTAAAAGTATGATATTGTAAAAATCTTTTGGAAGTTGCTACAATGAAATGTAAAGAACGTGTACTCAGGCCAGCCAGAGATAGTGTTCAGCGTGTTTAACGAGAGGAGATTGGAAGAGTCCAAAAGAAAATGTGGAGAAGCAAAGAACGTGGGTGAAGGTACCTTGATCAGGCCGCAAACTGTTATATGTAAGAATTCAAGCTGAGAAGAAATTGCAAGTGTCGTTGACATTCCCGCTTCTAGACACGGCCAAACACCTAATTCGATAGCCCGCAAGGCTGTAGGATGCGGAATGCCCCAGCTAGCGTCCGCTTGTACAGTTGTTTGGGCATCATGCAGCCGAGCCCCGCGAGTTCGTTTATAAATGTGATAGTTCACTGATCAGATATATCTTAGTGTAGCTCGTTAGATGTAGCAGTTGTGGCAATAATTTTGCCAAAATAATCACCCAGAATGACAAGTATGTTGCGAAGATGGATGGAACCACTTCGAAGTTGGTACAAACTGAGGTTGCACTTGACTCAAACGCCTCTTGGCAAAGCCATACTGACTAGGAAGCCCTTGAACAACGACATCCTTCATTTGGCCTGAAACACGGACAAGCGCCACATTGACAGCTGAAACATGACGATCTAGCTGTTATGGTCGCGACAGCGGCACGGTACAGTTCCAATAGCGGTTGCTTGTAAACGGCATTTTCGGCTATCTAGATCTCATTGACACTAAATACACAACTGAAACCTACCCACAATGCTACATCATAGGATCTTAGTCGATCATAGAACCGTTGGCAAGAATTGCAGCCAATTAGTTTCGCAGAATTTACCCTGGATATCAAGGGGTACATGTACTGAACAATGCATAGGCACGGCAACGCAGTCCAGTAGTGCTGCAGCTAAGCAAAATTCTACGGCACGGAGCTTATGAAAACAAGAGTACGACTCAAGTAGAACTACAACGAGATGTTAATATCGATTGGCACCCTATGTAAATCTTGGGCGTATAACATCGCTGTCGCGCAAATTTCCTAATTAGGTACTTCTCTTGCCAGATACACGTGTTCAGGAAGTAAAGACAGTGAGATTGAAACAAATCTGCATCTTCAACAATAACCGGTCGTATTACCTATGCCCCAATTTTGTTTACAGTGTAGGAAAGGGTTAACTTCTTTTGTATGTAAGGGGTTCTGTTCTAAGTCGACTTAGGAAGTTAATTTCGCCCCTAAACCCAGAAGATCCGACAAGCAGCTTATTAGAATTACTGCATGACAAAGATGGAGCTACAGAGGAAAGATCTTCTTGATAAAGAAGGACTTTTGTATACAGATAAGGAGAACTTGGCGTGTTATCAATTACCGTGATGATTTAGACAACCCTATATGGTCTGTATGGCATTTCATCTTCTAAGATTACCAATCTGCTATTTATAGTCTTCAAGCCCCTGACAAGTGCTAGTTGAATAGTCCAAAATGAAGAAGCCATTTCAAAGATAGGTCCTGATACTTACTTGATAATGTCACCACATGATCATTATTGTATAGGATGAGACTGTTTAAGTTGATACCTGTAGTCTGTTGAAATTTCGATCTCGAGAAAGCTTGGATCAAGTAGCGTACGGATACCATGGTTTCACATTCATCTTGTAGGTATAGGTGAATTCCGTACTCATCGTGAGTAGGCGTGGAAAGATCCGACAAGTCATGGATAAATTGCCTATCAAAGCGCACCAAAAGCGGTAGCTGACAACATCTTCAGGTTCCGCGACATCCCGAGTTGGAATACTTCGCCAAGTATTGTGACGGTGAACCGGCAGAATCGTATAAGAACGATTAGAGTGAGAGTTCGATTGCCTCGCAAAAATAAAGCTACAACCTTGAAACCAAGCCATCGCTTGTCATGCTTTAAATAAAAACCTCTTGGTCTCCGGTTGTTTACTATTCCCGCGTGTCGACAAGAGAGCAGACATACGGAGAACGTATTCTAGTGTGGGACAAACCATCTTGAGCGTATGAAGGATGCTCCAGTGAATATTGCGTTGAAGCAACTGGTGTGGACTGCGAAGACGGTGGTATTGGAATCGGTTCAAGACCTTCCCTGTAGAGTGGATCGAGGTTGGGGTGATGGATGGGAAGGTGTGTCTCCATATCGCATGACAGGAATCTGAAAGAATATGTCGAAAATGGCCGACGCAGCAAGTGACGGATAGACTGGCTGAGGAGTGTGCAGATAGTAAGAGCAGGAAAACGACGGATTGGATGATACTTGGCAAATACGTAACCCGAGAGTGGCTGTATTTTAGTTTACACGTGAAGGCAACGGGCATATATATGTACTTGGAATAAGACTTGAAAGGACCGAATCTAGAGAGTTTGAAACCTGATAAAGTATTTGAATGAAACGTCTGGACAATGCGAAGGGTATCTGGGCTGGAGAATGAGAAGTAGACATCTATCGCCTATCGTCTATCGTCTACCATCTATCGTCTACACGTTCTGCTGCCACCACAATAAGGCAAGATGGCGAACAAGTGTGTCATAATGTGACGTGCAATTATTAAAGTGTGACGCAGAGTCGTCGAGACATGGATGAAGCAGAGATTCGCTCACTAGGGGCGCCAAGGGCAAGCGGAGGATGACGTACCCCGCCGCAGGTCCACTGGCCCTGCGTCAACCATCATCGCGTTGCAGCTACGTATAGATACTGACCCGTTTATCCGCGCGACCGTGTTTTCTCCCACCATGCTCCGACCAAAATGTCCGCCTCTCCAGCGCCCCTCACGCCCGCGCAAACACACGCCCTATTTGATATCTTGATCCACCACCAGTTGTACGCTGAGATTGAGGCGTTCAAGTACCCCTCCACCATCGACCATTATGGCTACCCGTTCAAGAAGGCGGACGGCGTGCAAAGCACTAGCCCGCTGCTGCAGAACATGCACAACAAATTTGCGCTGACCAACCCCGCGATCAAGAAGCTGGGGCAGGACTACTGGCAGGACCGCGTCAGGGTCATTGTTGCAAAGCTGGCCGAGGCTGAGCTGAGCGAGAGCTATGACAAGGGCGCTATCGGCTCGCGGAAGGCGCTGGCCACGGCAGCCAGCAGTATCCTAGAGTACATGGCGCGCGGCATGCTGGGGGGATATCCAGTTGCACAGAAGAAGGAGGCAAAGGCAGACTACGACACCAGCAAGCCCGAGGACGTCATGCAGGCCTGGGACGACTGCATGCGCGGCTTCATCTACGGCGATGTGCTCGACGACATGGCCGAAAAGGTCAAGGCGACGGAGAAGCTGGAGGAGCACTCGAGCGTCGTCCAGGCCGCGCATGAGTACATTCTGCTCAAGTGAGCACTGCCCATGGCCCGCAACGCAGCCGTCTAACAAGCACACAGCGTCGCATCATTCCTCCACCACATCTTCGTCATGTCTCCCGATGGCCAGTACCTGGTGCGCCTTCTCGAGAACGTGCACCGCCTCATCCCCTACTACATGATCAAGCAGACGCTGCGTGTGGGCAACGCGGCCTCGATGATCAACGGCATGGTGAAGCTCGTGCTGGCCAAGCTGTCCGTCACTGCAATGACCAACTGGATAGGTCTCACAAACAACTCCAACGACGGCATGAATCTGCTGCAGCAAATCATATCCACCATCCTCGCCTGGGACACGGCTGAGTTCACCAAACGAGCACAGAAGCTAGAGTCATCTCGTGACGCACCAGACAAGAAGGTCTTCAAAGCTATCAAGGCGTTTGTTTACGCGTCAAGGGATAAGCACGAGGCCGTGCGTAACATGTCGATTCAAGAGTCCAAGTCCATTGTTGCCATCATCCTGCAGTGTGCTGACAAGCCACTTGATGCCGAGTCGCTGTCGGAGACCCAGCATAACATAGCCATGGAGCACTTCAGCACCTACCTATCTATTCGCGATCGTGAAGAAATTACAAAAGTTGTTTGCAAGTCACAACCCGACGTTCTCACTTCTGCCGTACGTGAAGCCGTCACGGCAATGGACCCTGTGTAAGCATCGTCGGCCTCAGCACACGCACACTGGCACTAATTCAACCATAGGATTCGCGCGATACACAACGCTGTCGACCTATCCGGGACCGTCACTGACGCTGAGAGTTTCATCACAGACCTCATCAAAGTCTCCAAGCCAAAGAAAAAGTCTGACACAAAATCTCGCGCCAGCTCCCCCACACCAGGCAGCATCACCGACACTGAACCCAGCGATGTTCCGACAGTAGAGGAATACGTTCAACTTCTCCGCAAGCACGTTCCTTCGGTGCACAGATTCCTGCACCAAGTCGCCAAGAACGCGCCTGACCTCACAGATGACTACCTTGTCTACATAAAGACCATATTCTCCGAATTCCGTGTCGACGACTCCGCAAAGACCGCTGAAGAAAAAGGTCAAGGCGGTGCAGGAAACATGACCGCCCCCTTGCATGCACTGTTCTCCACTCTCGCTCAAGACAAACAAGACGACCTCAAGAAACTCTTAGATGAGCATGAAACACACCTTAAACAGCTCAAGTCAACATCCCACGACCGCCTAAACTCAATTATGAATTCCACATGCACATCTTCTTCCAAATCCAACCAGAAGGGGAATACACATGGCCCAGGCATGTACCTCTCGCGCTGGAACGCGCTCCTGGACAGCACGCTCATTACGCCCGCCACGATCAATGGGCCGGTTCGCCGCGGCTGGGAGGTAAAAGGCGAGCTGGACGGAAAGGGGCTGAAGACGAATTCAGCGATTGGGAGTGGGAATGGGAGTAAGAGGGCGGGGAGTAAAGAGAGAGGGAGGAATGGTACGGGTGATGATGCAGCTATTGAGGAGGGATTGGCAGAGGAGACGGAGAGGAGGGAAAGGAAAAAAGATGGAGAGGAGGAGGATCGGATGATGAAGGTTTGGGAGGGGATGAGGGATGGGTGGGTGGGGGTGTGTAGGGGGTTGGAGGTCATGGGGGATTAAGTGGTTGATTGATTGATTGATTAAATATAGATGTAGATGTAAACGTTTGCATGAATGACTCAAATAGACATAGCATGGCATGACATTCACGGGTTTCTGTTTTGGGCGTACACGACATCACTTTTTCTTCCCCTTTGTCTTGTCCACTATGTCCACCCAGTTGGCTCGCACGCCCCTCTTCTCCAACGCCTTGAGAATAGCATCCTTTTGTGGGCCCTGCACCATGACCTCCATGACCGGATTCTTCGGACTAGACCCTTGCATTTTATCCACACTTGTACTCCCCGCGCACGTTTTCCTCAACTCATCGGCCAGTGGCTGCGGCGCAATGTAAAATGGTTCCAATCCATGGACCTTGGACACCATTTTATTCCCACTACGCGTCTCCAGTGTGATGGTGATTTTTGGCGGGGCGCCGGCTTTTGGTTTTGTGTCGGCAATGTCAGCGTCGTTGCGGAGGATGGCGTGGAAAGGTGATGCGGCTGCGACCATGCGTTCTGCGAGGGCGTCGCGGGGCATGGTGCCAGAGGATAGGGCGGCGTTGTCTGCTGCCGAGGAGCCGAGGAGAGCGTCAGCGAGCTGCGGGTTGATAGTGATGAGGCGGCGGTTTTTGGGATTGACGAGATTCTCAGCTTCGACGTAGGCAATTAGATATTGCTTTAGTTCCGCAGGGGTGTAGAGACCTCGTGGGTCGGCTTTGGAGGCATGGAAAATGGGTGCGAGCTTCTCTTTTGGCCGTAGTAACGAGACAAGCCTTAGTTTCTGACCCACAGAAGACTCGGTACTCGATGTTGCAGCTGATCTGCTGTTTGCGCTAGCAGCCGGCGCGTCTTTCTTGGGTAGTCTGTATGGCACAAACTGCTCGATTTTCGGGTCCTTGAAGTCTATGTCTATGATGACCACCTCGTTTCCATCACGGTCTTTGCACTTGACTGTCTTTTGCTTGTCCAACGACTTGACAAATCTCTTGAGGTTTTTCCAACTCGTCTTTTTGATCTGCAATGAGGCTGTTCGCGCGGGCGTGTAGGTGGGTAAGAAGGGCTGGACGAGCTGTGACATGACGTGTGACTGTGAGAGTGGAAATTCGAGGCCATAGGAAGGATGGCTCTTGTTTTCGTTCATGTGGTGCCGTACTCCATAGAGGAAGGCGTTGTGGAAAGCGTCGTCAATTTCTGTGGCTTGTTAGAATGTGTATGCGTGATTGCGGACCATCAGTGCGTACCCTTTGTGGTCAACTCCTTGTCGTCGATGACGTCGACAAAATCTTTGTTTCCTGGCGCATCCTCACCCTCGACACCTTGTGCCTGTTCTGCCTGCGACCGTTCAGCATTGAGCGCAATACCGCCCTCCTCATTCTCCTCATCTAGGTCCAACGCCGCCGTCTGCCCAACCAAGCCTGCCTCGTCTGCCTCTTTTTCGTCATCCCATCCCTCAATAGCGGTGGGAGGGTCGATTCCAGGCTTGCTTGTGGAGCTCCAGGACCAGAGCTCGTCGCCAGCCCAGTGGAACGTAGACACTGCGTGTCCCTTCATGCCCTGTGTCTTGTCCAAGGCGCTCACGTCAATCTCACAGGTGCCGACTGCCATGGGTACGGTGGGTGCCTCGAGGCTTGCAACAGCTACAATGGCGCCTTTGGTGGCTCGCGCTGGAAAGGGCGGGCCTCGCTGCAGGCCGGGGGTCATGAGGTCGGCGCCGCCCTGGAGCTTCTCGACGACGAAGAGGGGTGTGTAGAGGAGCGGCACGATGCGCGGGTTGTGCCAGAGCGTGTAGACGGTGGGGTACATCTTGTCCCAGACCTTGACCCACAGGACACGCTGCTCATTGCCTGTGCCCTCATGGCTGCCCACGTAGATTGTGCCCGAGACCTGCTTGAGGTCTGGCCCCGCTGTGGTGGTGAAGCGCGCCGACTGGGCGTTCTCGGGGAGGAGCGACTTCCTCAGGGCTGTGAGAGCCGGTGCTGGGGCTGCCTTGTCCTCTGGGGCTGCGCTAGGCTCAGCTGGAAGCTCGATGGCGAAGTCGGAAATGATCTGGTCGGCGGTGCGGCGGCGGTCGCTGGACTTGAGTGGCGAGAAGGGCTTGATCTGGAATGAATTAGCGCAGGCGAGGGAGACAGGGAGACAGGGCATACGTTGGGCTTTTTCTTGAACATGGCGAGGGCGGTGCCAGTTGGCGGGTGTTGGGTGTTGGGTGTTTGATGTTGGGCGCTTTGCCATGCGCTTGGCCTGTTCGCCCGCCGTTGAACTCTGTTTACTGAGTGTTTGGTGGCGGGGCGGGGATGGCCATGACTTCAGCGGGGCAGGCGCGCTAGCTGGCTGCAGCTTCCCTCTGCCCTCCCACGCGCCAAACGTGAGTCAAACCGCTCGTTCGCTCCCTTGCTCATTCACTCACGCGCGTCCTGGGCTGCTGCACGTGTCTGCACGTCTGCCTGTCCGTCTACGCGGCGCGTCTGCTGTGTCTGCATTGTCTGCATTGTCTGCAGCGTCTGCATTGTCTGCCGTGTCTGCATTGTCTACTGCCCGGCGTTCCGGCGCACGGGATCCACGCATATGCCGTCAGGAAAACTGGCCTTGAGCTCCGCGAGACCCTGAGGATGTCTGGCGCGCAACAAGAGTGCAGGCATTGCGCCTCGGCTTGCGAAAGTCGAGCGTTCCCTTGGAGGTACTTGCTCACTCCTGGGAGTTGGGCTAAGCTACGCTAAGTCGTGGAACAAGGCGCCGCCGCGTGTTTGCGTTGCGAGTCGTGTCGTGTCGTGGCATGGTGTGTCGTTTGGCAAGGCATGGTGTGTGCAGTTTCCGCAGAGCCCTCCCCTCCAACGAGCATCTGTCGTCTGTATCTATTGTGCGTGCCTCTGCAACTCCATCTCCTGTGCGCATCATCGCGCCAACGACATCCATCTCATCTTAAAAGCACATCCCCCGGATTCCCAGGAGCATGGTAACGTTCGTCAGCACGACTACCGCGCCCTCACCCGCCCTGACCTAGCATGTTCCCCACATATCTGCCGCTTCTGGCCAAGGCGAAGAAATTTCTCAACTTCAATCAATTATCGACTTGTGGGCCTGTATTACCTAACCGTTTGCTCCGGCCTTTCCGAAGTATCTCGAAATTAAGCCAAGAGAGCCATGCTCAGCGCGTCACGCAACGTGCAAACATGCACTTACAAAGCCACGGCAGATCATAGCTGCTGTGAACCCTAGCAAGACCTTGTGCATCGCGTTGGCATGTTGACAAACGTCTGTCGGGCCGACGTAATACTACGCAGCGCGTGCCGGCCTGGGTCCCCAGTCCCAACAGGCCGCACCATGAGTGGTGCGTCTTCGCCGCAATACGATGCTGCTATACCTGCTTTAGCAAGGCGTCATTACCCGCCTGGCGAGATGGCCGGTTTGCAAAGCCACCTCGTCCACAACGGTCATGGAATGCGGAGGGCGTAGTCTACCAGAGGCGCCCACATGGCCCCGTCTGTTCCCTCTGACCCTCCACATCTCTCATAAGCTTCTCCATCCGCTCTTTTTTTCCTTTTCGCTTGCCATGTGGTAAGAGTGGATACAGGATTTTCACATCATTCATTCATAGGTTCGGGTGACATCATTCGACACGCTTCCTCGGCCTACTACGGACGCAACCTCGAAAACTCTGTGTACACCATCACCATGAGTCCTGTTCCACCTCCCCGTATCATGGCGCGAAGAGGGGTGGTTCCAAAGCCGACAAACGATACTGAACTCGTTTTGGAGGCATGGTCCATGGGATATCTTGTTGGGTCGCTCATTATCATGGCTTTCATCACGCTGGCAAACATGCGACGAGGAGTTCTCTTGCACAAAGTAAGTGTCCAGTACCAAGCTCTCCATCAACTTCCACTAACTTTGTTTAGTTGATTTTACTCGAAGTAAGTTTACTCAAGTGTCTTTCTAATCTCACCTAACTTCGCACTAGCTCATTCTCGGTCTCTGGCAAGGATTCTGGATCTTCTTCGATAGTCCCGCCCATGCGTGGTGGCTTTCTGTTACAGCCATTTTTCTCAACGCTTCTTGGTCACTACACAACGTCATTGCCTGGATGAAGATTAAACCCTTCCTCTCCAAAAGAGTTAGTTATGCTTTCATCGCCACCATCATTCTGGTGCAGCCATATTGGATCTTGGAGATATATGCCAATTTTGCCTACTTTCATGGTGTCAACACCATATTCCTGAAAACACGGCCGTGGGAAGCGTTGTGTCGGGACCCCTGGTGGATTCTCACGACCATCTACTTATTCTGGATTATCAAGACACAGTATGAGATGTCACTAAAGGAAATTGTTCGAATTTCGCCGCGCTTCACCATAATGCTCGTAGCCATGATCATGAGTATTATCTTTATCATCATGGACATACTTTCTGTCACAGGCGCATTGAAAATCCCAGGACCTACTGGCATAAATCCATTCTGGAAGCTCGCCTTCGTTTTCAAGTGTTTGACGGACTCCGTCGTGCTGGACGACTTCAAGATGGCTCTCGACCGCTTGAGAGCTTTTAAGATCAGTCGGCTGGGCAGCTTTTCCGGTGACATGAGCGATAGTCGCAACCGGAACAATGGAGATTTGGTTGCCACTTGGGAAGAGATGGAAAGGGAATCAGCAACCCGAACAATCCACCAGGTTCGCAGTCCAGACGGTGACTACATTCATTCCAGCAATTTTCCTTTTAAACCGAAGCGATCTCGAAAAATTCCCAAAGAATCCATGGTCTCGCCTGATCAAATTTCGTTTCACTCGTCGAGTGCCGGCCTGGATCCTGAAGACATTGTTTCAAGCGCAATCGAGGATCAACCAATGCGCACCCTGGAAACTGCGCACTATGCGCAGGCAAAGCATCAGCACCATTTCATCGACGATATGAACAACCGGAATTCGCGTGATAGGACTGCGCAGAATGATTACGCTGAGGCGTTAAGAGAGGTCAATACACAACGAGGAGGTTCTCCTACCCGTCCAGCACCAAGCTGAACACGTTCTCCTTTTACCACCAACTCCTAATTCGTACTCGAAACCGTAGATCCGTGTGTGGTCAGTTTGCAGCGTCTGGGCACGGCAAAGTCCGTGCGCTATCCAATACTCTCAGACAATACCACTATGCGCCCTGATGCCGTTTGTTGGCTACGCAGCACAAGCTGAACAGACCTCGGAGCAGTCTGCGTAGCACTCTGATTGACCCGACTCCTGGAAAGCCATCGATAAGCAGATAACTTGCCTGATATGCCGAGCAATACGATTTCTTCTCAAGGAAAATGAGATGGGAGAGGACTCCTTTTGGTGTCTACGACGCAATGAATCATGACTGATGAATTGATACGACTGCATAGACAGCGTGTCTGTAAAAACACCAAGGGTAGAAGGTTACATGTTTGCTAATTTCTCATGGGCGCTGTATGTACTATTACCATCACTAATCATATTCCATGAAACATACTATTCAATGTTTGTTATTGTCGTGATACTGAAGTCTATATTGATAATTAGCCTCGACCTACAATCGCCTTAGTCTAACACACCGCTCTATGCGTTTCGACGATCACCATTTCCTACACGCTTGCGTTCGCATCTAAACCTTAACTAAGTCGACGCCATTCTACCGATGCGATCCTAACGTCTGTCCGCCCCGCCTCTAGTCACATCTACTGTCTGTTCATCATTTCATTTACCGAAGAAGCGCGGGAGAAGGATCATGGAAGGCACAGCCGCCAAGCCTTACCATCCACCCCCTTCCCTTCCACTACCACTCAATCAAAACATGCCCCACACCGCGACGACAACATCTTGCGTACACTCAACTCACGCATACTGTCACTCATAATCTTACAACACCCTGAAACACTTTTATCCCCGCGTGGATCATTGCCCAGCCCCGCTTCTTCTTCCTCAATGAAACATCATTGTTGCGACTGGCATGAAAGCACCGCATCCATTGGTTCTGTAGCGTGTTTCGAGCACATCTGACAGGAGATGCGCATTCGAGACGCGTCATGCTGTTCAAGCATGAATATGGGTCAATTGTTTGGTAGTTGTGAGGCGGAGGTACAGCGGTAGGGGGAGAGGCATTATTTAAAGGTCTGAGAAGAGGTGCTGTGAATTGAGGCCATCCAAAGCCAGGGTTTCCTGTTCATTCGCTTTTTTTTTGCTTTGCAGGTTTTCGCTATCGTGTTTTTTATCTACATTCATTTTTTGGTCTGAGATCATTCGCTTGTTTTAGCCTTTACTTCTTTGTCAGTGCTCAATCATGGTTCTTACCAAATCCCTTCTTTTTTCCGTTTTGGCTTCGACTGCTGCGGCTGCTGGCGTCACTGGCACGGCATTTGGTTTCGCGGCGAAGACTACGGGTGGAGGCAATGCAGAGCGTGAGTCTACAAGCAAAGTATTTTTCCAAGAGCAACTCCTAACAGATGACAAGCTGTGTACCCTGCCGACATCAAGGAGCTTACTACCTATCTTACTGATAACGTAGCGCGTGTCATTATCTTGAATAAAGAGTTCAACTTTATTGGCAGCGAAGGTAAAACTACCGAGAATGGTTGCCGTCCAGACTCCAACACCTGCCCTGACAGCGGTGGTCAAGATGCCATCAACGGCGCTGACTGGGTATGTGAAACCTTCTAGCAAAACCTTCGAACTTGGACTAACCGCCTCAAGTGCACAAAGAGCAGCTATCCTACCGTTAGCGTGACCTACGACAAAGCCGCCATCACCCCTATCAACCTAGGATCTAACAAGAGTATTGTTGGGGAAGGTACCAAGGGTGTCATCCGCGGCAAAGGCCTACGCATCGCCAACTCAGCCAAGAATATCATCATCCAAAACATACACATCACAGAACTTAACCCAAAGTATATCTGGGGCGGCGACGCCATCACCCTAGCAGGAACAGACCTCGTATGGATCGACCACGTCAAAACGTCGCTGATCGGGCGCCAACACATCGTCACGGGCTACACACCCAGCGGCAGCGTCACCATTTCCAACTCGGAAATTGACGGCAACACCAGCTGGAGCGCAAGTTGCGACAACCACCACTACTGGGCGCTTTTGTTCCTCGGGACCAACGATAAAATCACCATGCAGGGAAACTATATTCACCACACTTCTGGACGCTCGCCCAAGGTTGGTGGTACAGGCTCCGGGACACTGCTACACGCTGTGAACAACTACTGGTATGATAACACGGGTCATGCGTTTGCCATCAGTGAGAATGGGAGGGTGCTCGCCGAGGGAAATGTGTTTGAGAAGGTGACGAAGCCGGTGGAAGATGGAGTTGAATACTTGTTCGCCTCGCTGAGTGCAAGTGCAAACGCAGTGTGCCAGAGTCCGCTGGGTTACGTGTGCCAGGTTAACCAGCTTACGGGCAGTGGGGATTGGGCGGGTTCAGCAACAGACTTTATCGGCAAGTTCAGTGGCGAGGGGGTCAAGGCCGTGGCTGCGTCGACGGTGGCAGCGAGTGTGAAGAGCAAGGCTGGCGTTGGGAAGTTGTAGAATACCATCTCAGACTCGATAGTCGAGTCAAAATGGCCATGAATGGCCTACATTTCATCTCAAAAAACAAAAAATATTTTCAAAAGGCGAGTAGCCTACTACTACTACATCATGGTTTCCCTCTTCAAGCGCAGATTCACCGATCGCCGTGGACCTCGCGTCGTGCATGCATGTCATTGGTGATCCTTTGTGTCCACTACATCCTCGCACAGTACCAGATGCAGAGTATGAAACGGTACCTGCGTTGCCGTTCCAAGCAATCAAAACGCCTATTCAAGCTAAGTGTGTGTGCTCATTCACTCTATTGAAATTGCACATATAACGCCATGATACAAGTATGCGCTTGACTTGGCCAGATGAGTGATGAGAGAAATAAGTGTCATCCCTTAAGAAGGAATATGTTCTTTATTGTGGCACCAGACAGGTAATGTGTTGATGAACTTTCAACGTGCTGGGAATGCGCGATTGGTTCAGAGTTACTTCGCAACTTCTTTCGTGGGTGTGAGCATTGTTTCCATGTGAAATGTGTACACTGATCATGGCACTTTCCTAGTTGATGTGTGTTGCTTGCTCAGAGTTGGACTTATATGAAGACGTCCTCTCTCTCTCACACTTTGTGTTCTTCTTCGTCTCTTCTCTTGTTAACTCCATCTCCATCAGATAGCGCAACAAAAAGGTCAAGAAGTCTCTACATATTCCTTAACGCCAACATGAAGCTCAATATCCTGGCTCTCGCAAGCATCATGGCATGCACGTCAGCACAGTACCAGTACTACGACGTGCAGTCCTCACCCTTCCGGCTCATCCTCAAGTCCGACGATGCTTCGCTCAACGGGTATGTCATACTAAAAACCTCACTTCTCCTCGTTAACAAAACAAGTACCGCTCTCGGAGCATGCCATCAGGGTGCAGCAATTGAAGGCCTGTGCCGTACGGGAGAGACCTTGGCTGACGACCCCTCCGCGTACACAACCTTCTACCACAACGTCTCTTCTTCCAACGACAGCTCTAATGCTATCGACACTGTCGGCGTGCTGAACTGGATTCTTAGTGCGAATGGTGGCACTCTGGTCGTCCCCTCAGCTATGCATCTGTATCAATCGGTCGGCACAAACATTGCGATCCCGATCATCCAGCCGGGATGGGGCAAGTACGATCTTGTTTCGTTTGACAAGTGTGGTGGTTTGTACATGAGCGTCTATCAAGATGATACGGTGTCGCCGCCCACGTACTACAATCCGACACTTAAGCTAAAGAACTGGTATATCTGCTTGACGCAGTTTTCATACACGTACGAGACGCTGGTTTTCAAAATAGGCGTCAAGGGAGAGCCGCAGAATCCTTCGTGTAAAAAGGTTGAGGTAGAGCGTGTTTGGGTTTGAGGGTTTGGAGAAGTTGAGGGATGGACGAAGAGAGGTTTGATGTTTCAAGCAAGTGCGAGATGATGATGGAGTGGAGAATGGGGTCTGAGCATTATTGTTTTAATTTTCTTTCTTGTTTTCACCGCTCGTTTTCACCATCAATTCAGTCATGTCTTCTCTGTTCTTCTCTACTGTGGTTGTTGTGGGCGTCAAATTGACACGCTGAGGTCGGGCCCATACCATCGTTGCACTTCAGATCTTCTAGTAACCTCCGTTACTCTACTGGAATAATTTTTCTCAATCTCAACACTTGTGTATCATCGTAATTGTCACGCAACTCTCTAGCTTATCAGCTTCTTCGAGCACGCAGAAGAGATTAGATATCATTACGCAAGCACACAATCTTCACGCTTCTACGCATGCTGCACAGCGCATGAAGATCATATAACGAAGCAAACTAGTGAAATTCGGTGTCGTTGTCTGACTATTTGATACACAATGTCGTAATTGAATACTTGTTATATTAAAAGACTGCTCACTTTATGCTACAAGACCCCCCCCCCATTACATCTCATCTCACACGCTCATCAGCAAGATCTTTGCTTTTCTTACATCTAAACTTTACGGATATTCATCATGAGTGGTAATGGTCAGAATCGAGATGCTGGGAAGACTCCATTGGGGAAAAATGACTCTGCTAGGATCCAGTCTAGTCAGGTGAGGGGTTATGGTGAAGTCGTGGTGGTGGTGATATTGTTGTTGAGACGACTGCTGATTCGATGTAGGTGCAGGGAGGAAAAGATACTGGGAAGGGGATGTTTGTGGCGAGGGCTCAGGCTGCGGGTGGTAAGAATGCTAATATGGGTAAGGGGACGGGTGAGGGGAAGAAGTAGAGTGCTGGGTGGAGTTGAGGGAGGGTGAAAGAGTGACTGATTGACTGAGGTAGATAATAAGGTAGAATCAAAAGGTAAATTGGGCATGAAACTCTATTGTGCAACCTACTAGGTTGGATGAATCGTGACTTTAATACTCATGTCTATATATGCAAAACCAATATCTCGCTAAGACGCCGCCCATGCAAAAACCTGACCAGCAGTCCTACACAGTTCCCATTCTTAACCCCCTCATTCCACTCGCCATGGCCGGAACCATGTGCCCCGCAATCGGCGGCGCTTGGGTCCCACTAAACAGAAATATATATCTAACCATCACTGCCTGCTTCTCTGGTATCACATGAATCCCCTTTGTAACAGTCCTCCCACTCCCCGCTACCTCACACCCCAGCAGCACCCTCATATTATGCAGCCCACTATTTCTCCAACCCAGCGCCGCAGCCGAGTATCCAAACGAAGCCGCCGGATCTTCTGCAAGGTAGATTCCGTTTCCATACGCCGCACCAGTACGCTGCAGTGCCGTGCCTGAGCAACTAACCAGGCCCTCGGCAAGAATAGCAGGGAGCCGATCTGGCGTCGTTCCATGGAAAGCAACCATCGTTTTTGGATTAGACTTCGGCCCCACAACTGCAAGGTTCGACATGAATGCGTTTTCCAGCGCAGGATTCGCGCTTGCAAGTACAAACTGATGCGTCCCAGAGGGTAGGTTGGGGACCTTGCAGAGCCCCGTGGCAGTGGCTAGGTAGCCGCGGAAATGTAGGCACGCCCAGGATATCAGTGTCTCGGCGTCTTTGTGGTACAATTTCAGGACTTCGGAGAGGTTCACTGCGTCGCGCATGATGGCCATTGGGGGGAGGGCGTTGAGGATGAATTTTACGGCTTCGTGGCTGGAGATGGGGCAGCCGGGGAGGAGTTCGCGGCGTGCGGATAGGGCAGCGGCGTAGACGGTGGTGAGGAGGAAGTCGACGGCGAAGGGGTCGATGCGAATTTCTGGGATGCGGACATGTAGGGGAAGGTTATACCAGAGGTTTGCGCAGGCGCGGATGTTGCAAGGGGTGGAGCGGCGGAGAGAGGCGGTTGGTGCGTTGTGGGGTGCATTGCAGGAGATGCATGAGCGGCCGAAGGAGGTTACGAAGTTTTGGACAAGGCTGTGCAGGTCTGCGATAGTTGGGCTTTTGGTTGTTATTTGTTTATGGAGGATTCGGTTTAACTGCCATGTATACGCTGTTTGGACGGATTGACAGATGGGATTACCTGGAGCGGTCGTGTTTTGAGAGCAGCTCCATGGTGTATGCGTGATCATACTGAGACTAGGGTCATTATCATAGTGGAGGCAGAAAGACGGAAAATCTTCGTTCCTGTCGTCCAGAAAGAGTCGTAAGAGAAGCGTATTTGCCATACTTGGAATTCCCATCGCTCGTCGTTGCAGATCTGTAAGTGCCTGCAGAGGGAAACTGATCTCGGCTTCACTATCGCCGACCCTCTCGACGACATCGATTGTTCCGGCTGGCAATTCCGACAGCTCTATGTCTAAGAGACTGTTTCCAGGAAGTCCCAGTGCATCCGTCAAAGCAATCGTACCCCTTGGATCCTTCTTTTTCAGCGCGCTTCTTAGAGCTTCTAGTCTTTCTGCCTCCGCCAGAATCTCTTTTTCGATTTCGGTCCAAAACATAGTGGCATCTTTAAGCTTCTGCTCTGGTATTTCTGCTAGATATATTTCAATTTCCAGGATTGTGGCCATGGATTTGATCAAAACAACGCTGTTGGGTTCAAATGTCTCGCTTTGCATGTATCCTGCCACCATGACCTCCACCACAGCAAGCGGAATGCTACGTTTTTGAGTGGTGAGCCCACTCGTCGTAGACTCTATAATAGCATTCTTGATCGGACCAGTGGAATGTGATGAAATACTAGGTTGTATCGACACCGTTCGGCTGAGGGTTCCGGGGTTCGATGAGCTTAGCTGTAGCTCAGACTGGCTCTTGTCGGGCAGGCCGGGAATGTTCAAAAACCCGCACTTAGCATCCCATATCTTTATGCAGACCTCTACAACCTCCTTTGAAGCAAACAATAGATTAAGTGCGTAGTCTGCCACTTCCCACCCATTCTTTTTCGTTGCACAGAGCTTCCCCACTATATTCTGCATCGGAACTTCCTTTGGCTTTCCCTCAACACATGACAAGTTCTCCAGTATGCTGAGAAGATTTTTACCCCAAAGGGATTTTTCACCTGTTAAGAAGTATCTGACCGCCTTCGAGTTGTCTCCAAGATGCGTCTCTAGCCGCTTGATTGTACCCTCATATTTTGTGATCTGTGTCTTCCAGCTTAACAGTTGCTTTTGTAGTATGGCTGGGATAGGTGCCACCTCACCGCCTTGATGTGATACTGGGTAAGAGAAGTCAGCAAAAAGAGTCTCAAGGTCGTACATGAACGACAGCCACTCAGAAGCTCTCATCGACTGCAGTGAGTAGTCCAACGTATTCATATATGGTGATTTCCCAACTTTGTCGTCCTTCTGGAGCCAGTAGTACAGTACGTCTCTCCAGCAATGCGATTGAGACTTTTTTCTAATTAGAAGTCGTGTGAAAGCTATGATAGTTTTACTTGGTATCTCTTCCATCTGCCCCATGAGATTCAGAGCATCTTTGTAGAATGTATTTTGTGGAGTCGGCTCATATGGCGATGCGATATCAACGAGGCAATCTATCATGAGATCATTGGTACTTCTCAGGATCTTCGTTATGCACAAAGCTAGCAAACGCCTATCTGTATCGATGTTGGATCCGGAAGTGGATTTCCAAATATTTAGCGTAAGACGCAGCAAGCGTTGAGAAACATCATCAAACTCGACTGACTTTTCGAAGGTATAAAGCCAGTACTCTTCGATAATGATTTCCAAAAGGTGTCGTGTGGTATCGATGAGGTTTACTACCGAATCCTTACCCTTGGTCAAGCTACCTTGGTGAGATGAATTCACGACTGTTGTCTCAGAAAGCTCTTTTTGCGCACTCTGGTGTATCTCAACAAGCATTGTGACCTCCTCAAGTGACGGCAACGGGTTCAAGTCGATTATTTCCGCAGCCTTGTACTGCCAGAATTTCCCCCTAAACTCTTTGACAGTGGTATAAAACTGGTGGGATTCGAGGGCAAGCGGTGTCCAGTCTAGGTTCCGCTCGATATGAAGGCGCACCACAGCCCGACAGTCATTAATACAATCTCGAAGTCCGCGCGCAAGCCACGGTTGGAACATTATCATCCGTAAGCGTTCAGCTGACGGCTCTGACAGCCCAAAGATAAGATGCTGAAGTGCTGAAATACTCTGTCCTCCAAGACAATCTCGTTCAGTATAGATCTCGCGAACAGCGTTATAGATGTCATTCTCAGGCGTGTATGGAATCCAACAAGTCGCTTGGAAAGTATCCAGCGCTTCCTCTGTAACTGGTCGATCGATGAATAGTGCGGTGAAGAGATCGAACATGCTGTTTTGTGTTGGATCGCTACCCACTTTAATAATCACAAAATCCAAGGCATCGGCAATTCTCTCCAGCTTCTTCTCCAGCGCGTCTTTTGAGAGTTCAAGCACCTCAATAACGAGGCTCTTGTATTTAACGTAGCTTTTTTCTGCACCGTACTGCTCAACGAGTCCATCTCTTAGAGTATAGCATCTTCCTGTGAGAATGTCTGGTCCCTCTAGTGCCGCCACGTCCATGATTGCATTGGATTTGGTGTTGGCCAAAGTGGTGAGATTAGCAATACGTCTTGTGTGTGATTTCCAGTTCGCCCAGATACGCCATGCTGGAAACTGTGAATCCAAAAGCTTCTGAGGTGATAAATGTCCAAATACTGTGACGACAGGCTCATTTTTTGCCAAATCCCTCATCCATGCTACAGCCGAATTTGCAGCAGCCCAATGACACCTCACCCTCATACCTTCCAACTGTAGCGAGAAGTCTTCGAGCGCTCTTTTTGTTAAGTGGGCGAATTCAGGGACGCTTCCCATATTCGGTGTACTATAATCTCTCAGTAATCTACAAACACCATCCAAATAACTTCTCGCGGCAGTGACCCCATGTATTGCAAAAGGAAGAAGTCTGCGCGCCCATTGTGCTTCGAGATCTGTCACTGCCTCTGGATTTCCATGATTCGCGGCGATTAGACACTGCAGCCATGTCTCCAGGCCCCAATAACTCCCCTGCATTACATTGGCATCCACATGCAACAGTGCTCTCAGTGCCGGACTCCCTGCTGTCATGTAAGGGGCCGCAGCTGCTATGGCGATATCTCTTCGTTTATGGGTTTCGATCAAGATGAGTAGGCGAGTGTCTATGTCCGTCTGACTGATCTTGCCTTTTTTCTTAAGGTATGTGTCGGTTTGCCGTTGGAGTACCACGTAGGGAAACTTCGAGTCGGCTGGGTGCAGAGTACCCGCGCTGACATCGATACTCTGGTGCCATTCTTCGCTGTGTTTGGCTTTGCTGAAGAGTATGGAACTCTTTAGGGGAATGTTCTTCCGGCCCCATGAAACGTGGAGACGTTTGTCGGCCGTTCGCTCGATGGTTGTGGACATTAGAAGTCCATCCATCTTAAAGCATACTATTGCTGATTGGCGGCCACTAAATTCGACGTCAGTACACCATTCTTTATTACGGATAAGAGTGATGCCGTGAAGTTGTTGATTATCTGGAAGGAGAAAAAATTCGCCTACGATGGTAGCTTGTACCTTTAATATGAGATGTGTAACAGGTAGTATAATTTGACAGAAACTACAGAGGGAACTACTTCCCGATTAGGAATCACGCATAGAGTCATAAGTTTACACTTCGCAAGACCCGAAAAGAGGTAGAGGTTGTCTTCTTAGATCTTGCAACAATGAGAGATAGAGGCAGTGCATTTGGCAGAAGCAACTGCGGTTACGAGACTTCTGGCGGCCTCAGCCTGAAACCCCACCAAAGTACAATCCCTATCTACCGCCTTATTCCCGATTCACCATGTGTGCAAGGCATTGTTTTCCTCCTGTCTCGGGTGAACATAATAAGCTAACTATCACCTGAGGCTGACACGGCTGTGCACAAGGCTGAACCCAGAGGGCGCATGGGATTGACCGACGCTCGATAGCAGCTAGTGCAGTGGCGATCGTGAACACTAGACAGCCCTTAGCGAAATACCCGGTTGCCGAATGACTAGGAGTCTGGCTGTGTAGGTGTAAGATAAGGCGGGGTATACTGATTAGGAGAAGACCGCCTTGTGATACCTTGGTGCAAGTACCTGTCATGAACAAGGAACGAATTATCGTGGCATCCCGCTCGTATTCGTTGTTTCGAGTTACTCGAATACTTCACAAGGGATTGCATGGGAAGCTACTGCACATGCAAGATATTCCTACTATACAGGCGAACGTGTTCCAATAAAATGCTCAGAAATAAAAGCCGCGATGCGGAACTTGCACGTCCAGCGATGAACAAGGTAGCTCGAACAAACGCCTTCTCGGAAGATCTCACGCCAAAACGCCAAAAACAACTAGTCATTCATGCAGCACTTGCGGAATGAGTCTTTACATAGTAAGGCACTTGTCTGCATCCGGTGCCGCAACCCCACGATTCTGACGCAGGTGAGCAGCTGCCTGCTTAATGAAGTCGCCTGTCTTGTGGAAACAAACACGATTCCCCTTAGCGTCACGCACAGCCTCTCCAATACTGAAATCATAGGCCTGACCGGTATGACTGTCCTTTGCAGGACACCTGAACCCATCAATGGCTTTTTGTTCGAGATCAGGAACTGTTCATATTAGCCAAGTTCCAAAATATGATAGGGAAGAGGAATAGATCGTACGGGTTGCAATGTATGCAAGGAACTCGTCGACTGCTTTGCGGCTTGGAAGTGTGTCGCTAGTTTGATCTTCGAGGAGGACCTTGGAGAGCTTGTCCATTTCCTCAATGGTTTTTGGGCGCACACCT
Source organism: Mycocentrospora acerina (assembly GCA_022701365.1). Classification (NCBI taxonomy): domain Eukaryota; kingdom Fungi; phylum Ascomycota; class Dothideomycetes; order Pleosporales; genus Mycocentrospora; species Mycocentrospora acerina. The sequence goes on from JAKUHH010000080.1 coordinate 296,839, forward strand.
TTAGATAGTTGGTGTTGTTCAACTGCAAGGGCAGCAAGATCTTTCCCAAGAGGATGCATGCATATGCCTTTGACGTCTTTTGGTGTGAACATCTCTCTACTAAGGGGATTACGCATCACGCCTTTTGCAACGGTGATGGCTTGCACAAGTTCCTCCATATCCCATGCATAATTGTCCTCCGTAACGTAGAAATTCGCTCTTGGTATATCCTTGACTTCGTCGCCTAGCATCGTCTCAGTGTTTGCATAGTTCCTTTCGAGGTGCTCATGTTCTATGTGCATGAGTGCCGTTTCACAGTGTGTCTTTAGGTCGTCTGGCAAAGCAGATTCCAGTGCCTGCTTGCGCTTCACCAAAGCATCCCGAACGGTATCAGCACTAACACCCGAGGGTTTCCCATGAGGCGCGCGAATCCACTTCATTGTATCTTCTAGATCAGTAATGGCCAGAGTGATTGCCTCCTTAGGTCGGTCTCTGATGGTTCGCGCTACTGAGCGAGCACTACCTGGCAGACCCGTTTTGACGATAGCATGTCCTCCTTTCCTATCTACGATGGCTTGTATCCTAGGGGTATGGCCGGATTGGGAAAGCCCTGCCTTCTTTTGGAGTGCTTGCAAATTCAGCAAGTCAGCTAGAATGAATGTTGCCTTTGCTCGAAGTGTTTGGTATCCCATAGTGAGATCTTGTCGGGCAGCGTCCAAATTTTCGTGCAGCTTAAGCACGGGGGCTTCTTCCTTCTTCTGTTGAGGTTTTGGTAATGTCTTTTTCTTGTACTGCGCTGTTTTGGGGTCCCACTCGAGCTGATCGGCTGTGCGTGGTGATGGCTTCTTCTTTTCTGGTGCTGGAGGCTCCGGTTTCTTCTCGAGGATCTGCAGGAACTCCTTCACGTCTGTGTCTCCTGGAGTCAAATTCTTTAATTCTTTAGTATTGTCCAATGCCGCTTCCAACCATCCAACTGAAATGTAGTGCTCCACAAGAAGCTTTCTTGCGTCAATAGCTGGAGGGTGCCGCGACATTTCTTCCATTAGCTCGCCGATCAAAGCCATGTCTGGATTGCCTGATGCAGTAATACCTGTCGTCGCCGCCATTTGGGCTGTCGCAGTTGGGTATACTGTTTAGTAAAGTTGAATGGTCAATGTGCTGTCCGAGCGGGACCAGACTGATATGATAAATCAATACTATAGGTCACCGGGTTGCAAATCACTCAAGGGTTTACTCAAGGATTATTGAAAAAGGATCAGGTGAAAAGCATGGCTGGCCAGGTAGCGATGAGCATGAATAGTGTGCGGTCAAGGTGAAGGTGAATGTGAACATGAACCCTAGAGACTACCTTGCTTTGTCAATCGCATTGCATTAGCTGGAAATAACGGTAGGCTGCCACAAGGCTGTCTCGAAAGACAACTGGCCAGCCTCACACATGTCTATAGGTTGTCGTCGGTGGTGGCAGAGGAGGCGATAAGCGGCTGGATGCAGCCTGGAGCAGAGGCGGTGCACAAGGTGCGGCTGATTTGCTGATCTGCCGATACGCATATCGTATCCTGTCACCGCGGTCCGCAACAGACCCGGCATCACTTACCTCACCACAGATCCCATCTCAGCAAGTTTGACGATGGTCGGCGGAAGGTGCCAGAGTAGTAATGAAACAAATGAAGAGAAGCTTGCGATGTACCAGATTCTCGGAATCGGATCAACACGTCCGAACCGAGGCTCGCGATTTCGCGTCCACCATATTGTGACAACGCCAGCGCTCTCTTGTTCACGCGCTGATAGTGCCGCTCCCTGACCGTTTTGCTTTTAAATCAGGCGTCCCTTCCTGTCTCGCTGGCTGATATGCCCACAATGGCGCAACTCGTCATTGCCGGTGCGGCCATTGCAGCATTCGCGTCGCAGCCCACGCTACGAAACAACCTCATCGCAGAGACAGCAAGACTGCTACAATGGACTGGGTACGACAAGCCAGGAGGAGTGTGGAGGATTCTTGCAATCCTTCTAGCACTCGTGAATCTGAAGAATCTGCCGGGAGTGTGGCATGTACGTCTCCTTCCTAATATGCCCACTTGTCCTACCCCCCAAACACACAGGCTAACATGACATTGCAAACAGCTGCGTTTCTTCCGCGCCCTCGCCTACCATGTATACCTTCAGCCAACACCCATTCCTCCTCACGCACTCTTCCACCCCTTGATAACCTCTTCTCGCACCACCCTCATGGAGACCGACTACAATATGCACAAGTCCAATAGCACATATTTCAGCGACATGGACATCAGCCGGACACATCTTTTCACTGCATTAATACGCAACGGCATCAAGAAGAACAGCCGCCTATACGGCGCGAAGAAGAACGCTCTCAATGGAGCGATTGGCGCAACAGAAGGCACAAGAGGCAGCCACTTGATCGCCCTAGGTGGAGTTAGCTGTCTTTTCAAGCGAGAGATCAAGCCATACGTCAAGTACGAAATGTGGACGCGATTGCTATGTTGGGATCAAAAGTGGTTCTACTTGGTCACACATCTAGTAAAACCCGGGTACGCACAGCCAAGCAAGTGGAGTCTGCAGCCGTGGAGGAAAGGCGGACGAGGGAAAAAACAAGAGGCCAAGAGTAAAGAGGAGACGGAGAAGGAATTCCTCGGCGCCGTTTACGCAACCGCAATCGCAAAATATGTCGTGAAGCGAGGGCGTATCACTGTGCCGCCGCAGGATGTGCTCATTGATGCGGAAATGGTGCCGCAGAAGCCAGAGGGATGGGTGTATCAAGGGAACAAGGTAGCTGATCAAGCGGCTGATGACGCAACTCCAAAACTACGGCCAGAGCCTGTCGATGGAACACAGTGGAACTGGGACATCATCGAAGCCGAGCGCCTTCGGGGCTTGGTGGTTGCGCAGAAATTCGCGGAGATGGATGGTATGCATGGATTCTTTGACGGTGGGAAAGACGGCATAATGGGCGAGTATGCCGACTTGTTGTTTTAGACGGAAGATGAATACACACATAGATTGGCATATACCCTAGGTTATCTGTCTAACGGGATAAGAGATTAATGTTAGTACTTTTTTGTTTGTTTGATCTTGTTCCAAAGGGCCAATTGAAGCGCGTCGCGAAACCTACGGGCCCCGTATCTTACTCACTCTTTATCCTAGAGGACTAAGCAAGGGTTTTCCTACCACCCATACAGTTTACACTTTTTTGACCCATATGTTGCTGCCTGTCTGTAATGTTTTCACGGTTGTCCTACTCGAGCTTGACCTACTTAACAAAAGAAGGATTATACAACATCGCTGTCGTTATCCTCAATGAACCTCAGAGCTAGTAGCATACTTTGCTTCATTATCTGCTCTAGCTCACAGGCGAGGAGCTGCCTTCAGATTACGCCTTGCCTCATCGCACTGATCTCATTGTGAAGTGTGCTGTGGCTGCAGGGGTCCGACCCTGCAGCCCTGTCCAAAGACGTACTTTTAGTTCTTGACATGTCCAGTGACTATGTCTTTCTGAATTTTTCATATCAATCTTCTCAATATCAAAACTGTCTTTTCATTGTTTCACTATCCATGGAAGAACCAATATCTTCTATTTATGGCCCCGGCGCGTTTCTTTGTTGGATATGCACAACTCTCTCAGTCTTCTTGTCCTGGTACCTCAATCTCTCTGGCCGAAATAGTGACACATTCACGAGCGATATTGTTACATGTTTGCTTTTCCCTATTGTCGCAATCGCACACCTGGTTTACGAGCTTGCCCATGCCAAAAAGACTGAGGATTGGGAAGCTACTCCAATCATGGAGGCTGCATTTGGCATATGCATAGACTTTTTGCCAATTGGGTTCATGCTAAGTTCTCTGGCATTGTCTTATCACCACAAGTGAAGATTCGTCTTGACAGCCATATTCACTGTGGCTTGCTGGACTGTGGTGTTTGTTGTCTTCATTGTGAATGGTTCCGCAATTCCTTACTTCAACAAACATAATGCTCTGCTGCCCTGTACACTGGGCCTTTTAATCCCCTTTTTGTTGTGTTTTAGATGTTTTTCAGCGGGAGACATGAAGCTACAGACCAGTTACCATGAGAAAATAATTATTGTCTCATCTTTATATGCTGTTGCATGCGTTGAGTTTCATTGTTTACTCCAACAGAGGCAATGGTAGTATCATGCGAACTAATGGTTGCTCTATGCAAATTGATACTTTTGTCTCGCAAGTCGATAGCTATAAAGAAGAGCACCGTCCCACAGAAAGTATTTTACCGAAAACACCCTACTCGATCGGCGATATTGACCAAGTCGTTGCGCTAAGCATCGGTATCATCACACTCTGTTTGTCTATCCGCGACCTAGCACAGGACTACAATTTCTCTACTGATAAAGAGTTTGAATGTTGGAGAGTTCTCTGTGCTCAGGATATCGAGTTTGGTGATACAAAAGTGGAGATAGACCGGTGGAAACGGGAAGTGGAGTCTCTCGATAAGAAAGCTAGATGTGCAAGGACAAGAGCTAGGCATCGGAAAAGAGAGCATGAACCTTACGTCAACTTACCCACTGTTGTGAAGCTAGCCCACAGTACTCACGACGAGAGAATTGTTATGGCTAACCTTGTGAGACATGTTGGAATTACCTATTCCGAACCTTTAGGGGGCGACTCGTCTAATGTGTACAGAGAACTCAGAAGCGATTCCTAGTGTGGACTGGTAATGATTATATAGGCTCCATCATAACTTCTTTAAAACATTCACTCACACTTTAAACTTCGGAAAAACGTCTGACTTGTTAGCGCATCGCGTTCTCATCGCACAGCCAACGACACACAATCAGAGGTATCAAACGCAAATAGTTTAGTCGTTTCAATCTCAGGATAGACGATTAGAATAAGAAAAATTAAAAATATTAGTAAAAGCTGATCAAGCGAAGACAGTGATTTAGAAGAAAACTTGGTCTGAAATTGTGTCAGATCTACCAGTCTTGGAGATGCTGAGAGAAAGATCAGTCAATTATATATTCTTTAAAACTTTCAGACCACTCATCAATCACCAAAGATTCGATCTAGCATCGGTGGTTTAGTGGTAAAATTAGCCGTTGCCATGTGCAATATCGGCTAGCCCCGGGTTCGATTCCCGGCCGATGCAATATTTCTTTTTGCCATTTTTGTGATATGTTTTTGAACGATCTGGTGACAGGCCGCCAACCCGTGCCTGCCACACGACGTGTGCTTTCGTGGATGTGTATAGAGGTTTGTGACCATTGCAATTCTTTGCTTCTCCTTTAAACACGGCTACGCTTTCCCAAAGTAATTTGCCAAGGTATTCTTTTGTGCTGGCTTCTTGTCTTTCGCACCTGCCTCGATCTTGTTCTTCGCGCTTTCCCCTACTCCCATCAACTTCTTAAACTCCTCCCACTCTTGCTTTCCGACGATACCGCCACTCGCTTCCTTGTGCCCTCTCGCAAAGTTCTGGCCCAATCGCTCCCGCAGCTCTGTGTTCTCTACTACGATGCCCTCGAGCTTCTTGATGATGTCGACTTTCTCCTCTCCTTCTCGCGCTCGTGCGACTTTGGCCACGCGACATGAGAAGTTCACTTTGTCAGGGAGATAGCCTTCATTGGCGCACATCACAATCTCGAGTTTGTTGGACTTTAGATGGCCCGCCCAGCGAGTTGCGATGACAGGATGAATTTGTGCGGCAGAAGATATGGTAAGTACAGCGATAGTGCCGTCGGCAGAGAACTTTGGTGGTGTGTGAGCGCAACGCTCGGTTTCGTGGCGCACCTCGAATGAGGCATCATGAAGTGCTTCGTTCTTCTTGATTGCATCGGGGCCTGTGGCGGCTATGACTGCTTTCCAGGCAGCTTCTACATTGTAGGCGGCTGATCTTCTAGGTGCGTTGACCAGGGCTATGGCGTTATTGATGGTGTTCTTGGGGAATTGCTTAAAGGTTGCCGTCATATCTGGAAATGGCGGCTCCCACTTTAAGCTACTCCCAAGATCGCCATGCGTGCCCAGTGCAGCAAGCCATGATATCCTGTCGCTGATGTCAGGGTGTAATGGTAGACATATGTGATAAGTCAAAAGCGCGCTTGTTGCCACCGGTGGACAGTCGTGAGCTGTGACGTATTGGGCTCCTTCTGGGAAACCGCCCTCTTCAGCAAAATGATGGTCTATTATAAGACAGGTGTGTGGTAATTGGGTGAGGGGAGGGCTTCTTCTACTTCCTTGATCTAGAACGAAGACGTATGATGGTTTCTTCGCAGAAATGAAATCGTGAGTGCTTTGTTCGTGGACATTGATTCCTTTTGGCGGAAAGTATACCGAAATCAGGTCAGAAGAAAGGCCGAGAGCGGTGAGTGTGTGGTGCAGAATCGCACCAGATGACAGGCCATCCGCGTCCTTGTCCGGAAGAATGACTGTAGATTGTTGTGATTCAGCACTAGAAGGCTATTAGCCGTGTTTTTCGAATTTTTTTTGCAAGAGCCTGGGTTAAAAATTCGTTTACCATTCTCGAATGATTTGTCTAGCTCGTTCGACCTGCTCTTGAGGAGCTGGCCAGACAACTTCTCCTGAGTTATCGAATCTAGGCGGTGCAAGATGGTACTCTTGCACCACCGTCTTTTGTTTTTTGGAATTTGAGGGTAAGATGGACTTTTCAGCTTTGCGCTTCAGCGGACTTGCCATTCTTGGAGATGTATGGAGAAAGTAAATTTGGGGTCTATTTGGATATGGTCGGAGTCGTGAATTGCGCAATTGATATGATAATAACAATCGGGATAGCCTGAGGTTCTGAGGGCTACTCTTCTTCAGTAACATACTTGCCAGTGGGACATGTTAGAACAAAAGGCAATGAGATGGCGGTCGCGCGAATAAATCGATGACGTCGATGACGCACTAAGTTGTCCTCACAACTTGAGGATCCCATGATACTGGAAGTAGTGGGAGTTGCAAAGTTTGAAGATCCTAACCCCCTATGCCTGATATATTCGAATCTACAGGAATTCAAGAACATATTTTGGTTCTATTCATCCTGTAGGCGGTGTTAAGCTGTATGCCCCTTACTATACTAGGGGGCTTCATTTTATAAACGCATCGCACAGGCCTTAAGCAATGCGATCGTGCACATTCTTCTTTATACCAATTTGATTACTTCCAAAATTATAGCTAACGCATGTGTCTATATTCGACTTAGTTTTAACTGAGTTATAGACAAAACTATAATATACTGGCAAGCAGCCAACTTTTTATAAACGTCGTTCTTCTCTTGTTTTATTTAGCATATCCTAAAACAAACAGGGGCTTGGTATGTATACATATTTGTTGTTTCTTAGGACATAGTTTTTAACTTGAAATTCTAATAGTTGATTTGATTTTCTTCCTTATATCAACAAGTGAAAATTTATGTTAGATAGGACACAATACAAAGCTAGGCATAGCTAAAAGTGATACGATTAGAATAATCGTGAAACTATTCAAGCTTCAGACCAGCAAACAGGGAAGAACTTCAAGTTTGGTCCGGATGGTCTCTGTCAAATCTTAGCGGCATCCCCCCCTTCATAAGGACAACGCTAGGAGGAGGTACCCCTCTCGCAGTCTACCTCATCTTCTACTAAATACCATATTACATCTCAAATGATTGCAGAATTGCTCTATAAAAAGTCTGAAAGGTGAGAAATATATATTTTTAAATTTGTTTCAAGTTTATTTCGTACAATAAAACCTTTCATATACTAAATTTTATTTCAGGATTAAAACAGATAAGATTTTTTAATTATTAAACTAACCTATTGCGTTTATTTTATGTCTTTTAAGAAGAGGATTTCTATCATGGTCAATACCTACTCTCTTGTCTAATTGATGTTTGTAACGTTCACAACGTCACATCCTATTATTACCCCTGAGTCAACTGACACCTATCCGATAGCCACCCGTTTCGTACTCGCCCCGGATGACAATCCCAGGAAGGGGTATATAAGGTTGCAGGCTATGTAGCTTTGTAGAGTAGTTTTTCTTTATCCTTTCGTACAAGACCTATAGGTGTAGAGAATAGTATCTTTGGTATACCCTCCAGTCCCAGCACTCTCATATGCCTCGTAGTGGACATTCGGACCACATTCGGATCACTCTCTTATTACCTGCGTCGTAACAATGTTTCTATATCTAAATTGGTATTAAAGGTTATTTCCTAATTCTACTTTTATCTTTTCTTTTCTATTAATTTGCCTTCTTAAAATTTCACTCAGAAGCATAATAACAGAATTTTTAGGCATAGTTTAAATGTAACCTTCTTACACTTTATTACAATTGAAGAAAGTTTTACCTGCTTTGAGATGATTCTTCATTATGTATAGTAGCCAAAAAGAGATTGAAAGTTATGTAACTATAATCTCACAGTTTTTCAACGCTGCAGCTTTAATTACATTTGAGACTCGAGTAAATTATATTTTACTTGGCTATCAGTCATTGATCATCCTCGCCTTTCTGGTTGCCTAGTGCATTGGAGTAGATTTGAGTCCTGACAATAGCGTAGCTATTTGATATATCTTAGAATACGTTGTTATCTTTATTCCGTTGTTTCTGGTTTAATGAAAACCTTCACTAGTCTTGTTAACCATCTTCTTGTCTTTTGTCCAATAGATGTGGCTGTCTGACATGCAACTCCCAGTCGAGCTGAAATTGGACAGGCCTTCTCCGAAACGAGCCAAGTAGTTGAAAGATTAGACAAGGTCAACAATGTCTGGTTAGAGGTTGATTAATTGTAACTCTAGAGTAACGTTTAGCTATCCCCTCGCGATGCGCATTAGCTTTCAGCCTGGTCATCGGCTTCGCAGCGTTCTGTCTCTAGAGGCTACCCTAGCAGGCAGAGAGGAGAAGAGAGTATAGACCGGCCGTCAATGCTTGTGAAGGTAGGCCGATGAGCAATTTCACGAAGGATACAGGAAGACTCGCAAGCTACAAGTAAGACGCAGCAAGTAAAGCGGAGGACAACGAACGAAGAGCGCTGCAAATACTATCTGATATACCTCGATCAGTATGCTAACGATAAGAAACACAACACAAAAACAATCCTGCAGATGAGGCGCCGAGCCTTGGTAATCATCTTGTATCAGTGTTTCTCGCCTTCCTTGTTTGAGCATTGAACTCCGACGTTTTGCCGGCCCAACATATGGCCCAACTCGAAAAGAAAGTGGCTGACGGACGCGCATCTAAGACGTATCTCGATTTCGGGATCTCTGTCAAAGTATCCTCCAATATCCATAAGGGTTTCCAACCTACTTTGTCGACAATTGCAATCGGATCCTCCTCCCTCTACAGCAACTTGTCCAACGTAGCTCCCACGCCCACTTCCGCGCGACTCAAGATAACGGATGACCCTAATTAATTAGGCCCGAGTTTAATTCTCCGCTTTACATTTATGATTCAAAAACAGTAAATGGTCTAATCCTTTGCCTTTTTTTTACTTTATAATTACAGCCGCACGGGCCATTATCTGGAGGTGATCTGCCGCATTTCACCCAAAGAGCTCACCTGTCATCATACAGGGGTGTGTCGTTCTTAATTCCGCTATTGTGGGACCAAGTACGGTCAGTGTACTTACTCAATCTCTGAACGCAGTATAAATCAAGGGAGTTCGCTAACAAAATAGAGTATCATCGAGAGTTCACGTTTATCTACTCACATCATCAAACAGAAGAAAGCATTATCTATTCCACTTTATAATCCTCAAGATGAAGACCTTTATTTCCCTCGTCATTTTTTCCCTAGCAACTGCTGGCATGGGCGCCTCTATTGAACGCCGCCAAGGCGTTTGGGGTCCCAATACCTGTCCTACCAAGCAACAATGCGAAACCTCGTGCCGAGATGCTGGCCTTGTAAGTATCCCTGATATCAACATAGCATAAGAGCTTTGAAGTTGATGTGTAACAGAAATACTCTGCCCACGATTGCAACAATGCGTGGGTGAATTGTGCTTGCAATTATTGATTGGCACCACAGACGGACAGGCAAGTTGTGGCATGATTCTAGTCACAACGCATTGCCAGGATAGGACATATCAAATTGAGTGGAGGGATTATACATGGGCGATGCAATATAGGACGTCCTAGCTAGACTAAAGCAAGAGGGCAAGCTATCCAGATAACATTGACTCAGGACATTAATCTTAAACAAGATTAGTTCTAAATCCTACTTTTGCAATCATGCACGATTCTCCACTGTTGTCTCATTGTTTATATTAACTTTTTGCTTCACCGCTTAAGCGGCGTTCTGTTTCTACCTTAGTCTATTCTACATGGTCGAGACTAACATACCGACCAAGACAGCTTACACCAATCCGATGAACATGAAAACCTAGCCTGTAGTCATTGCGGGACACATAGGAATGATAGTTGACAACCCATTAGTGTTTGCCAAGCTCTTTACGACATTATGAGTGCAGAAGTAAAGATAATAAATGAGTCCGTCAATTGAAGATTACCAATTTTGAGTTTAAAGAGACAAATTTGAGTACTCTTGTAAGTCTATACCCTGCGTGACATAACGAGGCTCGCATGTTTCAAACATCTTGCGATTTCCAACTCCGGTGGTGTACTTCTTTCATGCCCCATCTTTTTCCTGTCCTTGAACACTGTCGTTGCTCTACATTCGCTCGTGTTATTGGCGGCTCGTGAGAGAAGGAATCGGCATACGACCTATAGCGGAATTTCAAGTTGAGCTGACAGAGGGCTCGAAGTTCTGGGACAAATTCAACCTTAGAAAGACCCTGCAGTCTACCAAAATACAGAACTAGTTCTGGAAAATGGAAAATCGCATCTCAAAGCAGTTGCGCTTGCGATAGAATGGTACTTATCTAGTTTCTTTGTCTACGATTGCTGTAATAACACCGGTTCATCAACGCTGTTCAACACCTGCCAGAATTTTTAGGACGAATCGGAAGCAAAAAATTAAAGTTTGCCTACATTAAAGACAGCCCTGTGGCAGCGAGGCGCAGGATCATATGATGTCAAAGAAGAAGGTGCAGGCTGATATTTGGAGATGAAACTACTTTCCTCCGAAAATCAGCACGTCTAAAACTGACTTCCCGAGCTACACTGCTTCGTTGACTCACAATTCCAACGGCTTGACGCCTAGATAAGCTTTTCTTTGCAGTAATCTCCGTAAAGGCTCCACATGCTAATTGATTACAGTCGCTACCCTTGCACAGGATATAGTCAAACCTATATAAGGCCAATAACACTAACAACCATTCCAATATTACATTTCTTGCTTTGAACATCTTCTGGAACAGATTTAAATTCTTTTTTGATTTCTAGCACATATATGTTAATACTGACGAGTCTGTAAAATTGCCCTTATTTTCAAGACACAGCTCTGTCCCACCGTGCCATACAAGCAAAAAGGCATTATGACATATTAACTGAACCATGATCAGATAGAACAGTGCACATGTCCTTACAATTAGTGCTTCAAAACCTCATGAAAGCATAGATCAGGTTCTACTAGACTAATTGGTTTCATTTACTATCTAGGAGTCGGTCCAAGAATAATGGATATCGTTCAGATTTGGCTGTGTGCTGCTGTATGGTTGACTTGCATTTGAAGCAATTGTCATGTGTTCATGCTCTCTGTTAATACCATCCAATCGAATCTACGATGACCGCACCAATGAGCAGGTTTTTGCTTGTTTTTGTAGAAGAATGAGCACCTCAATGTCCGTTGCCAAGTTTTCCACAGACTTGGCTCTGGGTTCCTATGGGTAAGTACTGTATAAACACACAATTCATACCACTTTACTTTTTCGAACGACAAAATAATTTGATCCGCTCTTCTTTGTATAATTCCTCAGTGCTGGACTGTCATTCTCACATCACATTGACATGAAGATCACTCTGGCTCTTCTAGCTACGGTTGCAGCTACGACCGTTAGATCCCAGACCACTTATACTGCCACTATTATTGGTTGTGAGCCGCATGGCGATCATTGGTAAGATATAATGTACAAACTAATTCAAATAAAAACTAATAGTCGTCCCAGGCACTGTCCTGCTGGTGTGGCTGAGCCTACTACTCCGCCGACTCCTGCAGCGACTGGGGATAATAATGACAGCCATAGCCACTCCGCAGACACTATTTCCGCTACAGCCAGTGGTATATGTGAGCCCCACAACGATCACTGGTAAAATGTTGTCACATTGTGTCGCCGAACATAGATGCTAATTTATTTAGGCATTGCCCCGCTGGTGTCGCTGAGCCAACAACTCCTCCAGTATCCGGTGCTTCTGATACTTCCCGAAGCATCACTCGCTCTCCCCTAGCTTCAAGTCGCTCTGATGGAGATCTTAACCATGAGTATCCAGTCACTGCATCGACTTGCGAGCTCCATAGTTACCACTGGCACTGCCCCTCTGGCGTCACCGAGCCCACCACAGTCCCTGCGATTTCTTCTGGTTCACCTGCTACTACCACAATTATCCGTGTTAGTAGTGTGGGTGCCGTTGCTAGCGTATCAAGCACAACCGTGGCTCAAGCTACTGGTGCCGCGGTCGCCCTTAGAGCTACTGAGGGTAATATCGCCGTTCTCTTGAGTATGATTGTATACCTTCTGTGAGATCTCCACAGGTTGAAGACGTGATATTACCATGTTTTGAGCTAGCAAATTGAAAATAACTTTGAGAATGAGGAAAGGTATCTCTAAAAGTTGGATCATGTCGTCTATACGATACTCGGACATCGATTTGTTACCTGAAGCAGGAAAAAGTGCAAAATCGAAGATCAAATTTACAGTAATTAATTTCGGGTATTTGTGAAAAATTCAATTTCTTCTTTTTCGTCATCAAATACCTTCTCTGAATTTGTCAACTAGGCTATCGGACGCTATTATGCATCGCAAAGCTTTGTAGGAATATCTATAAAACAAGTAAATTTCCGCGTTTCCGAACGAGATCAGAAATAACTCTAGATCCCTGAAAAATCCTATTCCTGTCTATCGCACTAACGGGGTTTTTGTATTAAGTCTCTTTCTCCAGACTAGTGGTATTGGGTGAGGAAAGTTTGTACGAACACGACGTTAGGGTAGAAACGAAAGTGTACAATTCACTTTGCACAATCTCAGGTTCAAATCAATTCAAGAAAAATCAATGCTGGGTAAAAGTTAGATTGTCATTGTACCTTGAAATCTTAGACGCTCCCAAAAGAACCCACATGCAAGGCTCAATGATTTCGATGCAGAGGCCGTTGTACGCAAGTTCGGGAAACACTTTGAACGCTTCGCCCTTCGTCTCCGGGGACCCCGCATTGTACATAAACCTTCGAGATCCCGCTAGTCTGAACGACATTACTATAGCTTAGAACTATACAGAGAGCTTCCAAATGAGTCTAACCCTTTTCCATCTATGGTAGTCGGACAACGACCGGTCGTTGCTTGTCCGCTACCTCCGACATCAGCTTCGCGGTTAACACAACAGTCTAAGTTGCAATACCTCCGCTTTCCCGGATTTCATTTGCGACAGTGTTTGAATGTTGTACATTTCGAAGGATCGTACAATGCAGTTAGATATAAGGTGATAGATGTACAGAAATCTGGACACTCACATCTTGAACTCTAAGCCTCGACTACAACATGGCCCTCTTAGGCTTACCCCCACTGGCTTTGTTAGGCATCGCGATCATCGGATTTATCGCTTACAGAGTCCAACAATGGGCCCAAGATCGCAAAAGACTCCCTTTGCCACCTCAACCTCCAGGTTTACCAGTAATCGGGAATATGCTAGATGTTCTGCGGGAATCGAAGATTGGGCAGCAACATCTTCTTTTTGGAAAGTGGGCGCGAGATCATGGTGAAATCACTCGAGTTCAAGTTGGTCCGTTCACGCAGTATATGCTCAATAGCGATGCCGCTGTGAAGGAACTTTTCGATAGGCAATCGGCTGCCACCGCGGAAAGGCCGCGATGGATTGTCAGCAATGAGCAAATATGCAACGAGAGAAACGTTTTGCTGCTAAATGCCAGCACTCCACGGTGGAAATTACACAGAAAGGTAAAGACCAAACGAAATATTGTATGCTAAATGCAAATCTAATAAGACTACAAGGCTACTTTACAGGGCATGACAAGTGTTGCCCGTGCTGATTCTGGACTACCATACTTGCATTTTGAGACAGCCAAGTTTCTCCACGAAGTTTCCAACGATGCAGCGCTAGCGAGCGACAGCGTAGGTCTCTTCAATTCAATTGGTAGGTATACGTACAGTGCGTTTGCGAGCCAGTCATTTGGAATGGATGTCCCAAGTGCCAGTAATCCTGCCATTGACTACATCTTTCGGAGCGGACTGGATCAGATTCTTGGTACACTTCCTGGTTATCATATTGTCGACATGCTTCCAGTTCTTGACAAATTGCCTCTGTTCCTGAAACCTTGGGAACGTAAAGCCAGGGCCTTGTACGAATCTAACCGGCAATGGTGTGCAGAACGTATGCAACGTGTTCAAAAAGCCATCGCTAACAATACTGCGCCTGACTCATTCATGTCAAGAATTTTGCAGGACGAGAAGCATATGGGCTTCTCCGATCTTGAAGAAGCTTCTTATCTCGCCTTCTCGCTCATCATTGGCGCAGCAGACACCAGTAAAATGTCCTCCTGGTCTTTTCTTGAAGCAATGCTACGCTTCCCTGCAGTACAAGAAAGAGCCCTCGCAGAAATTGAAGCCGTCGTTGGTGTCGCAGATCGTCTTCCTGTATACGAAGACCTTGAAAATATTCCATATGTGCGGTATCTGATGAAGGAGCTGTGGCGCTGGCGCCCCCCTGTTGCTCTAGGCCACCCACATACCACTACTAAAGAGCTGACATACAATGGATACCGTCTTCCCAAAGGCTCCCGCGTTCATCTTAATGCCTGGGCCATTCACCGCGACCCTTCACGCTACCAAGATCCCGAGTGTTTTTGGCCCGAGCGCTACGAAGGTGATCTTACAACCAGCGAAGAGAGCAAAAACGCATCCAACGTGAAGGACCGCGATCACTTCGCTTTCGGGTCCGGGCGTCGCATTTGCCCTGGATATCATGTAGCAGAGCGTTCACTAGCTATTGCCATTATGCGAACAGTATGGGCATTTGAGATCTCGGTTAAAGAGGGAGTACAGCTTCTTGGGCCAGAGGTGTATCCGGGGGAGATGCCGGGGAATCCAGGAGAACATATGCCAGTGCAGTTAACCGTCAGGAGCGCAGCAAAGAAGATGATTATTGATGAGGAGTATCGAAGGGCAGAAGATCAGAGGGAACCAGTCGTGAGTAATAAAGCGTAGCTTTGATGTAGATGACGCTAACAAAGTTCTAGAGCCCGATTATGTGATCTCTTCGCCGTCCTGTAGTAGATCGCGTTGAGAAGTTTCTTGTATTTCGTCTTTCTCAAGTTTTTCTTGGTATGGATTTTGAGGTCTAGTTGAGCTTTGGTCAATGGTGAATGTTGGATAAGTTTTTGATTCAAAGTCTTTTTGTAGTTGTCCCGTGAATTAAGACGGGCACATTGCCACTTTTATATAATCTGTTCAAAAAGTGTAATCGCGTTCGATTACTCACATCACTACTCCACTGTATTGTTTGCTTCGTGCGACTTTACGTCACTTCACAAATTCAACAACGCCCCACTCATACGACTTCTCCCTTTCACTACGACAGCTACCGACTCCATATCATGCACAATCAATATTTCAGGCCAACGAAATGACAGTCGTCTACTCATGAATTATATCAATCGCCTCTTCCACAGATATCCTCTGTCGCCAAAGCCATTGTCAGAGCCTCACAGCTATCCTCTCGGCGCCCATACTACAAAACAAAGGCGAGAGGCTTGTCCTCCGGAAAATTCACGCCTCTGGTTGGAAGATCTATCTCCGCATTGCCATTCTTCAAATAATCGCTTCACAAAACAAATCGAGGCTCACCGTCCCGCTAAACCTCACCATTATCATCGGCGCAAACGGCCGCAACACAAGATGAATTCCTTCAACGGGCCCTGGTCCAAGGATCTCGATGCACTCAAAAAATCTGTGCAGTCTATGCCCAAGGAGTACAGGTCGTCTTTCACTGCTGCTTCACAGGATGTACTAGAAAAGATTTGTGATCCTCATGTTTTACATATATGGGAAACAGATTCAGACCTGGATGGATTGTTGCAGCTGACCAGTGTGGTTGCAAAGTTGTGTGACTTAGGAAGTGAGAAAGAGAAAACTAAGAGTGAGGGAAGGATGGTCGTAATTGCTGAGGAGAAAAGTGGAAGAGATAATTTTAAGAGGGTATGTGAGTTGGTTGAGTATTTGACAAGTGGAGATGGAAAGACTCATCTGGACGGTACGGTTTGTGCATTTGGGGGGATTTTAGTTGTGAGAGGATGGAACAATGCGCTGTCCAGCAACGGGAAAGAAGCAGACAAGACTGTCAGAAGGATCAACACCGCGATTGAGCGTGTTTTAAGATTGGGTGGACTGAAGAGTAAGAACATAATTTGGCACCATGGGCCAGTTGTTCACTTTCTCCTTCACTGGATCAACAGCACGACAACTAGACTTCGCAACGCCCTACACGCCATAACCATCACCAATTCCCTCGACCTTAGTAGCGGTATCGCGCCCTCTCCAGCGGGGAGATCAAATACCCTCCCATACCTACAGCGCCTTGAGCAATATGCCCGGAAATTAGACATCCCAGTCGTATTTCTAGACCCCACCTCCCAACTTATCAATCTTCCTTATTTAGCCACCTACATGTATTTTTTCGCCTATTATGTCAACACCTTCCTACCACCGTCCCTTTCCCAACTCCACCTTTACAATTCTTACGACTCACTTCTCACCTTTTCGTTTCGACTCCGCGGTGCAAGTGACGCTACATACGGCCCTGAGCTCGTCAATATGGTGAAAGCGCACCTCAACGCCGGAACCGCACGCTCATGGGCAAGGACTTGCATCGATCCGACAAGCTATACGAAGCAGGCATGTCGAGCCGCGGCTCAGGAGGCGGGGATTCATCGTGCAGTGCAGTTGGCAGACAGTCCATTTGCGATGCTTTCTCAAACGGAGACTGGCCCAGCAGCGTTTTCACGTCTTGCTGTTGGTCCTGCAAGTTCAGTCTCTGATTCTTTATATGCGGCCGCTCCGGTACAAATCTCCTTCTCAAATGCACGCCTTCGAGCCTCGTCATCGACGAACTTCTACATCCTCATTCCTTCTCCGTCTCCCTCGCTCATTGATGCTTCTACTACTGTCACAGTAGATGAGGCTCTCGAAAAATCAACATCTCGTATTCAAGGCCTCATGATGGGTGTGCTCGAGCGCATTCGCCAAACAAAAGGCATGCCCTCCATCAGCTCCTCCTCACGTGACACATGGAAAGAAGTCACAAAAGCATGTTCATGGGCAATAAAAGGATGCGATAGGCTGCCGAAAGGTGTGGATGATAAGGTCAAGTTTGTAGTAGAGAAGTTCACCAAAGGAACTTGGGGACATATTTTGGGCGCGCCAAATGATGATGTCGAGAAAAACGTAGGGGGGTTTAGTGCAGGAGCAGGAGGGTATACGAGTGAAGCGGCGAAGAATTACATTACACAAAGAATGATGAGCGGAGGATATGGAGCGCAGCAGATGATGGTGCAGGGACACCCAGGAGAAATAAATCCTGCTTTGTATACACATCACGGACAGGGTGTACCTCCTCCAGGTTTCGTTCAAAATCAGCCCCAGGTGCAGGCCTCAGGATTCCCTCAGCATCTACAACATGCACAAGGATATGCCCTTCCTGCCCCATGCTACCCACAGCCACAAATGTATCCCCATACAACGAACTATGCATCCCCTCGCCCGCAACAAACGATGCAACGTCAGCCTATTAGTGTGAGATACCCACAGAGTGCGGGAGTACAAAGCATGGGTGGTCAATGGTAGACCGCTTCCCTCTTGCTTTTTAGACATCTGTTAAAGGAATATCAAGGATTTTTGCGAATTTGGGGATTCATCCAAGAGATTCTAAATTCGGGGTGGAGGAGAAAGTGAGACCCGGTTTGTGAACTGCGATTTCTGAGATGTAGTAGTTAAGGCCTCTCAAGTGACGAATCTCAATCTCAGAGTTTTTGAGGGGCCTCGATAAATTTGGCCACGAGTCGCCTCATATGAGCCAGGCGAGGTGACGTTGTTTCTTGGAGGAAGCAAGTAAAAGCACATGACGAAACCCGATTGTAAAGAGAGTGTCAAGAAAAAACGACAGCCATCAATCAAACCCCTCTTCTTGAACTAGATAGGGAAGGACAAAATGAGTGAATGATAATTTTTGAGGAAGTGGAAAGAGCTAAGTTGACACGTCTCGATGCACTGTGCTCAGTTTTCTTTGTGCCGTTCAATCCAACAACCTTGCTCAATGGTATCCATATGGTTTTAACATTTGAGGCGGAAGAGCAGGTTTCAAATTTGCAAATGATACCTGCTTTGTACTTTGTTGTATGTCCTTCCTCTTGAACTGCCCATATCGCTAATGTGACACCCACACAAGCGACATGCCACGCACTCTTTGTCCAACACTTAGAAATAAGGCTAGAATTCTCGGAATCAAAGCTTTACAGACAAAAAATTGGCAATTTATCGTTTGGAGGCTTCAAGCATAACGGTACTGAACGGGAGCTGGGCGAGAAAATTTTGAAAGTCTGCCTGCAGGCGAAAAACGACAAGATCCATGTGTTTGCTCTAGTGCGTTAGCAAAGCCGAATTTAGTCGATTGAATGCTTCAATCTTATCAGACAGAGATATACCGACACATCACCGAGGCTTGTACAAACATCTTAACAAGTAGGATAACTACCGTCCAGATGATTGGTTCGACACACGTACCAAGTTTATGCAAATTTCAACACTTTAGGTTCAGCTTCCACTCATGTTACACCTGTGCAGGATTTATCCATACTAAGAACAATTCGAGTATCTCTCGTACATACGGGCGACTTACCGTTTGCTCATTGGTACGGCTTGCGTGAACTCGAAGTACACTAATTACATATCAATTTTGTGGCAGAACGGCGAACTGGTCACTCACAAACAGGGTCTTGGGCACTAAGTGAAGAAATTGAGTCTTAACCTGGCAAGTCTCTGTTGTTGAAACCATCAATCCTCAGAGTAGATATCCCGTTCACCTGATAGGGTGAACAGATTGGAGTAAACTGACCATTCAGAGACGTTCCCTTCACTCCGATCGTGTGGAAATGCATGTTTAATATATCATATGAGATTGCATGTTTCGACGACCTGAATACAACCTGATTGGACAGCTCAATCTTGCATTTGATTATCGCCGCAATCCGCCGACTCTGCTATGCAACGGGACTTCCACAATGTTACATTCTGTCCTCGAGTTGAAAAAAACGAAAGATGAAAATCTAGCCATAGAATGAATAGCATGAAAGCAAATAGACTTTAAGTGTATAGACTGAGCTTCGAGACCACGCACAAAGCAAGAAAACAGTCGAGAATACACCTCTCTCATAGTAAGCTTAGAGGAGATTCTTGTTATCTCAGCTATTCAAAAGTGAAATCAATCACTGCATACCCTAGCAGCACAGTAACCATGTCCTAAACAAACATCTTGAGCCCTGTTGCGCCCAGCAAGTCAAGCTCAAAACATGGCACATCCCTTGTAAACAAATTGGCATATATGCACGTGTATCGGCACATTTTCTGCTATGACATCAGGTGCACAACTCCCTGTCACTTCAACGGCGCATCCGTTTGAGACCATCCCGCGATGACATCAGAAACGCAGGACGTTGCATTCACCATGCGTCGTGAGGATTTCAAGTACACGACGCTTCTTGCTTTATGGCCTGTCAGCCTGTGTAGATCAGACGTCATGCCTGCTGATTAACTCGCAGCGAGATAAGAATGCTACCATGGCCTTGGTCGGACCGATACAAAGGCACCACGATCGACGGCGGAGACATACGAATGACATGCAACCGGCGGCAAGATCGTACAATACGAAGTATTAAGTAACATACTAGCCGAGATGAAGCAAAACAGTTCATCTCCATAAAAAAAACGACATGCTACCCGTCGTCTTGCCCGTGTGCCCCACATAAAAACAAGTCCGCCGGCGGCAACGATGAAAAGCAGCGCCGCCTCGGATCCATGGAATTCTCTCGTAATTGTCACTCTTTATCCCCGTCAGTAGTGAACACGACACCATCACGGCACTCACCCTAATCAACAACCTACCCACAGCCAAGCCCATAGATACACCGCGCACATATTCACCCCAACCCCAGCCTTCCGATTCTCCACGAGAAGCGCGCCCCAAAACGCCCCGCTAAAAAACTCCAGCAGCTCCAGAATACGCCATCGGCTAACTAAACGACCTCGTACGCCACTAATGCGTCCTTCCCGAGGCCTGGGTCCGCTGCACGCACATGCATGCTTGCTGCACGCATATGCATGCCCGCGTCCAACGAGCGGGGAGAGCTTCCCTCAGCTCCATGAAGCTTGCTCTTAGATCCTTACCCCGCCTTCTTGTCGTGCACATCATCACTGCAATGTTGATGTGGGAAGATAAACCATTGTGTGGGTGGGCCAATCATGAAATGATATTATGCCTGTTCATGCGAGATACAGCTGGCACGTGGATGTGGTGATCGTGTGAACACCCGCGAATCTGCCCGGACGCGAGATTGTCAATACACACCGTACGCCAACACAGATTGGACTACTCCACTCATCGCGTTGGAGAATGAACCGTAGTAAGCCACCTATCAAAGATAGACGAACGGCCGAGCACCCCCATTCAGGCAGCCACAATCATAGCACAGATTAAGCTCAGGAAACGCCATCATGTAAAGCAGTAGGGGATGTCTTCGCACGGGATTTGATGATATGAATTGTAAGATATAGTTGAAAAGAGTCACAGCAGAATGGAGCAAATGATTGTTTAACATGTAAATGAATTTATGATGGTATACATGGAATGCTAGAAAGACAGCGATTAATTAGAACCTTCCGTAGAAGGCAGGCTTATCAAGCCTATCACAGATATTCAACCTCACATTTCCATCATGCAACCCCAACGCCTATATTCTACATCTACTCCTCATCATCGTCCTCAATGGCACGAGGAGCAATGACGTACCGTGTGGTACCAGTCTTCTTGTCAACTCCGTGCTCGAGGGACAGCTTGCTGAGGGCAGCAATCATGTTCTCGATGGCGGGGTTCTTGCGGTTACGGTCCTTGCGACCGAGGGAGTCGAGCCATGGAATTTGGTTGAGCAGGTAGTAGACAATGGCGATGATGATGGTGACACCAATGGAGTAAGCCCAGATGACAACAACGGTGACAATGTCAACCCATCCATCGTCACGGAAGTTTCCGTGAGTAGGGGGGTTGGTCTGGTAAGGCTCACCGGACATCCAGCCGAAGACGCAGAAGACAGTGGCAAGGGCATCGACACCCAAAATGGCACCAACCAGTTGGAAAGAGGGAAGAGTCTTGCCGCCGCGGGTGACGAAGATGAGCCAGTTCTCGGTAAGAGCAACCTCAAGGAACAGAATGGGCTGAATGGCACCAAAGTTCTGGATGACACCACCGTTGGGCAGGAAAAGGGTACCACGAATGACCCAGGTACCAAGAGCAAGCAAGAGACCAAGGATGACGGAGATGAACCAGATCTTGGGCAATTGCCATTCGACAGGGCGCTGCTCAGAGTGTGCGTTGTCATAAGCGACGGCGACGGTGGCCAAATCAGCGAAGAGGGCCAAGAAGACGATAAGCTCAGCGCGAATGGTCTCGTTAAGGATGATCATAGTGGTGACAAGGTAAACCTCCAAGTGCAAGCAAAGGGCGATACGGTACTGGATATAAGCCTTCATACGCTGGAAAATCTGGCGGGCAGTCTTGATGGCCAAGACGATCGTGGACAGACCAGGGGCAAGGAAGACGATATCAGCAGCAGCCTGAGCAGCCTCGGTGGAACCTTCGACAGCAATACCGCAGTCAGACTTCTTGAGAGAAGGAGCATCGTTGACACCGTCACCAGTCATGGCAGTCAAGTGACCACGCTGTTGCAACATCTCGACGACCTGGTACTTGTGCTCGGGGAAGACTTCAGCGAAACCGTCAGCGCGCTCAACGAGATCGTGCTGAGTGGTGCCGGTAAGACCGCCGTGGATAAGCTTGGTAGAGTTGTAAACCTTGGTACCGAGGGCAAGCATCTTGCAGGTCTCCTTGGCAATGGCAATAGCGTCACCAGTCAACATCTTGACGGGAACACCAAGTTGCTGAGCTTCAATGATAGTCTGGGCGGTATCCTCACGAGGGGGGTCGAACATGGACAAAAGACCAAGAAGGATCCAGTCACCATCGTTCTTCTGGTAAGCAACACCGAGGGATCGGAAACCACGACGAGCGAACTCGGCAGCCTTCTCCTTGTAGAGGGTAGCGGTGATCTCATCGCAGTTGGCGAGGTTGACAATGGCCTTGGGGGCACCCTTGGCGCAGACGTACTTGTCGCCTCCCATGTGGCAGATGGCAGTGATACGCTTGGACACAGGGTCGAAGGGTGTGAACTTCTCGGTCTTCCAGCCCATGTTGAGGATCTCGCGAGCCTTGGGGTAACGCCTGATGGTGAGAATAGTGACCTTGTCGATGGGATCGAGAGACTTGAGGTTGTGGGAAGAGGCAAGGGCAGCGACAGCCATCATCCAGTTGACATCCTGGCCCTCAGCGACGTAGGGCTCACGGAGAGAGAGCTGGTTGGCGGTGAGGGTACCGGTCTTATCAGAGCAGAGAACATCAACACCAGCGAGGGACTCAATGGCAGTGAGCTTCTGGACAATAGCCTTTTGCTCAGCGAGGTAGGCAGCGCCGACAGCGAGAGTGGTAGTGGTGACAACGGGAAGACCGACGGGAACACCAACAATGAACATGATCAAGGCGTAGTGGAGAAGGGTAACAGACTTGTCAGTTCCCTCACGGTGGGTGGCGATAGGAATGTTGCGGAAGAAACCACCAATCCAGGCGAGGAGGATGAAGAACATGACCAAGACGAGGAGCGCTGTACCGATAGAGTTCATGATAGCCTTGAAGTGACCCTGGTCCTTAGCGCCCTGCACGAGAGTAGCAGTGCGACCAACGAAGGAGTGCTTAGCAGTGGCGACGACCATACCATAAGCCTTGCCGCGCTTGCAACCAGTGGTGTAGTAGGCAATTTCACCCATGTACTTCTCAACGGCAAGGGACTCTCCAGTAATGGCAGACTGATCGGTGGCAACAAGAGAGTGGCCCTGGGTAATGGGATTCTCCTCGTCGAACTTCTCGTCATCGTCATCATCCTTCTCGTCATCGGGGTCGGCGTCATGGAACTTGTCTTCGGCCTTGAGCTTCAGGTACAGTTCGAAGTCCTCGGGGTGATCGTAGTCGCAGATGAGACGGACATCACCGGGGACGGTCTGACCCTCCTCAACGACGACGATGTCACCAGGGACAAGCTCGCGGGCAAGAATGGTCTGTTGCTGATTGTCACGAACGACGATAGCCTTCATGGCAATGTCACCCTTCAAACTGGCAACGACATCGGCAGCCTGCTTCTCTTGGTACCAACCGACAATAGCGTTGAGCAACAGGATACCGCAGATGACACCGAAATCGACCCAATCCTGAAGACCGGCGGCGAGCAGGGCAGCAACTTCCATGACTAAAAAGGAATTAGTTGATGGACTACTTCAGATTGCGCAGGGATGCTTACCGTAGAGGACGGGACCAGTGAAGTAACCGAGGAATTGCTTGAGCAAGTTCGTCTTCTCCGAAGAGATTTCGTTGTGTCCATAGCGCTTCCTGCGAATCTCGACCTCAGCAGAGCTGAGACCAGTGCGAAGTTCAGTGTTGACATCTACATCATGTGTTAGTACTTGTCTTCTCAAAGTATCATGTGGGTCGACTGCTTTGCATGCGGGTGGATTCGCGGAGATGCGTTGGTGCGACGAGCTAAAGCGTTCGCGGCTGATTGGCCCCACTGTACCTGCCGCGCAGCAGAAAAAGCTCAAGGGTAGTAGCTTGAGCTCGGACCCAATTTGGACCAGCCACCAATGTTGGCTCTGAAGCTCAACAAAGATAGGCAATGGCGCGCAAATGACGAGGGTAGTGCAGCGCGGCTTGCAAAAGCTAATTGGAAACAATAATAATAAGGAAATACGTACGCTCGTCGGGAACCTCGCCAGCGTTCTCAACGGGAGCGGCAGCGGTTGCGGAACCAGACTTCCAGAACTGCCACCAGGCCTTCTTCTTGGTAGTAGGCTCGGCGTGAGGGTTGGTCCTGGTGTCGCGGTAGAAGAGGATGTACTTTTGCAGAGCAGTGTACTCATCCATGCCCTCGAACTCGGTCATGCTGACGATGGACTTCTGACGCTCGGCGGCAGAGCTGGCACGTCGCCCGCGCTCGACATCGTCGGTGGGCGCCATGTTGGTGAATTAATGGGTGCTAAGGGGAGTTGTTGGGTATGCCGGAGGGTATTATAAGGCGGGCATGCACAGAGAAGGCTCCACGCGACCAGACGATAAAGTTGAAGTGGTGTCGGGGTCGAGCAAGCTCAGCAAAGGTATCAGCGAGCAAGGCCTCCTCTGTGAAGAAAAGAAGAGCAGGAGCGAGTGCACAATATATCTCGCGGTCGCCCCAACAATCAGCCGAAGATCCGACGGCTTAGCAGAGTTTTCCCTGGTCGAATTGGATTGTGTTGATAGGCCACCCAACTAAGGTAAGGTTGAATCTCCGGCCTCGTCGATTTTGTGTGAGGGATTTAAGTGTTATGATGAAAGACTAGTGACGTTAGTGCAACGCTCAGGCCAGGGAAGGTGCCAAGCTTGTCGCGTTCTGCGGAGCGCGACCAGGTTGGCGCCTTTCCGTGTTCACGCCTGGCTTGCTGACCTCTGGTTGCGATGCGATTGCGATATGCTTTGGCATGGCAACATGGCATCATCGCTGCCCTCAGCCTGAGCCCGGTGCGAGCCTCTGCTCAGTTCCGTGCGCCCTTGCTGACGACCGGGAGCGGCGTGACCGCCCGGCAAACACGGACGCATCGCATGCTGCAAGCTCATTCCAACAGATCAACGCTCAATGGTCATAAAATCGCGATCCAGTGTGGGATAGCGCGTCTTCGTGCATATCCCGGCAGATGACGTTGATTCTAGTCTGTTCAATATCTCCACCACCCTGCCTCAGCTGCACGGCACCGTACTGGGCGTAGCTTCGAGCCTGTGGCCCCCATGCATCAAGCTTCCGCATTCTCCAAGATGATAAAAGCTTCGCAACTTGGCTGCAGCGTCGCCTCTGAGCGCGAGGCATTTTCGAACAGACCGCGTCCGAGACGAGAGCAGCCCAGGGCCCCACGCGAGCCTTTTTTTTCATGTCGTGTTCTCTAGATGATCAATCTGGCCCCACGGCGTATCTTCTTGGACAGCCCTATCCGAGCCACCCCATCACCACAATGTGCAACACAAGCGTCCAGCCCGCCAGGGCAACCTCAGCACAAATGTTCGCAGCCCCAAGTCCGACCCCCCGCGCTCTGGGATGCGACGGTTCCCCAAAACGGACCGAAACGCCCAGCCACTTGTTATCCTTCCTGCGATGAGGCGCCGCCGAAGCGGCGTCAAATCAGTTTGACGGTTGATTAGAAGAGCCCCATCAGCCGCCGAGTTACTACCAATCCGTATCCGAGTTGCCTAGGGCAACCATCGTTCCAATTACCTTAGACTGTATGGTCATACATTCCTTAATAACGCGCCGTTGCACTGGCAGCGACCTATCCACTCGAGCACGCAGGGTCTCAGCCTTGGAGCCATGGATGTCAGTGTCAAGTGTGCTCTGGACGCCCCAGGCCTCTCTGCAAGGCGCAAATTTGCTCAACCCTTTACAACATATGGAAGGCTTTCCCAAGTAGGAAGCTGCGATTTGCCACCCCACGTGACATTAATCCTCGCACCCGATGCCTGGCCATGCCGATGTCTCGCCGTAACTTCACCATTGCTCACCGCATCAAAGTCGGGGATATCGAATTGCCTCACTTGCCTCGGTGTACTTCCCTCATGAAATGCCGACCTGAGTCGCCAGTCTGCTTCCGCTGTCGGACCGTCGACGTTACAGCCGCACCACGTCCATCTTAATGGCGCTTGAGGCTCTTCCACCGGAAATCTGGCTTGTGACCTTTTCGTCTTTCAACGACCGTTGTTTCGCTTGGTTCATTCTGCGACACCCTCCGCATGTACGTAATGTGCGCATGTCCAGCTCTCTCGGATCATTCTCGCATTTCCTGCATCTCGGCCTCAGTGTCTTCGCGATATGAGATGACGTCTTCGCCGGCTATCTACGAGCACTCCCGAATCTACTATTAGGTACGCAGTTGCATGTTTGTTTGAATCAACTCCCCGGCTACTGCGACCCCGAGCCATTCTAAGTAGTGGAAGTTGCGTAACTTCACCAAGCCTGCCTTTGGGTCTCCCAATCCCCGAATCCAAATTATATCTCAGGCTACGATAAGTTTCTTTTGTTTTCCTGAACAGCAGACACGCATTTTCCTGTGAGTTTACGGCCGTTGTCTTGCGGGTTTATGCTCGGCCATAGCATTCTTCATGTTGTGACTTACAGGAACACCGAGACCAAAATCCCGAGCACTAGTATCGCAGAAGGATCCAGGCGTTAAAAATCTACTCGGCTTTCATATTGTCACTCACTACATTTTATCTTCGCTCCCGCAATACCAAGGCCTCCGATGTCCTGGCGTTGTGTGATCCAGCGCCTGCTTTGCACACTTCAATAATGCAACGAAGTTCCGACAACACGCGACCGCCTGACTAAAACGTTCTCCGCTACCCTCCATACGCAACACGAAAACGAATACGCCTACTCCACAGACCATGTTCTGTGCCTTTTCACGACCAGCTCCGAACTCATCCATACCCCGGCTTTGACTCAACCACATACCTTTAGACCCGTGTCGGCTCTCCGTGCAACTCATTCATTTCTCGTAGTACATTTAGATTTCTCGCCATTTTTCTATTAACTTTGAGCGAAACACGAATTCAGACGGCCTTGGCACAGATAACAATACTTAACACACGCTTTCTCCCTGGCGTGTCGCAAGTGACTGTGTATCACAATTCAAAAGAAGATCTTTTTTGTTTTGGTACGACGGAGGTGCGCTGATCGCGCTTGGCACTAAATCTCCTCTCACCCTCGACTCAGACTCGTGTCTCGAGCAATGCAGATCGACAATATTCACGACAAAGCTTTATTTCCTGGGGGATCTTGTCTCTTAATTTCGACGCGTCTGTGTCCTCGAATTACCAATTTCCACCCACAATACCTCGATTGTCCCCAGGCTCTCATCTGCGTTCCTTCGTTCTTGTGTGGGTCGGGTAATATGAATGCTCATCTCCTTACCTCGCGGTCTCCACTCTGAAACGTTTTCCGTTTGCGTAATAGCAAGGCGCGCTGTAAACGCGCGCGTTCAGCGAGATTGTGAAATGACGATTCCTGATTTAGATGATGTTTGTTTTGCTATTTTTCCGAGGTCTCGCGACATTCTGCGATTCCATTGTAAGGCGCCCCCCATTATCCCACGCGGGTTAATTTATCCACGTCACTCGATCCACACGAAGTGCATCACCTCCTGTACATCATGATTTGCTTCCGCGTTCATTTTATCCACTGCACACACACGTCAAACTGACTAACCAACGGTACTTACGTAGCATCCACATGTGTCAGCGATCTCCCTCTCATCACCGCCAAGCAGTACACGGGCGCGGACGGGCACATCCTTGGGTTACTCTTGGCACGGTTGAGGTCCATCCGTTCCATCGCGAGGCGCGCGCGCACCACGGTGCACCCGCACCGCACCGCAATGTAACGCAACACAAATGTTGTGTCGCTTCTCCTACTCTGGGGACTCCCCGCCTTGCCAAGTGTTCCCGCCCAGCCTAAAAAGCCCGTCGTTCGCGCAGTGCAATACTTGTGGTGGCCCCTTTTACGGGCTTGGCGAGCGGACAGCTGACCTGACCTGCTGTTTGGAGGTGTAAGTTGCGGTCTTGACACGTATTCATATCAGAAAGTTTTTTTGTGCATGGTATTTTGTGTAGGTATTGGTACCGTGTGGGGCTTGCGAGCACGGATGGGGATAGTTGTCATGGTCATGTTTGGTTAGCATTAGCGTATGTTTTGTTGGGGGTTGGGGATAAAGTGTTGTTGGGGTGATTGTGGCGGCAACGGACGTCAGACTTGTGAGGTTTTGATACACTATTGCAACGATGGGATTGCGCTATTGATTGATGTTTTCGCGGTGTGTGTCGTGTTGATGGCGTGGACGGATCCACACATGGAGGTGAAGGTATACACGTCTAGATTGCCAAAACTCGGTCTGACTTGTACGTTTTCGGTTGGTCCGGTTGGCTACCCTGCC
Organism: Mycocentrospora acerina; assembly: GCA_022701365.1. Lineage (NCBI taxonomy): Eukaryota > Fungi > Ascomycota > Dothideomycetes > Pleosporales > Mycocentrospora > Mycocentrospora acerina. The sequence continues at coordinate 325,277 of JAKUHH010000080.1, forward strand.
CCCATGGCCGAAGAGTCTGAAGGTACACAACACCGACTTTTCCCAAGGAAAGGATCTTCGGCGAAACCAAATCGAGCGCAATTCTCCCCGAGAATCAATCGTTGTCTCGGCCTTGTGCAAAGCATAATGGTCGAGCACTAAGGCCGGACTTCCTAGTCTTTAAAAAGTAGAATGAGACGAGAGGTCTGGTGACATTCTAGCCATTCACTCGAGCAATGACTCAGCTGAATTGAACGCCATGGCTTTTTAGCGTTCATGGGCAACAGCTTATGGTTTGTTGTCGTTGTTGTTGTAAAGCTCCGAGAAGCTGCAAAACAAACAATCGGGATTTTTTTCGTAGATGGGTTTGCCTGTCCAGCGTTTAAAGTGTTTTTTTTTGTCGCAAGGCTGGTCCTCATTGCCGCAATTTACGGCTTGAGTCGGGCGTGGACGTTTTCTGCTTCAAGTAGCTTGTAAAACTACTTAAATTAATTCGCCATCTATTTTAATGTTAATTTGAAAAAAAAACTCAAAGTTGTGGCAGCAGGACAAAGTTTAGAAATTTAAAAAAAAAAAAAAGTTCACGAGCGAAGGAAAATTTTCGTTAACTGATCTCCTCAAATGCGACAGTTTTCACTCTTGTCACCCTTCGAGACACTAGGTGATTTATCTTGTTAAAAAAATTCATCGTAGAGAATGACAAAAATCTAAAAATCTAAAAAAAAGTTCAAGCCTCATTTTTTGGTTGTCTTTACAACATTTTAACATGAATTCTAATTAATCATGTTTAATCAGAGATGTGCATACTCCAACAACTCCCCATTATCAAATAATTTAATTATTCATCTTTTTCTTCCATCTCGTTCCAACTACCTTTGTCTTCCTCTCTGAATCCAAATATCCCACAATATATTTATTCACAAATCTCCCTGTTGCATTTTCCTTTCCTTTCCTATTTCTATTTTTTTTTATTTTTAGAAAATTGTCTCCTGCCCTTACACTGAAACAAACGTCCCCTACTCCCACTTAAATTAAAAAAAAATTCTCTTCAGCCTATCTATCAATCTATATGCTTAAACTTTTTTTTAAAAAAAAAATTACAAAAGCCTTTCTTTCTCTTAAATAAAATGTCTAAAAAAAAAAAGATTGATCGAATTTATAATTTTCACATGATTCCACACTCATCAGTGAACATACACATACAATGCTTAACCATTGCAAATACTTCAGTCTAAACAAAAACGCCAAAATTAACAATACTGTGTCTAGGTTAAAAAAAAAAGGAAATTAGACACAAATAGCATTAGATATCCTCCTTCCTTCCAACAGTTTATTCGTCTACCCATCCATCCATCCATCCACCTATTCATCAAAAGCAAATAATACTCAACCCCCTTACCCATTCACGCACCCATTCACGCACCCATTCACGCACCCATCCAAGTCATCATAACACATCACAGCACATCAGATACCACCACCACCAAAAAAAAACAGAAAAAGAAAGATTTCCCCCAGCAAGAATCTAAAACAGACTTTTTATTTTAAAAAAATACTACAACAAAGCACATTCATGCAAAGAAGCATGGAAAAACCACATACACACATAAATAGAAAAAAGGCCGTGCATTCTGTTCTTTTTTGGTTGGCTAAACGAGTAGGAAAATAGAAGAGAGAGAGAGAGAGATATATATAGAATAGAGTAGTTATGTAGAAGAAAACCCACTGACAGACGAGTATATAGATAGAGCCCAAGTATATGTACATCCATATATCCTTATATCCATGTGTGTGTGTGTATGTATGGAGAGGGAGAAATATCGAGAAGACAAAGAACACCGTATTAAATCCCCCATTCGACAATCATAATAATAACAATTCGTTGAAAAACCCCAGTATTGATCCCTGATAAAACGCCTCATGAACTACAATTCACCCTCTTGCTTGTTACTTTCCTGTCCCCTTCCCCTTGTCAGCCCCCTCCTTCTGCACCGTCTCAATCTTCCTGCTCAGCAGGCCTCTCAACAAGTCGCTTACGACCTTTTCTTCCTCAGCGCTCGCGTCGTTGCTCCCGCTTGCTTTCGCTGCATCAGTCCCTGATGCCTTGCCTCCTTCAGTCGCCGGTGCCTTTGCCTGACTGGACGGCCGACTCGGCCCCGCAACAACAGCAGCGGCGATTTTTCTCTGTCTGGCCTGCGGTGCAGAGGGGAAATTACCCTTTTTGTCGATTGTCTCGACTGTGCGCTGGAAGCGGCGGAAAAGCGATTCTGCGCGGACGAGCGTGGATTCGAGATCCATTGTGCCAGAGAGTTCGTTGACTAAAACAAGTTAGTATAGTAAAAGACAAGAGATGCAAGGAATGAGGCGTGTGTGGAATGAGGTATGCGAGGAATGTAAGGAATATGACATACCATACTTGAGCACCTCGTCAAAGTGCTTCAAATGCGCCATGATAACATCCCTGTGCTTCTCCAAAATGGCCAGAGCGATGAAAATGTGAAAGTTGCTGCTCAGGTAGTCGGTCCAGAGAGACTCCCACAGGCGCAAGACATCGGGCCATTCAAACTCCCGCTTGTACCACACGAGCAGCATGCGGAAGAAGAAGAAGAAATTGGTCGATTCAGCGGATTGGAGATGTAGGTAGAGTTTTGGATCCATGAGTTGGACGAGTTGATCAAGAGTGAGGAGTTGTTGACGCATGCCGGACTGGTCGCGGAGAAAGTTTCGTTCCTGATGGGAGTGTTAGTTTTGCGAGAAAAGCCAATGGATAGGAATAGGGAAAACGAACCATTCTATCCATGAATCCGACAAAGCCCCAAAAGGCGACGGCGTCGTCCTGCATGACGGCGTAGATGGGGGCGAGCAAATCACTCATGCCCTGTACATAGCCAAGGTCTTTGTTGTATTCGTTATATGTAAGTAGCATATCCTTCATCTGCTCGAGATGTACGTTTGTGCCGACATCAGCAAATGGCGAGTCTGGGTCGGGGTGTGGAATGTCTTCCCCCTCAAAGATGGGAATGGTACGGTCTGTTCGGTGAACGTCCTTTTCTGTTGCACGAACCCCATTAAATGGGCAAAAGTCAGTCGGATTCGCGATTTAAAAAATTGAGGACACTGGAGAAAACAAACCTATCCTATTCTTCTGCTCGCGCCACCATTCCTCTTGCTCTTCGTCATGCTGGCCTTGGACCATGCGCTCCCACCATGCGCCTTTGAGTCTAATGTACTCATCTCGGCGGCTGTTGATGTTTGCGCGTCGCTCTTCGTCGGAGCTGTCCCAGTCGTAAACGCCTAGGAGGAACAGCCAGGCCTCTTTCCGCACGCCATCGTCCGGATCCAGCCCACCGTGGAAGATGCGCTCCTTGACTTCGTCTGGCGTCAATTGCAGCCTGCCAGTGTCGTCGAAGAAGCCGTTCCATTCTTCAAGGGTAATGGGTTTTCGCCTGTCGGCCAGGGTCATCTTGTCCATGTCGAGAATCTCAAAGTCGCCGACGTCGCTCGCCTCCATGGCCAAGACGTCCTTTGCCGTCCAGATGCGCTGGTTGCGGTCGCGCTCGCTCTGTTCGGCAATGCCCATGGCCCATCTTGCCAGGTATATGCGCGCGCTGTCAAACTCGTCTTGCAGGGTCTGGACCTCTGGATTCTGGATCAGGCGCCGGACCTGGGGCGGGATATTGGGGTTCTCTGCGACGGCTTGGGCGGTCCTTCTTGTGAATGTCGTGACCTGGCTGAGCTTCTCCAGAAAGTTCCATCGCGCCTCTTTCAGGGCCTTTGTGACGGGGTCCATGCCGCCGTCCCTCTTGCCGGGGACCTGCGAGGACGAAGCACCGCCATCCTTGCTCTTGGACGCGGCGCCGGGGGCTCCTTTGCCAAACGACTTCTTGTCGTCAGCGGACGGGTCGATGAGGTAGATGCTCGGATCGGCGCCGGAGCGCTCGACTGTGACATATCTCTTCAGCCAGCGCAGGACCTCGTCGCCGCCCCAAAACATGCCGCCGCCGTCGCCAAAGGGATCGAAGCTCTCCTTGGCCAGCTTCTTGCGCTGCATAATGGTCGACTGGCACTCGCTGTCGTGGAAGAAGAGGGCGGGGAAGCTGTCACCGGCGCGCGTGTTGACGACCAGGCTGCCAAACCACCATCCGATGCTCGGCGGGCGCACCAGGACCGAGTAGATGTCGCTGACGGGGAGGGAGAAGGCATAGCCGGGCGTGGCTGTGTGCGAGGACGTGGTGGGCGGCGGGGGCACGAGGTACGACTGTGTGGGGGGCGAGGACGAGTCGGAGAGGTCGACCTTGACGTACGTGTCGTAGGCGTCGCCGAGGCCCGACTCGGGGATCCATGCGAGCAGCAGCGAGGCGGCGCCGACGCTGCGAGCGGATGAGGACGAGGTGGGGCGGGCGTCGTTGGAGGCGTGGGGCGACTTTTGCTGGACGAGGGCGATGAAGCCGGGGATGTTGTCTTTGGCCGAGGGCGAGGGGTGGACGTAGACCTAGGGGATGTTAGTCACGTGGTGTTTATGGGTGTTTATGGGTGTGTGTAGGTCTATGTAAGTGTAGATGCAGTAAATTTGGTGTAGATGCAAGTAACTGTAGGTGGACGTGAAAGTACAAGTATAGGGTGTGTAAACATGGGTGTAAATATCCAGGTAGTGCAAGACGAGGACAAGTTTACCTTGCTCTTGGTGTACAGAAGCTTCACACCTGAACCCGTGGCAGTGTGCTTGATGGTGTTGTACTCGCCCTCCTCGTCGTCGCTCATGTCGTAGAACGAGGCCGAGGGCGAGGGCGGAGAAGCCATGCTTTGCGTTGAAAGGGGGGCTTTCTTCTTCTCTTCTTCTTTCTTTTTTTATCGTGAGCAGGAGTCAAGAGGAGTGCTTTCAACAACAATAACAACAACAGCCATGTCTGGTGCTGGTCAGTCCGGCATGGCATGGATGCATGGCAGCGCTGCGCCTGATCAGTCAGTCGCGCGCCATGACGTCTCGTGTGGCGGGGCAGTACGCGTCTGTCCAGGCAGCCATTTGCATGTACTTGGACACCACCACACCACGTGAAGACGGTATTCTATCAATGCAATGCATCGAATGCATTCTATCAGCACTGTGCATTGGTTGATTCTATCCGTATTCAATATTATGTATGCAATTACTGCCTTTTGTAAATGCCAAAAAGTCCGTGTATTTACCATATACTCTGTACATGCCATGCAACCAACACAGCTTGAAAGACTACTGAACCCCCCCAAACTCCACAAACTCCATAAACTCTATACTCTGCAAACGCCCGTGCTGCCCAAATCACATGTTGCTATCGCATGCGCGGCCCGCTCGGCAGGCCAACGCGCCCTCCCCCTGGCGGAGCGCGTTGTGGCGGTGCGCCGCCATATCCGCCGCCGCCTCCTCCACCCTGCGCATATGGGTCGGGCATGCTGTATGAGCCCTGCTGGTGGTTCTGCGGCCTCCCGCCGCCGCCCGTATAGCTGCTGCTGCGCTCGTCGGGATAGGGCACCCGCCCACCACTGCCACTCCCACCAGACGCCGGCGCTCGCTCGTACGGCGACCGCATCCCGCCCTGGCTTGGGCTGGCTGGCCCCGTCGACTGCGCGCTCCCCGCCGAGCTGTTGGACGTCGACCTGCCCGACCCCCACAGCCGCGCCTTGAGCCTCTCCTGCGCCGTCGTGCCGCCGCCTGCGCTCGGGGGCGGCGACGGGTCGGCGGGGCCACCGCCTGGCAGCGAGCTCTGGTAGCTGCCGGCTCTCTGGCTGGGGAGAGGCCGGCCCTGGGTCTGTGGTTCGGGCGTGTATGAGTCGGCCATGCGGCCATGCAGCGGACGTGCCCCCCCGCCGCCGCCGCGTCCTCCAGCCCGGCGCAGCGAGAGCGGCTCCTGCGGTGGCTGCTGCTGCTGCGGCGTGTCCCACAGATCACTCAGTCCGCCGCCCGTGTTCCCGCGGCCCAGCGGCGGTGCCTGTCCTCGCCCAGCCGAGGATGCAAACTGCGCGGGAGCAGCCTGCTGCTGCTGTGCCCTGGGGTCGGCGGGCAGCCATGGCGGGAACGGCCTGCCCTTTTCCGTGTAGTATGCGCGCAGCACCCGCGAGATGTGCGAGTCGTCCTCGGTGTTGCCGTCGGCCTCGTCCGAGAGCAGCTGCTGCCGGAGGCTGTTGTACTTGGACGTCGTGTTGGTGAGCAGGTTGTTGAGGTACGACGACATGCTTGCGGTGCCGAGGGGGGGTTGCGCGTGTTGTGTTGTTGTAGTTGTCGTCGCCGTCGCCGTCGCCGTCGCTTTGCGCAATCGAGGAGAGCCGTTTGGGCGGGCAGGTGGTGTCGTGGAGGAATGCACGTGGGCTGTTCGCCCTCGCCGTTTCCAATTGACTCGGCATACGAGACAAGCGAGCGACTGCGCTCCTCCTTACACCGCCATGCCATGCCATCATGCCACTCCCCATCCACCCATGCATGCATACATGCACTCTTCACCTCCATCTGCTACTGACACACTGACTCTCAGTCTGCAAATCTCGCTCTAATCTCCCATGTCCTGTTCCCATCCAACCACCCCCTCTTACCTTGTTCTCACATCCACGTCGCATTCACCAGCCACATTCCTACTAGCCATCTACAAACCACCCATCCGAGAAGAGCGAGGTTGTTCCCCCAATACTTGAAACACTACGAAACAGTGTTTTTCTGGGCCTAGTTCTTACTTGCCCCCCGCTATTACTGCATCCTCATCCACCCATCCATCCATCAATCAACAGTTAGTAAAACTGCTGTACTGTCGTCTAATTCTCCAGCCCTATCAAAACATGTGACCTCGCTCAGTGAACATCATATTATAGTGCAAAGTTGGAGTGCTTTTGCCATTTTGTTTTTGTGTATTCGTATTGGAACACTAGAAACCTTGACCATTTCTCCTGTACGAGATACTCTACAGTGGTAGTAGGATATGATCTGTCCTTGAATCCCAATAACATCTTAGCCATGACAACATCTCAGCCATAACAACCTCCACCAACCCACACTACAACTCAAACTGCTCCTCCCTACTCCAACCATCACCACCACCCCCCTTCTCCACCCTCGTCAGATTCACCCGGTACGCAGAAACCTCCAAATTCTCAAACAGCCCGCTCTCAGCCCTCTTCCAAAACACAACCTCATTCACCGCCAACCCAGCATACAGCGGCAACTCCACATCCGTCACACAGAAATCATCCCAGATCTTCCTGTCTTCACCCCGCTCCCCACGCTCAGAAACAACAAGGAGTCGCCACTCCTCGCCCTGCCGCGCATCCGCATTGTGGAACAGTAGCGTCGGCACGAGCTGAGCGTACCAGGGCGCGTCTTTGGGGGCAACCTGGCCCAGCAGGTTCCCGTCGAGGACGTTTGTTGCGTTTGAGACAAAGGCTTCGAGGACGAGGCCGCGGTGGTCGGCTACGAGGGTGATGGATGAGTTGAGAGAAGAGTTGGTGCTAATATATGTGCCTGCGTAGCGGGCTTGGAGCTGGCGGATGGCGAGGTGCTCGGCTGCGCGGACGGCGGCGACGGACACGGTTTCTTGGACTAGAGAGAGGAGGTCGCGCGAGCCCGCGACGAGGATCGTGATGCCCAGGTCGTAGTCGGGGATGCTCATTATGACGGATGAGTAGCCTGGGAGGCCGCCTCCCTTGGTGATGAAGCGCACTGTTCGGCGGGAGGGTTCGAGGATGCGGTTCGTTGTGAATATCTCCCATGGCATGCCATAGAAGCTGTTGAGGTCTTGGGATGGAGATACGGGGTTGAACCAGTTCAATGCGTGAGTGATGCCGTTGTAGTGCGTCAATATGTAGCGGAGGTACTTGGATAGGTCGCTTGTAGAGCTGTATATCCCGCCCGTGGGAGACTGGATGCCAATGTCGACGTCCCAAAAGTGCGGATTAGTTGGAATAACACCTGCGTCATCCGGGGGCAACGAGAGCGTACTCTTGCTCATTTTCAGAGGCTTAAAAATGGCTTCGTTGATGTACGACTCAAAACTCTGGCCCGCCACTCTCTCCAGCGCAACCCCGAGAAGCTCAAACGCAACATTCGAGTAAGTCGACCTTTGATTTGGCGCAAAGACTGGTACTTGCGATTTGACAGACTTGAGTAGATCTGTCATCATGTCAGTACTATTCTCTAATAGCCTTCTACGGCTCACCATCCGAGGTGCATGGCTTCTCGTAGTTTGACGAGTATTCGTCGCAATCAACCAATCCGTCTCGTGACATCGGTGGAAGACCGAGCGTGATGGGGTCAGGTGTGTGAAGATTTTCGTAGTTTATCAAGTCACTCTGGGCGACTGCAACGGGGGGTTAGCCGTCGTACCTGTGAGCGTGAAGCAGCCCCTACATTCACGAGGGATGCCGCTCAATTGGCTGGCAAGACTCCGCAAAGTAATGTCTTTCCATGGTAGGCTGCCTTCCTGTTTTTCCTTCAATTCTTCAATGTACTCATTGATTGGGTCGTCCAAGCTCAAATTGCCTGCCAATTGCTGATAAAATAGGCCCAACACAGTAAACGTCTTTGTGATGCTTGCGATTCGATATAGTGCGTCACCATTAACTTCAGGTATGTCTGGGCGCGTCGTGTTTCGCACGCGAGCTGTATGGTGTCGAGACCACAATGATTCTTTTGACGAAGTGATTTCTACCGAAAAGGATGTCGAGTCGAATTCAGATGCGGCAATAATCGTCGTGAGTGCAGAGTCTATCTCCGAGAATGCAGCTTTGAGGAGTGTGTCATTGGCATCATAGTCAGGTGGGGGGTGCGCCGATGAAGGTTCGAAACATTTAGCGCTGACAATAGCTGCCCATAGCAGTGTATTTAAGAGAACCATGTCGGTGTTTGTATTTCATAGAAAGCTACATGGTGTTTGTGGCGCTGAGGTAGACATCCAAGGCGTGATAGTAAGCAGTAACGCGTTTGGATGTTGGACCGTGTGTCTTCCCCGCAATTTGTGCCTGGATGACGATTTCATCAACAATCTCCTTTTAACTTCGTTAGTTCTTGCAAAAAGATACTGTTATATCGGGTGCGAGAGTGTTGTGTCAGATATGGTCAAAGTGTGAAGTTGTTTAGCTCTCATAATCACTTTCATACTTGGGCCCCTCCATGGTATAAGAGTGACTTTGTTTTGGCCAAAGAGAACTTAGATTCTCCATATTCATGCGTCAAATCCTGTCTTGAAATATTTCTGGTCAGTCAAAAATTGGGTCAATGGTGTCAGCAGGTGGGGGATGGCCTTCCCTTCAGCAAGTACCACACTTTGCCAATATACAACACGACCCATGCCAGCTCTCAGTCACACAATCTTCTCGGGCTCTTCCAAACATAGAAATCAGTAACCGTATCAAAAATCGAGTGCTAAATTGTAACCAGTTAGTTGGATTGGCAAGTGCTGAAAACATGGTTACTGTTAGTCGTCTCGTTGGGATATGGTTTACTCACGGTTGGGTCCACGAAAAACCCGATCCATGGGAAACAGTCTACCACTAAACAATTTTCGAGCTTTGGAATTTTTGTTATTAAAAGTACACTTATCCCTAGCATTACAAGTCAAGCCGCTCTCTTCCCCAAATCAAATTTCCACACTTGCAAATCCCAGCCTTTCTACTATGAAAAATACTCAATTCAACATCTACATCTCAACTCCCACCAGCACTCTTAGAATCAACTCCCAAAACTTACCCAACAACATGACTTTCACCAGAAACAAGGGAACGAACAACACAAACAACGCAAACAACGCCCGCTTCGTGAACAACAAGACCCTCAAGCAGCAAAACGCCTCCCTCCTCGAGTCGGTCAAGAAATTCCAGCTTGCAAACACCTCTCTCCGCGAGTTGATGACAAAAACCCATCTTCCAGACGTCTCCATCTTGAAGTCGGTGGAGAGTGCACACCTTACAAACGCCTCACTCCTCAAATCGATAGAGGATCTAAACCTTACAAACACCTCACTCCTCAAGTTCACTAAGAAACTAGAGCTTGAGAATGAAGCCTGGGCCGCCTCGTACAACACGCTCAAGCAAAAACTCGCCTTACACGAGGAGCGACGCTTTCGCTCTGCGAAGCGCTGCGCTGTCTTTTTTGCGATTCTCGTCTTCTTTGTCTGGCTTTCCACAAAGGTCTTCTCGAGTGATGTCCGTGGGACTTGGGGAATGCTTTGCATCTGGGCGCTGCTTACAGCTGTAGGTTCATGGGTTTGAGGCGCTTTTATGATATGATCTGACTGGTGTGTAGGCTGGTGTGTTTAGCATAGTCTTCATCAGTGAGGAGCTTGGCGGTCGCTGAGTTGTGTTGCTCCTTTGGTATTGTCGTTCTGTAAACATGGGATGTGGATGTATGGGTTGAAGCTCTTGGGGAGTCTAGACAATGCCTTCAAGTAGCGAATGCATTCACTGTTTGAAAATAGCATAAATTCTTGTGAAAGATTCGTATTTTGGTTGTCATCACCATGGTCATCATCATTATCATTTTTACCAGAGCCCACCTACATTCCAATATTTTACACCAACTGAATTAATACATCTTGAACCAAGCATCGTATTACACAACCACATTCCATCATGCCTTTACTTGGCTCTTGCTGAAACCCAATTCATAGAGGAATCCCAAAACGAGCTGACCATGCTGAAGAACGTGCTTAGGGTCAATATGCTCGATAGTGTCGTTAGGAGTATGGATATAAGGGTTGCGATACTCGAATGCAGCCTCAAAGATGAATGAGGCGGGGTAACCGTTTCGAGTAGCAGATCCGTGGTCGGAGCAGGCGTATCCACACACGCTGTTGACGTAGGTGATATCGGTGTACTGCATTTGACGTCAGTGGTCTGCAATTAGAGTGTTGCTCCATGAAACTCACCTCGTTGATGACGCGCCCGATATACTCGTTCAGAGTCGGGTCAGTGAAATCGGTAATCATGCCAAAACTCTCAGGCTTTCCAGCATTGAGCGTGCCCTTGGTGTACCCAACCATGTCCTGGTTCAACATGGCCCAGACATCCCGACCAGCAGCTGCGTACTGAGTGAAGATGTCCTGGCTACCGCGCAGACCACCCTCCTCAGCAGCATACCAGTGAAACTCGATTGTATTTTGAAGCTTGCTTGGCCCAACATCTTTATCAGATAGTAGAACGCGTAGAGCCTCCAACAGCATAAAGCTACCACTCCCGTTGTCGTCGACACCAGGGGCACGACCTCTCAGGCGATCCTGCCCCATGACCGAGTCAAGATGAGCACCAACAACAACAGTTCGGTTGCTTCGACCTGGGATGGTCACGATGACAGACTTTTGCGGCCACAACGTGTGTGTGAAGTGCTGGGCTGTGACGCCATTCTTTTTGGCTTTTGTGACCACACCTTCAATCTGCTTAAAGAGCCATTCAGATGCCTCAGTACCAGTAACAGTCTCGGAGAATCGTGTATGCCATGTTGCTGCATAGTATTCAAGGGGGTTTCTGATGTTGTCCCACTTGAGCTCAGAGAAAAGGCGTTTGACATTCTCCTGGTACTTGAACTTGTTGGGGTAAGGAGCGGGCTGCTTAACAGCAAGAGGCGCAGCGTTGAATTCAGTGATATCGAAGAAATGACTTCCGCAACCGCCGTTCTAGTTATGGTTGTGAGCTGCCACACAACTATTTACTGTAGTCAGGAAAACCTACGGCTGAAAGCTCCCATCGCTCCTCCTCGGTGATCTGACGAGTTTCTCCAGGTGCTACTTCAATTGTGAAGAGAGCCCTAGGCTTGATTGACTCTGACTCGGCCAACACAGCGGTTGCGCACGCAGCCGCGAGGATGGTAGCAGCCTTCATTGTGGCAACGAGACACTTGACTTGAGGGTGGAACAAAAGAGAATCTTTGTGTTATTAACATGAAAGCGGTTGCACTCCAACTTATAACATACCTCACTCAATTTTACAAAATAACGTCAAGAATCTTGGAATAGATACTGTGCGTCTGTCGCCTTAGCATGACCAATAATGGTCCCACGAGAAGCGGTGTCGAGGAGCGAAAAATTCAGGAACAAACTAACACCACCAATCGTAGACTTGATAGTCCGAGACATCCGTAGTAGAAGGTCTTGTCATTTTCTTGTCTATGCAAAAAACCCTTGTCAAATTCCCGATTTGATCTTCTTTGTCTTGTCGACTTCCTAATGCGGAGTAACCCAATCAATGTCTTGGCTTTGGTGAGCATGTTCGTTAGTAATAACTCTCTGAAGCGAGCTGGATATCTGATCTATTGTACGACGGTGTTTGGTATTCCCACTATTACTCCAGTTAGGCAGGTGACAGGAGTAGAGGAGTGAAGACACACGAGAGTACGACGCTAGTGCGCGCCAGTACGTGCCAGTACGTGCCAATACGCACGCCAAGTTGTGACATGCTATGGGGTCTAACGACTCTCCCTCCCCACAGCAAACATGGCCACTATCCAATTTCTCTACAGTGATTTCTTACTACCAGGATCATGCTGACAACTATTGGAAATCTGGCGAGCTCCGCTTGAACAGTCTGGAGGATTTTGGGCCCCACCGCAGATTCGAGGCTGTATCAGCGCTTTGGCTACACTTGATTGTTTATTAACAAGTATCTTGTTATTTGTATACTTGATTAAATCTTGCACTTTCCTCAAAAATATATGCTTCATCTTAGAGAACGGAGGATAATTATTATCAACACAGTTGCCCTCACGCCTGTTCAAATGTACCAATCATTCATGCCCAGTCACCTTCAAATATGCAATACTACTGCATCTTGTCGTGGGAAATTCCAAGATGAATGCTTTCATCTATACCAGCTCAAACAATGGAACACATGAGGTTGAGATAGTGCTATCCACCAACCAATCAGAGGCTTGGGGGTAGAGCCATAGGTTCGACCTCCTGACAACAACCATCAGCACAACACATAACAGACCAACGTCACCTTGCTAGATAACCGCTTCTTTCCAGCATCGCCAAAGACCCATGTGCAGTCAGTCACCTCTAACCCAACGCTAACATCCAACACTCGACCACCCATCCTCGTCGCCGGTGTTCCCGACGCTACGCGAGCCCCGCCAGCAAGTCCCCTAACGAGAAAATTCTGCCGCAGAAACCATCCATGATCCAACACCAGCTGCACAACCATCCAAATAAATCCAGATGACATAAATCCGCTCTCAGCGTCAATCGTCGTCTGATTTACCAGCTATATGAACTTCAAGAAGAGCACTTTCTTCCATCAATTACTAAGCACTGGCCTGCTGGCCCAATGGCAAGGCGCTTGACTACGATTCAGTCGAAATCAAGAGATTGCAGGTTCGATCCCTGCGTAGGTCACACAGCAACAGCATTCTTTCGCATCGGTGGTTTAGTGGTAAAATTAGCCGTTGCCATTCAATTCTTTACAGATTGAGCAACTTCGGCTAGCCCCGGGTTCGATTCCCGGCCGATGCATTATTTCTTTTTTGGCGGTGCGGTGTGGTTGAAGCAGTGGTTGTTGTGTGGTTATGGTGGTGGTGATGGTAGTGTGGTGTTGAAGTGAAATCGACACGTGATCATCACATGACGCTGGGGTTGATGCTGCACGACTTCTATTTTGCCTCTTTTTCGGCCTTCTGTTTTCATTGATGGCGTCTTTTAACAAGGTTGTCTCTGTTGTATGTTGTTTATGCTTACAAAGTATTACATAGTCTACGATTCTCTTGCTCCTCACCATAGCCAAGTGTGCGGTGTTGCAAAGCTGGAGCAATTGACGAAGCATGGCTTAACACTACTCCTACTCCTACTACCACTTGAGAGAAAACACGTTGAACTTCTCTTCTTCACCCCTCAACCTCCTCAAACCCAGCCATGAACTCACCACCGCCTCTCTCTCCGCAACATCCTCTCCCCACTCCCCACCCACATCTTGACCTCCTCTCTCCCCCCTTCTAGTAGAAACTTCTCCAATCTAGCTTCAAATCCACACGTCCCATCTACTGCTTCCCCCACCCATTCTACCCGTCCATCTCGTCGCACTACCCCCCCGCGCAGATGAACCAACCGTGCGTACCACTCTCCATCTGAGATGTGCAGCATGTGCAACATGGCGCGGTGTATACTTTGTAGTAATTTTACCGGTAAGCTTTGTAAAGCGGTGAGGAGGGCGAGTTTGATATTGTGTTGGGTATTACTCAGGAGGTAGCAGGCATATGGAGAGGGGAACGGGGGGAGGTTATGGTAGAAGAGGGAATGGTGCATGGCTGTTGTTGTTGGGAACGTGTATTGTGATTTCTGGGGAAGAGGTTGAGGAGTTGTGTGATTATGGTGGGCGTTGGGGAATGCATTGTTGTGAATGACAGGATTGGTGTGGTGGGAGCTGGTTGCGTCCGTTGGCTTGGAGTAGGTGCTCATTGGGATGATGCTCTCTGCAGAAAATCTGGGAGTCACTTTAACGACTGGCCTTGAGACTGAGGAAATCGAGAAAATCGAGGAGAAGAGTGGCGAGAGAAACAAGCAAAATGCACAACCAAGGGAGAAGACGGGAAAATGAGTGACATCTGCAACTGAATACGTGCGATCAAAAAGTTGCTTTGATGGAATTGCAGGATTGAATAAGAGGTACTGCCCTCGCACAAAGATCGTAATGTGGAAAGCGTGTTTTGATCAACTGTCGACACCTTGTGCGTTGGGGTCCTGGCTTGATGTGAGTGCTGCTGCAACCGACTTGCCTGCTTCTTCACGTCCTGCAAACAAAGCATGCACAAAACACTCGACAAGGCGCCTTGGAATTCACTGTTTGATTTTCTGTCCCCGAACGATATATGTACAAGTTCAGTGGGTAGCAAAAATGTTGCGCACCCGCAGATGGACGGGTGTGTCGCCCTTGGGGGCATCTGGTATCGTCTTCTCCAATTTCTACAAGACGGGGTCAGAAGAGGAGTTTTGCAGTCAGAGTCACTTTGGACGTACCAGCTTCTCGAATACGCACTTGTTCAGCCTCCGCTCCTCGGATCTGCAGTTCCAGAGCTGCTGGTTGTGGCCCTCGAGGCACTGCCAGTGGGTGCGGAACTGGTCGAGGCAGTTCTCGTTGATGTCCTTGATGCTGCAGCCGGCGTCAGTCGTCCCTTGCTATCCCGAGGCGGCCTCCTGGTGCTCTTACACGCTAGCGGCACACCTGGTGACCTTGCGGCCCTCCTTCATGCAGTCGAGCTCGCCGCGGCCATTGGCCTCGGTCTTGCACATCATGTAGTCATCGTTGTAGGCCTTGCAGCGGGCGCCGATGAAGAAGGAGGCACTGAGCAGGGGGGCCGAGCTGGCTCCGAGCTCCTTGACCTTGGGGATGTCGTCGGGCAGAGGGGTGGTGTCGATGAGGGCTTGCTGGTTGAATCTGCGCCGGATTAGCGGGCGAGAGGCGCCGGGCAAGAGCAGCGGCGCGCATACCTGGGCTGGCGCGACGACATGGTGGGCGGAGAGTGCCAATGGCGGGCGAACTGCTCTCAGCGTGAATGCGCTGCGGTGATGGTCGTCACTCGTCAAGATGCCTGCTTACCTAACCCCGTTTTTCCAGCGTAACGCACTCTCTGCCCCCGTGATTGGCTGCCGTGCGCGCGCCGGAGCTTTGGACATTCGACAAAGCCTCGTGCAGCAAAACACGCTCTCTGCGCGTCGCCGACTCTCCCTGCGCATAACGCCAGAGCCTCTCCTTCATCGACATGCGACCTGCCGGAACTGTCTGCTAGCTGCTATATTGTTTCCTGCCCCCAGCTGTCCTCCTTTTGTGCCAACGCGCCCTCGACATTAGACCTGCTGTGAAGCTCTGAACATTGACAACATCTCCTTTTCCAACCAACACCACCCTTGTTGGCGCTTGATACCATAGACAGCTGGCCATTGCGCGGAATTACACACCGACATGTCGTTCAGCTTTGGGAACCTGGGAGGCGGAGAGAAGAAGACGGGCACATTGTTTGGAAGCACAACAGCGCCTGCTGGAGGACTGTTCGGCCAGTCGCAACAACAACAGCAACAGCCACAGCAAACAAACGCGCCATCCTCTCTTTTTGGCTCGACAGCTGCTGCTCCACAACAGCAGAACAGCCTGTTTGGCTCTACGCTACAGCAAAATCCGGGCTCGAGCTTATTCAGTCAGCAACAGCAGCAGCAGCAACAACCAAACGCTGGCACAAGTCTGTTTGGACAGCCCCAACAACAGCAGCAACAGCAACAGCAACAACCCCAACAACAACAGCAGCAGCAGCCAAACTTCAGCAATAGTCTCTTCGGGTCGTCACTTCAGCCAGCGCCCATATTGAACCCTGTTCAGGCGCAAAGCATTCAGCAGCAGCGCGAAGGGCTCCCACAACTACGGCAGTCATCGGCTACGCCGTATGCAGGCTCATCGATAAGCGGCCAGCGTACGTACAATGGCACTTTTCGTCCAACTCCCCTAACACATGCATAGGAGAAAAGTCAGTCGTCGAGCAGATACGGGTTCTAAATAACAAGTGGGACCCGCAGACGCCAGAATGCGTTTTCCAGCACTACTTCTACAACGCTGTCAAGCCTGAAGAAGCCCCCTTCTACGGGCCTTCTGCGGGTGAAGACGAGAGGAAATGGGAGGAAGCACTATCCAAAAAGCCCAGCGCAGGCGCCATCCCCGTCCTAGCCCGCGGCTTTGAGCAAGTCGCCGAACGCATTCGCCAACAACAGCTCGCCGTGACCGCGCTACGCACCCGCCTCCACGAGATCAACAACTGCCTCTCCGTCCTCAAAGACACCCACGAGCTCAACGTTGCTTCGCGCATCACCGAAGCAAAGCGCAAACACGTCGTCTTCACACAACGCACACTCGCCCTCGCCACCAAAGTCCAGATCCTGCGCAACCGTGGCTATGTCATGGACCAGCAGGAAGAAGAGCTGAAGAAGAAGCTCTTTGAGCTAGAAAAGAAGACATTTGACCCCGTGCTAGGCGGCCGACAGGAAGAAATCTGGGCGCGCATGTCTGGTGTACGCGAGCGTGCGCGCATCCTGCAGCAGGAGACGGAGAAGCTAGGCAAGACGCTCGATGGCCAGCAGAACGGCGAGTTGCTCTCCGAGGAAGACCAGAAGGCGTTGGACAAGGTACGTCACAACAATAATCCAATCCCTGCTACCAAAACAAAAACAAAAACAACAACAAAAAGAAGTACCCTGCTAACCATGTGTGTCCCGCCAGCTCCTGAGAGACTACAGCAAGCAGCTCGACCACCTCTCCAAGTGGATCGACGACACAAAGCAGGAGTACGACGAGTGGGATACGGCCAAGGAGCAGAGGCCTGCGAAGCGATGAAGATGGAGCATCATAGTAGTGCCATGTACGATTCTGAATGTTTTTTGGGGGAGGGGTATTTTGGCGGCAAGAGTGGGATAGATACCATCGAAACGAGTGAGGGAGTGAGTGAGTGGGTGAGTAAGTGAGTGAATAAGTGCATGTGGAGATGGAGATGGAAATGGAAATGGAAATGGAAATGGAGTAATTCAACGCATGACATGGACCTTCTTTTTTTTTCCTCCTGCAACTCTTGAGCTCATTCCTCCTTTTTTTTTCTTCCTTCCTTCCTTTCTTTCTTCCCGTGTGCAGCATATGGGAAAACGTGATGATGATGACAATGGAAACATTGACAGAGAGAAAGAAAAAAATATATAGATACATGTATATTTTTTTTCCTTTCGAAAAAGACTAGCAAAGTCGAATGTTTTTTTTTATAGAAATTCCAGGGTATCATATCACATCTTATCATGTCAAGCTATGCTATGCTAAGCCATGCTACGCTATACTATACACTCATCAACACCAGCACCACCTCAACCTCCAAACAAACATACAAACAAACTAACAAAAAAAACATCACTCCCTCCTCCCCGCCCCCCTCGCCTCGCCCAAAAACCTCTCCCTCAAGCTCCCCCTCGCCGCATTCGCCGCAGGCGAGCTCCTCAAAAACGAACTCCCATCCAGCAAACTACTCCCGTCGAGTCCAAAGCTGCTCCTTGCATTCCCCAGTCCCATGCCTAGACTCGCGCCGAAATCCAGGGTCCCTGTGCCTGCGGAGTAGCCTACGGGGCCGCCCAATCGACCGCCCAAGCCAGATGTCCGGCGGTTGGTGTGGCGGGCTGATGTGCGGGGTGCGGAAGGGGGGTGGAGGTGTGAGCTTCGTCTTCGTCTGGGGCGGTTCGTTGTGCTTGTAATGGTGGGTGTGGTGGTGGTGGTTGTGGCAATGGTGTTGGTAATGGTGATGGGGAGGCCGGAGCTCCGTCTACTGCGCAGGCCACTGCTGCGTCTTCTTGCGCTGCTGCGGCGGGTGTGCGTTGTCGAAGCCAGCGAGTGGCTTGTAAAGTCAATCTCGCTGTCTGTGTCTTCTAGCTCCGAGTCGGTGTGTTCGTATTCGCCTGCTTCGGGGACGTCGTCGTCTAGGTCGCGTTCGTCTTGCAGGACGCCGGCGATTTCTGCTTCCTCCATTTCGAGCATGTGGGAGACTTCTGCGGCTTCTTCCTCTTCTTCCTCTTCCCCCTCGTCGCCGGAAGGGAGCGAACCCTCGAGGAAGGAAGACGCATTGAAGGGGACGGTATCGTCTTCCTCTTCTTCTGCGGCTTCGCTTTGCACGTCCGACTCTGTAGCAGACACACTCGCCGTCTCTTGGTCAGAATCAGAGTCGCTCATTCCCTCCGCCTCGGGCACAGAGTCGTCCAGATCCCGCTCCACCTCCTCTCCCTCCCCATCTTCCTCTGCTTCCTCCGCCTCCCGCCGCTGCTGCTCATTCGCCGCCTCCTGCTGCGCTGCCGCAAGATCCAACATGACCTGCTCCCGCCGTGCCATCATCTCCTGCTCCTCCTTCTCTAGCTCCTCGTCCTTGAGCGCCTGCAGCGTCTTGGCGACACCGGGCGGACGCAACCACCCGGCACCGAAGCGACGCACATTTTGCTTGCGCTGCTCGATGGTGTTTTCGTCGTATGTGAGGGAGTTGAGGAACGCGGTTGTGGCGCGAGCGTGGTGCGAGGCATGTGTGTGTCGCGGGGCGTTGGTATGTGTGTTTGGCGGGGATTGAGAAGGCTCAGCATCAGGATAAGAGGGGAGCAGGTGGTGTGAGGGCCAGAGAGAGGGGTCCTGGAAAGTGTAAGTTTGGGAAGTGGAAACATTGTCAGAGCCGTAGAAGATGTTTATATGTCATGTCTTTGTTTATGTTGAGGATTAAGTGACTTACTGCTCTCGGTGCGATCAAGGGAAGTGACAGCATCTTCAACTTGTTTGTTTTTCACACCAAGAAACAATGCGTAGGTGCAATTGTAGTCGTAAGAACTCAGTACTCGAACGCGTTGTGTATGGAGGGAAGACGCGAGGTCCCGCACCTCGGGCACTAGGCAACTAGCGCGGTCTACCCACCATGTCCAACACCACTGTGAAGGGGAAGCCACTTGTGACTTGCTGATACGATTCAGCTCATTCAAATCTAGCCAAGCACAGCCCAGAAATTCCTTTTAGTGGGTTCAAGTACATGTAAGGATTGTAGTGAAATTTGTTCAGACATCTTTTGGCTTGAAATACATGAATTATCTCACCACACCATGGCTGAACAAGACGTCAATTTAAAAAGTTGTTTGTTCGTACAGTCATATCACATAGCTAAATAAGCACAACCGTTCCCATTCCCATTCCCATGCCCATGCCTATTCCCTACCAGCCGTTCCAAGCCCTTGCAAGCATACAGATACATCCCATCCATCTCCCAATCC
Source organism: Mycocentrospora acerina (assembly GCA_022701365.1). NCBI lineage: Eukaryota > Fungi > Ascomycota > Dothideomycetes > Pleosporales > Mycocentrospora > Mycocentrospora acerina. The sequence goes on from JAKUHH010000080.1 coordinate 345,010, forward strand.
ACCACCGGTCGCCGCCATAACACCATCCCAAATCCCAACCATCCCACACATGCAATAAATGCCCGCCAATACCTCACCGCCCATAACCATCCGCACACCCCCACCGGTCCAAAAAGGCAAAATCCAAACACCCCCAAAGCAAACCCAAAAACAGCTTCCTCATAATTCATCTCATCTAGCCAACCCTGTCACATGTAATCCGACAACTCGGGTATTCCCTGGTCGCTCTCCCTCTCCACACCCCCCTCGGTAAGAATTACCACTGCTACACACGCTGCATATGCCTCTCTGATTGCACATGCCATGCATGTCTCCTTGATATTCGCGACAATCGCGCTGAGCCCATGGTGCGCGCACCACGCTCTAGCAAACACTTCGTTATCACTGACACCCAAAGCTTCAATGGCAAGCACTTTCGTGACCTGCTCATGAGCAGCACGAGTATGTTCGTTGGGAAGAGCAAGTGCAGTTTTTTTCGGCGACGAGCGCGTCGACGAAGGGCGTGAAGGGCGGCCGGATTGGCGGGCCCAGTCGCGGATATCGACTAGGCCGTTGTCGATCTTTACGGCTTTGTAGGCGAAGTCGTAGAAGAGAACTGGTACGGAATTAGCTATCCAAAATGTGCTGAAAAGTCTGGAGGGTTGTCTTCTTACCATGGGGCCCCTGATGACAGGGAAATGCGTTGATAAAGTCAACATCATAACGCATTTTCATCGCCCAGCTCTCCCCGCCACAAGCAAACCAAATTGCTGCGTCAAACACCAACGGCGACCCGGGAAGCTTCCTACTTGAAGACGGCTGCTCCTTGGAGGGTAAGAAGCTAAGTTTCTCCACCCTGATCAAATCAGTGACATTCGCCGTGTCTGGCGTAGGAATCTCGTAGTCGTCTACGGGATAGCTCGTCTCCGACGGACCCAGAGGATTCGATCGTTCCGCCAGCGACTCCACGTCGGTAGGTGTAAGTTTCGGATCTATCATGTCGAGTTGCTTGACCTTTACGCATTCGGTGCGCTTGAGATCGGGAGTGTATATGCATGGTCCAATCCAACCTGCAATCTGCTTGACACCCCGTGCAGCCCCAAGGACTTTGCCAACAATGCATTGAGAGGACCAGTAGGTGTTTGCGCGGTACTGGAAGCCGGAAGAAGGATGCATGTGAGACAGATGGTTCAAAGTGCCTTTCGTGTCTCTATCGCAGTCAATCAGACTGTTCATGATGAGCCATGGTAACGTCTTCCCAGGTAGAATGATGCCAGAGAACCAGGACATGGCGTCTGCTGAGCGATCTTCCACCGCCTTCTCTTTCGCGTCCCGTTCTTCAAGAACGTACTCAATCTCGTCCATGTTTGGCCACTTGAGTGTCGCCGCAAAGTGTTTGAGCGCCTCTATCTGCCGCTGCTTGCTCTTCAAATCGAAACTAAACGTGCTCTGCGTGGACGATGTCCTCGTCTTCGTAATCGTCATATTCGCCAGCCATCGCTGGGCAATAGCCAGATCCCAAGCAATAATGGTAGGCAACTGTTTGATAAGCTTCTTCTTCACCCTGTCCTCATGCTCGTCAGAGTGTATCCGCAGGTACAGCTCTACAGATAGTAGCAACTGATGAAAAAACTCCTGTTTCTTCTGCTGATCTGGAGAATCGAAGAATTTGGCAACCACCTGGTTCTTCGGCAGGGAAAAGTCAATCCAATGCGTGTTGGTCAATACTGCTATCAAATCCGCAATTTGCTCTTCCAAGTCAAAGTGCGGATGATCCCCATACTGCTCGGGGTCCTCGATGAGCGTGCTGTACAAGTACCGGTACATTTCTTCGGGATCCTATCGCGCCAAACGTCATGTTAGATGTGCATTTTAAGAAAAAAAAAACCCCCAGCCTCTCTGCATTACAAAGACGTATAGGAACGGCATACTAACATCTTCTCTAAGCCCGCTCTCCAGCTTCTGCAGGCGATCCAAAATCTGCAGCAGCCGTAACTTCCTCGGTTTCACATCGCTGGAGAAGTTGGTTGGTGGATTGCTGCTCCCAGACTTACTAGTCCAGTAGTTGAGCGTCGTGGTGCCCGCGCTCTTTCCAAACGCATATGCCATGCAAGGCTGCTCAAGCGACAGCCATGGAAACTGACAGTCGGCTGCGCCCGTCATATTCAGCGACACGTCCCGATAGGCATGTTGCTGAAAGGGCGCGCGGTCCGTCCTGCTCTGGTGTCCCGACTCCATGACGGCATAGAAGCGATCATACCCCGCAGGCGCGTTGGGGATGGTGTCCCATATTCCCTTGAACGTCGAAGCCCCCGTGCATATCAAATCATCTGCTTCTTCCTGAGTCAACTCGTCGTCCTGTCGATAGCCGCTCGGTGGCCAGCGTCTCGATCGTCGAAAGTCCTCGAGAGGTGCGGGATATGAGTAGGACTCTGAGCGGCGCGTCGAGACTAGCGAGCGATGCGACGACATGCTGACTTCCCCGCCGCTCGACGACGGGCGTGCAGACGTGTGCTGCGAACCATGACGAGTGATGCGTGTTCTCGTAGCCACAGGGTTGGTTCGTGTCTTGTGCGCCTTGCCCAGCTGGAGGCCACCAAAGGCCTCCTCCAGGTGCACAACAGAGCGTTGTTGTTGCTGTTGTTGCTGATGATGCTCAGGGAAAGCAAACGGTGAGGGGGCCTGCGGGGCCTCGGGGAGGTATCTCACACCCCATTTTGGATCGGCATCGTACTGGAGCTGACCGAAGTCCCACCTCGCGAGTTCAGAGTTCATATCTTGGGCATAGCAGTGCTGGGAAAGGGGGGGAGGCTGGGAGAGGGAGAAGGGCTATGTGTGACTCTGGCGGGTGTGTTAGAAGGGACTTTGCTTCTAGGAGTAGGAGGAGTAGGAGTAGAAGTAATGGTAATTGTGGTAGTTGTAGAAGCAGCAGCAGTAGCAGCAGCAGCACTCAACACGTCAAGGACCGAGACATGGATACGGCATAATGAAGCTAGATACAGCAAGCGAGGAACATGGGGAAAGGGCAAGCTGAGGGAACGCGCTCTCGTGACAGCCACTCACTCTCATGTTATTGCTGCAATTGCGCCGCCGCTGCCGCCGTCGTGTGCGGGCCGCCGGTACGCGTCTAACCGCCGATCGCAAACGAGGAGCGGCCTGCTGGAATCGTGGGGTTGCGGGCACACGACCTTCCCAAGCGCGGTTTCGGACGGGTGAGGAGGGCGGGCAGGCAGTGGGGGGGTTGGAGTGCAGTCACGAATGAGGGCAAATATGGAGGGGATATGGTTTCAGGTAAAGTCACTACTTCAATGGCCGTGATCTGGCATTCCCTCGTGCTCTAGTCTCTGCCGACGTCTCGGTCCTCGCGGCAACTTCGCGTGAGGGGATGCAGGAGGCCGCAATCGATGATGGATGGCCAGCCTCACTCTTGGGTATGCTGTTACTGGCGACAGGGGTATGCTCACGCGGTGGTATCATTCGTCCACGTTACCCCACCATCAGACTAACTGCTCGGCCATCTCACAGATGCTCAAGACAACACCATGGTCGCGATCAGTAATAAAAAGGTTTACAGTCATGTCATTCAGGCACGCTATCCAATCGTGCTACTACTAATGTACAGTTTCCTCCTACGTGCCTGTCTGCAGGCTGATGCCATGTCGTGTCATGCCGTTGTTGCACTAGCCAGCGAACATGCGCTCTGCCCTGCAGGTCCTGGTCTTGATGCAAAAGCCATATGTTGCCGGCAGTTCGTCACACGCTGTTATCAACGCAGGGTGCTCTGCCAAACGGAAGCGTGCCGCAGCGAGCCCGACAGTTGGGACACGCGAGATGCATGCCTATTAGGCTCGTCCAGCATGGCACGATCTCTGCAACAATGTGCAAACGTGTCGCTTCTAGCCAGGCTCTATGCTTCCATGCCAGTCTCCAGCCTTGTGTGTGTGTGTGTGTGTGTGTGTGTGTATGTATGTGTGTATGCTCTCTTTCCTCTAGGCTCGCCAACTCATCGTCCAGGCACCTCGCTGGCCCAGCAGTCCACACAGAGGCTACCACGATGCATCCAGACCTTGGAGAGACAACGTAGTGCCTCTTCAAATTACAGACTTGTGTATAGTGCATTCTCTGGAGAAGACCAGCCACAACGCAGCACATGTACGTAAAAGGATGCCAGTCGCAGGAATAGTGCTGCGTGGCAATTACTCGGCGTGCATCTATGTGCTTGAGAAGCTAGTATGGATTCCAGTGGCTGACCCTGTAGGTGATTGGACTTGTTCCTGGCTGGCTGGCGAGGATACGTCTGGTCCCGATTCCATGACGTAGCCCGACCCTCGCTCGACCAGGCCCTTGTAGTAGTCGACGAGCACCTCTGGCTTGGGGACGATTCGCCAATCTAGTTTCCGCAGAAATTCTAGCTCGAGGAGTGCCAGTTCCCGGACGCTGACCCCGCCCACTCGCGCGTATAGGCTGTTTGTCCAGAAGCTGTCGCTGAGTCCTTTGGCTGCCACCGTCGCTGCTGTGATGAGGAACCGATGGACCGTCAGGCTGCTGATGGTGAAGGCAGGATACATGGTGCACAGCTTGTCGACGTAGAAGACCATGGACAGCAGGATCGGGGGAGACAGCGTGGCATGCACTATCAGGCGGACCAAGTACTCGCGCACAGAAATGCCGGGGGGAGCTCTGTCAGAAGAAAGCTAGTCAGCGCATGTTGGCACGCCAAGAGTCGTCACAAAACCCACCTCGAATGGAAGCGCGTGAGCTGGCCGTCCCGCAGCGGGTAGCCGTCGTTCAGGCGTACAAGCTCCATGAGCATATCCGAGATCAACACGCCAAGATCCTTGACGTCGCACGTCTCGTACTTGAGCGGCATCATCTTGACATTGGGCTCCTGCGGCCGCGCGCGCTTGGACGGCGAGGCAGCAACGTCCTTGAAGGTGGCGCCCTGTTTCAGCACGGGCTCCTGCAGCTCCTCGCGCGTGCTCTCGCTCGACATCCTCCTGCTGGGCGGGCGGGCATTCTGGGCGGGCGTGGTGACGGGCTGCGCAGCGACGCGCACGCCAGGCGCTGGGGGCTCCGTTGCGGCTGGCGCAGCGGGGGCTGGGCCCCGCGACTGCTCGACAATGGCTGGTGCAGCGAGGGGCGCCGAGTGTGCTCGGTCGGCGGGTTCGGGCTGCGTCGCGGGGTGGTAGGTGGGGGGCAGGCCGGCGGGGCTGTACTGCGTGCCTGCGTCGACGTAGGCGCGCTTGCTGGAGCCCTGGGACGAGGGCGAGTCGGCGGGCACGGGGGCGGGCACGGGCACGGCGGGCCTGGACAGGTGCGGCGACTCGAAGCGGCGGACGGGGGCAGTGCTTACGGCGAAGCGGGGAGAGTGGGCGGTGCAGGACGGCGTCGAGGTGCGGCGCGAAGGGGCATGGTATGGGCGCGAGGGCGTGTGGAAGGTGGTCGAGGGCGAGGCGGGCGCGGAGAGGGTGGGCGAGGGCGAGGCGAGCATGGCGAGGCGGGCGCGGCGGCGGCGGCGTCGTGTGGGCGGGCGGGCTGGCGGGCTGGCGGGCGGGCCTGGGTGCAGAGATTAGGGATGTGCCCGTGGCAGTCGCGATACCATCGTATCCGGCGGTATCAGGGCAAGCGCAGGGCAGAGCAGCGACGGGAGCAGCAGCAGTGACGGCAGCAGTGGCAGCAGCAGCAGCTGGCAAGCAAAAAATGGTACAGGCGGCTCATCTGGGCGCGGTCGGTCGAGCGAACGGCCGTTTGCGAAAGCGAAACTTGGCCGAGGACGAGAAACGTGCTGCGATGTTTGCGGCCATTGGACGGCATTGGCATGACACATGCATGGCACGTCGGTGTGCACATGGGCCGCCTGGCAGCAGGGCCGCAGGGCAGCAGGGCAGCAGGGCAGCAGGGCAGCATCGCAGTACGGGGCAGTACGGGGCAGCCCACGGCTCCCAGCACCGCCTTTGCTCTGCCCACGCAGCTCCGTCCTGGCTGTGCAGCTGCCTGTCGTCTGATGCCCGCAGCACCCCCCCCCCGTGCCCGTCCCATTCAGTCCCATTCAGTCCCGTCCATGTCACCCCGTCCCCGTCCCGTCGACGAGGCTAAGCCCTACGCCTCGGAGAGAAAATTTCACGTCTCCCAGACGGCTGTGGGCAATCAATCGCCAGTCGCTAGCTTCCGCGCGTCCCATCCCAGCTCTGGGCTGGACATGCCATGTCGTGATCACGGCAGGCCAAATGCAGACATACCTAGACGCACACGCACACGCGCGACCTTGGGCCCAGCCATCCGCCAGCCAGCCAGCCAGCTAGCCAGCCAACCAGCCTGCATACTGCTGACTGCCCTCCTCGCCACCTCTCCTCGCCCGTCACGCTGCAGACAAAGTTCGCGCGTGCCCATCTGCCAGGTGGGGACCAGCCAAGCAGCCGGCGCACGTGCCCGAGCCCACGGCCTCGTGTGGTGGTGACTGCTGTTAGCGTCCGTGGACAGGACCGCACCACCTCTGCAAGTGCAAGCGTTCCAGGCAAGTTGAACAACATGTCTGGCACGTCTAGCCATTCAATAGTTCTACGTACTGCAGCAGTCTGCTTGGAGAACAAGACTCGTCAGCCCTCACGGCTCTGGAATCCCCCACTTCCGGCCGTCGCTGCCGCCTGAGAGACTAAGGCCAGCCTGGGCCAGCTTGGGAGCACACTTGTCTGTGTGAGGAGGATGGCCTGTATGTGTCTCTGATGCACTTCACTTGCATTCCATCCTCGTGCTATGCCCAATTGTGCCATCGGGTACCGCAAAAACAGGCTGCCTCAAAGAACCCCCTTCCTCCTCCCCTTTGCGATTTGGTATTTGGCATCTGCCATTTCAACAAACGACGACGAAAAGCACAACGGCATCCCAGAATTCACCACCATACGCCTGCCTCACTGACAGCACAGTTGCACAAGAATTATTCAAGAAGAAAGCAAAAAAAAAAGTCGACAAGAGTCGCTTTGACCAACGGGCCATCCCTCTACTTTTGAGTCGCCGGCGCCTCCAACTCGTGTGCCCAGTCCCCCTGCCCCGGTGTCGGCGAACGCAGCTCCGCCCTCGTCCCTTGAAGTGCCTGCTGCTGCTGTTTCATGTCGTCGATTCTGCACGCCCATCAATTAGCATCTCTCTATTACACATTGGAGTACACATTGGAAAACAAAATGTAGCCATCACTCACTCCTGCTGTGACATTCCATCGTAAACTGTAGACCCCATACTCAAATGGTGCGGATCCACCGGCGGGCCCGTCCACCTATTTGCATACCCATCAGTTGCATTGTGCTGTCCATACGCCGGCAGCTGGTTGCCATAGAGATCCGTCTGGCCTGGATTCGGCGACCCATAAGGGGTATCCTGTCCCAAGAAGCCCTGGCCCTGGCCCTGGCCCATTTCTGGATTCGCGGATGCGCGTGCAGCGCTGGCGTCTTGTCGCTTGATGACTTCCTTGAGCGATCTGGAGCGTCCGACGTAGAAGAAGAGTGCGGCGCAGATGACGAGGAAGGCTACTGCGCCGACCACGATTCCTGCTATGGCTCCGCCAGACAGGCCTGTATGGTTGTGTTGTACGGCAGGCGCCGATGTGGATGATGCCGTCGGGGTGGACGACGCCGCGGTAAGTGTGGACTGGCCTTCCAGGGGAATTGGGTCGCCGGGGATGAGTTTCCAGTCTGCGTTTGCGGCGGCATTCTTTTGCGCGGCGAGGGTTTGTGTGCTATTGGGGTTAATGACGCCGACCATCTGATGGATATCACATGACGTTTCTGCGCCGCAGTAGTAGAATATGGGTTGTGTGCTGTTGATGTGAATGCTCCAAAACCTCGTCTACACCCCACTGTCAGTAATGTCTTCTGCGAAGCTTTCTGTGTCGAGAACTTGCCGCTGATACCGAGTCCACCGTCATCGGCCCCGAATAGAATCCAGTTTTATTGCGTCCCGTGTACTCATACGGCACACAGGCACTTCCATACTCTGCCCTTATTATGGAATGACCAGACGGGTAAAACTCAAACGTGACTGTATCTCCCACGGAAACGTTTGATATTGAGTCCGGGTCAAGCTTGAATCCTCCAGCGCCAACCGTGACAAAGAACTCCTTTGGCCCCCCTGCCGTCCCATTCCCGCTCGATGGCGTCGGTGACCTCGACGGTGCCGCAGTAGCGGTTGCTTGCGGGCCAGAGGCGCTCCATGGCGTTGGACTGGCCGACGCTGCCACCACAACCAGCGACGACGGATCGACTACCGTTTGCGTTGACAAGGTGCTTGGTGTAACGGCACTTTTCTGAGCGACAACAGGTGAAAGCAGCCTCCCAACAGCAAGACCCAGCGCCAGCCTCTCCATCCACAACCCCCCAACCATCATATCGTAAGCACGTACGTACGTCCAGACAAGCTTCTCTCCCGTAAGTCTCCGGATCCGCAGTCGACGGAGAGAGGAAGAAAAAAAGAAATTGATTGAAAGATCCTCCCGTCACTCCCAATCCAGCGTAACCGTTAATTTAAACACCTTCCTCGGGGGACAAGCGAGATCACTTGCACGGAATCTGGAAGAGGAAGCGCAGCAGCAGCAGTGGCAGAATGTCAGACAAACGGGGCAAAGAGAAAATAAAAACAGAGTAAGCAGCCAACTTCATTCAGGCCTACCCACGAATCTTATGCCTTGTTCCCGCTTCAGCAAACCCAACCCAACCCACCTCACGGCACAAGAAAAAAACCCCAGCATCTCCCCCTCAGCCTCCCTCCCTCCCTCCCTCCTCCCCCCGTCACCCACCCTATCAAACACCCCTTCTTATCCTCCCATACACACTGCCTCCCCACCCACACTTCCCTTCTCCTGCAGGCATTGCACTTCCTCCCCTGCTCTCCCGGAAGCCGAATGGCTCGCTTGAGAAGCGCACCTTGCATCTATATACCCTTATTATAGGCTTCTTCACACACGCCCATCTCGATCGCCTCACCCGGAATAGATAGCGGGGTTGTCCTGGGGAGAGAGAGAGAGATATCGCCCGCGCTCGTGGGCTAGGATCTTACCACCACCACCATCACCACCACTACTGACAGGGGAGGGGGAGATGTGCGTTTGGTAGCGATGAAATGCAGTCAGTGATGAAATTGGTAGCGTTTCCCCTGCACGTGCTTCTTTTTTTCTTATTTAAAAACATGCTTGAACCTGATTTTTTTTTCTTTGCCGAAATGCTTGGTTGGTTTTGTGAGGGATGAGGGGGTCATTCGGTTCGTTTTTCGTTGTGCTGTATTCCCTTGATCATGTACGTGCAGGGTACTGGAGGTGGGGTTGAGCAAGGGATGTGGGATGTGCTGGGGGGAGCATGTCCCTCTGTTCTTACATGATGGGCTCGATGTGGTTGGATTTCAAGGCTAGGTTTAGCTTGGCGTCAGCATTGCATATTCTTAGCATATCGCCACCGTCGCGCTGGGAGGATGGTGCGAGGAGAAGATGCTGATGTTTGGTGAGCATTTGATGGACGTGGATAAAAATCAATGGCTAGAGCAATCTTTGTCGTATTCAACCGTGTATGTAGACTGATTGCAATGAGAGAGCGCAGACGACCTTTTTATCTATCAGAGGACCAACGCCAGAATCAAGCTGGAAAAGTCAATGTACATATGCTCTCCGAGGAGGCAGGATCCATGGCTGACTTGTGCAGGTAGACCAGGTTATTCCGTCCACTGTGAAGCCACCACATGGGCCAACGTAAGCACATTGAGCCTCACATGTGTCCACTCACACGTTGGCCCGCGGTTGGCCCAAACTGACAGAACAGAACAGAACAGAGCAGAAAAAAGGCAATTGCGCTTGGCCAAGATGTGAACTACCTATCGTGACAACGTTCATGCTCACCTAATTCAATCGGCTAGCTACTACTTGCAAATGCATGCATATGCCAAAACGGCATCGGACGCCGAGCCGTACACCAACAGATGCTAGCATAGAATCGCCTCACGCATCCGCTAATCGCATCAAAAGGTTCTCTTCAAGGGACTTCTTGGAGCTTGCGAAGGCACAGTGAAGAACCCACGTGGCGGTCCCTTTGCCACATTTGTAGGGCCCTCATGCCGAGATCCGACTTCTCCTCTTAATGTGTGTGCTGTACTTATCTGGGAAGGGCTCCTTAACCCATTCGAACTGGGCTGCGGTCTCTCGTCAACAACGATAGAGGCCACAAAGTTCTCTGCGTACTCGCTCTTCTTTTTCAACAAAAGACTCTGCACTTCTTCTTCGTGCTCCTGAAGCATGCCGTCTAGAGTCTCCATTGGGGATCTGACAAGGTTTCCTAGCTTTCTGCGTAGCTTTCTTGCCCGCGAAGGATCCCAGGCGAAATGACTGTTTTTCACAAAGATTCTGGATCGCTGTAGATTCAAAGGTTAGATGTGCACACGCAAAACGAAAGTTCCTCTCAACATACCTCATAGTACCAGTTTGAGATTGTGTCATCGGTAGGTCGTTTTATGGATTGGATAGTGGTTCCTGCTACAAAGCCAATGAGACATGCTATTGGGCTGTCGGGCTCGGTGCAGTTTTCTGTAAGGTTAGTAACGTTGCTGTGAACCGCAAGATCTTTAGGTTGACCTACCATTGTGACTTAGGAGATCCACCAAACCCAAGTACGCATCTCCAATCCCCATGAGAAAGACCTGAGTCGCGTCATACGGTCTAGATGTTTGTCAGTAATACATCTGGTAATGTTTTCGCGGTCTTACTCAATATAGTTCTCCCACAAATAGGCCGCCAAATCTCTGGTTTGCACTGCTCGAGCTGCCGAGTCATCTGACCTTGTGTATCCAAATTCCTACACAGTGATTAAGTGGAAGCCCCTCAACTAAGTAGCAAAATCGACTTACATTCTCAACTGAAACGATTTTCGGGATATTTACATCAATGACCTGGAAGCCATTGGTGACTGCCCAATCGACATACCTCTTGGTGACATCAGTCTTCCATCTTAGAGTCAGCGACTTTAGAGTGCAAGCATTTGCGTTAAACTTACAAGCCAAGTGTTATGCAGTTCTCTTTGGCCCGTCATCGGATCTGGATGATCTTGGAAACTTGGCGGGTCATGAAAGATCACCAAGAGCGGATGACGATCAGTGAAGTTTGGTCTAAACAAGTCAGATGTTTACCTAGCAATCAGGCTGGGTAATCAAATCTTACGTGGCGATAACATTGTGCTCAAACGTTTGTGCCAAGCCTGCTTTGTTGATCTGGAGAGGCAGTGGTGTCATCGCATGCTCTTTTGACAGCCGCTGACTCTGCCATTCCCTGATGACTTCATGCAAATGGTAGGCGTCAGTGAAACCTGGATCAGTTTTGTCCAAGTGTTTTGGATACAGACACTTCCAGTAGTTCGAATGCTGGCGCTTGACTTGCTCGATAGTGTGAACAGCGCTTTCCTTGGGCGGAGGCAAATCCTCGCGCAAGCGATCTGGAGGCTCAAGCATAAGCACTCTTGTGACTGCCAATGCTGAGCGAGCAATAGACCTTAGATTGTAGCCTCCTTCAAGGCATACAACGAGCTTTCCTTTAGCTAAACGCATGAGCATGTGGGTCATATGACCGTAGCATGCGGGGGTAACAAAACACCCACCAAGAGTGTCACCTTCAGCTGCGTCAAACCCCGCAGAAATTATGACTAGATCGGGGTCAAATTCGGTGGCAATGGGCATGACAATTTGCTGGAATGCGTAAATGTACTCAGCATCACCCATTCCAGTCTCAGGCCATGGAATATTGACGTTCTTGCCTGCGCCCACACCTTCTCCACAGAAGTCGAGATTTCCATCAGCCAAGAAAGGGTAAAACTGCCCACCTTGGTAAACATGCAAAGAGATGTAAAGCACATTCGGATCGTTGTAAAAGGCATGCTGAATACCATTTCCATGATGGACATCCCAGTCCAAGATCAATACCTTCCGACAAGTGTTTGGAAAAGCTTCTTGGCATGCACGGGTCGCAATCGGAACGTTGTTGAAGATGCAGAAGCCAGAGGGTTGGTCACTCTCGGCATGGTGTCCTGGTGGGCGGATGATAGCAATCGCATTTCGTACTGCACCTTGGACCACAGCCTTGCAAGCCTCAATTGTACCACCTACCGCAAGCTTTGCGGACTCATATGTAGAGTGGTTCAGGTAGATAGAGTCCAACTGTGCAGCTAAAATCTTAAGCTCCTCTGCAGTCCGGTCTATAACATCGAGTCAGCCATCAGCGGCCTCGAATGTCAATTGATGAAGAAACATACATTGCAAGGACTCAATAAAGTCATAGTGTTCCTCCGTATGAATCAGCAAGATCTCGGGTTTTGTGGCTGGCCGTGTGCCAATTCTCCAGCAATGATCCTCTCTTTCATCCTCGCCTGCACTTTCGTGTCCCCGTACAAGACCAGCCTGTCGGATTTCTTCAAAAATGGCATGAATTCGGCGCGGGTCCTCAGGATGGCCATCATCACCAAGTTCCTGCTCTGGAAACGTTGTATGGAAACGCATGCGAGGGTCGTAGACTAAGCCTGTCTTTGATGTCGCGTATGGTAGAACATCAGAGCGAGGCCGTGGTGGTATGAGAATATGTGGACTTGGGTTGCGCCGCGGCGCTATTCGTGTAATGTCCATTTCGTCGGGCCAGTCATCTGATGACTTCACCGAATGGCTGGAACTGCCATGGCTTTGCTGTATTCCGGACGATTTTCCTGATGAAACTCTGGACTGGTTGTGAATTGGCAATTGACCTCTTCTTTTCACATGAGAGTCAATAGACATGTATTGGCTGGGCGGGGCAACTGGATCGGATGCATAGTCTTCATTCAGTTCTGTTGGTTCTGTCGGCTCTGTTGTAACAACAACAGACTCTTCCTCATCCATAGGGTAATCTTCATTATCCATGGCTAGAGCCTTATGTGAGAACCGGCTATTGGATGTCTTGCCAGAAGAATGTGTTTGAGCACTGGCCTATACAGAATTAGCAAACAAAATTGAGTAGAATCCACTGATTAACACGGTAGAGGCGAATGACGGTAGCGGTCGTTTACTGTCAGACAAGTGAATCCGCACTCGGACAGCCAAAGAATTATTATTGTAATTCTTCATGACCAGGGGGAGAGATTGACATGATCCTGAACTGAATCTCAACCGCAACATGCGATTAGGGTGCTGCAACGAAGTCTCGGAGCGGCAGCAGTATCAAGATCACTTCCTGAAGGTGTCTGATTCTCACTTCTGCTAATAAAGTACGAAGGAAGGAGAAAAACATGGAACAGACTACAAACTCACCTGGTTATCTACCGCATCAGGACCGCTACTCGATTAAGCCTCCGTAGTTCGGTTTTCGTTCAGAAGAGTGTATAGATGATGTTCAGAACAACAGAGCCTTGCCGAATCCTTTGAAACGGACTGTCCAGATGCAGGTACTGTACCGCAACAAGTAAAATTGAAATGTTCGCAGAACTCGTGATGCTGGAGGTCGCAAGATATGGAGATCGTGCAATACGCGATCGCGACTACACCCTTTGCAAGGCTGATTACGTGGCGCAACAAAACTAGCAGCAACAAAAGAAATAACTATTGGCTGCTCTCCACTTAAAACAAAGGCGCTTGATGTGAGTGGAATTGAAGGACAAAGTATAACGGTCCATAGTGAGTGCCACCAAGCGCGAAAGGATACTTACTCAGCAGCACGCTATCTTGATCGAGTTAGGTCGACCTGTAAACAAACATGCCAACGCCAAATGACAATAGGTAGGCTGGAGATCAACATCATGTCATCGAATGAGCAACAGAGTGAGTAACAGGCTTGGGGTTCAATAATTTCACCATTTTGAAACGGTAAACTCAAACGTAAACACCCCATCACTCTCAGCCAGCATGTATTATTGATATCTCAATAACTCCAGTCTTGTTCCAATGCACAAAATTAACCCCCTACAACCTAATTCAATTCCTTAAAGCTTGAAAGTAAGTCAAGATTTTATCGAGATGCTTGATCGATTAAACTAGTCATCCTCGAGCCGATTCACGTTTCAATTTAACCAGATAATGAGTAGAAGAGAACCAGGTCTCACAAGTCGCCCAACCTAACTTGCAATTGCGAAACAACGAATCGACACAGCCAATGGCTTATAAAAAGATATTCTCAAGTGCATGATAGGACGAGATTACAGATGATTTATTTTGATCAAGACGCGAAAGTGTTTCGTTCAAGTCACGCTTAGTGAGTAGCTTTGTTTGTGACAATTGTTATCGTTGATTCATTACTACCATAACACATTGGTCCGCGAACCCTGCTTGTATTCACACCGGTGCGTGTTCAACCCGGATGAGATGCCTCTTATCTCCAGGTCCCAATCGTCTTTGAGCTTTTTGCTCGGATCTCAGAGTTTCGGCAAAGCCTGGCTCCTGGCCGTTTCCTAAGCGTTTCCATCGACCTTGGCGATGTACACCAGAAGGTCGAGGACACGGCGGGAGTAACCCCACTCGTTGTCGTACCATGAGACGAGCTTGACGAAGTTCTTGTTGAGGGAGATACCAGCCTTAGCGTCGAAGATGGAAGAGCGGTCATCACCGCACAGGTCAGAGGAGACAATCTCATCCTCAGTGTAACCGAGTATGCCTGTAATTTGTTAGAATTGAACCAAATAAAAGTTCCAGTTTAGCTTACCCTTGAGGGAACCCTCGGAAGCCTCCTTGATGGCCTCCTTGATCTCATCGTAGGTAGCGCCCTTCTCGATGCGGACAGTCAAGTCAACAACAGAGACGTTGGCGGTGGGGACACGCATGGACATGCCGGTAAGCTTGCCGTTGAGTTCAGGAATGACCTTGCCGACAGCCTTGGCGGCACCAGTGCTGCTGGGAATGATGTTCTGAGCAGCAGTGCGGCCACCACGCCAGTCCTTGGCGGATGGGCCGTCAACGACCTTCTGGGTGGCTGTGTAAGAGTGAACAGTGGTCATCAAACCCTCAATGATGGTGAACTTGTCGTGGATGACCTTGGCGAGGGGAGCAAGGCAGTTGGTTGTGCAGGAGGCGTTGGAGAGCACCTCAATGTCCGATTTGTAGGTCTCGTTGTTGACACCCATAACGAACATGGGAGCATCGGCCGAGGGGGCAGAGATGACAACCTTCTTGGCGCCACCCTTCAAATGGGCCTTGGCCTTCTCGGTGGTGGTGAAGACACCAGTCGACTCGACGACGTAGAAAGCACCAGTCTCGCTCCATGGGATGTTGGCGGGGTCCTTCTCGGTGTAGAAACGGATGGTCTTTCCGTTGATGAGGAGGTTGTTGCCCTCAACCTTGATCTCGCCGTTGAAGCGGCCGTGTGTGCTGTCATACTTGAGCATGTAGGCCTAGAGGGGTGTTAGCCATGTTCGTGTGATTGCGGGTTCTTGCGTCGCGTCTCGAGTGAGAGCGACATCGTCGGCTGATCGGATCGGACTTTGTGAACCGGGAAGAGCTTACGGCGTAGTGGGGCTCAATGAAGGGATCGTTCACGGCGACGATCTCAACGTCGTTGTGCTCGATGCTGTCAAGCGCTGTCAGCTTCACAAGGTCTACAGTAGCTCTAGGACATGAATACTTACGCATTGCGGAAGACGATACGGCCAATGCGACCGAATCCGTTGATACCGACCTATTGTGAATCGTCAATGGCTGTTGCAATGCTCAAGCGGGGTAGTAGGAGCTTACCTTGACAACCATGATGGATATGTAGTGTTGTGCTGGAAAAGTGGGTGAGAAAGAGTATGAGGGACCGAAGCCTGGGCGCGACTCACTTTTTAAACAAGATTTGAAACCGAGTGGAGGCTTGGACAGAAGAGATTGTGTTTTGTTGGGTAGGTGGGGTGAGAGGGAGGGGCAATATCAACACTAGACGTCACAGGCAATCGCGCTGCAGCGCAAGGGCCCAATGATACACTGTTTGGCCTCCCACACCCGGCCGGCTGCTTGACCTGGACCTCAAGTATTACAGCTGCTGGATTACCTCGGGCGCGTGCTGCATCGTGGAAAGCTGCGGGATACATCGGGTGAAGGGACAGCTCGGATCGTTACTCCACGATCAGCCTACCCGAGTACTTCGACAAACACAAGCTCTCTTCCCGACCAGCTCACAGCTGCTTGAGTGAAGTCTACGCTGTGTTCGGACGCCCGTTCTCACACTTGTGCACTTATGCACATAATGTGCTAAGCTTGGCCACAGCGTTCCAGCCAAAGAGACGAGCAGAAAAAGCACGCCCAGTAATAGAGATATCACTCTTGGAACGGTTTACGAAAGAGCTATTCGCGCGTCTCGTAATAGCACGCGTCAGCGGGGTGATAGGAACTAGGCGGTAAAAGCACCCCAACAGCGTGATGATTGATTATTTTCTGTGGTGCGCTGGTTCTTTCCTTCATTCGGCCAGACACACAAGAAGACGGCATCGGCCTGCCGTCGCGCGTGGAGAAGCATGCTGTGTGACCACCGAGATTCTCACCGCGCGGTGCGAGGTCGAGAAGTTGAGAGGTGCGCGGCCGGGAGAAGCACCAGGGGCCTAGATGAGGCATTAGCTGAGGCAGCTTTGAACCTTCCATAACATAACATGTCACGCGTGCAAAGCTGGCTCGAGGTACCTGCATGAAGAAGAGGGGCAAAAAGTACTCCAAAGACAGCAGTTACAGTAGAGAGCTTCGTAGGGCTGAGAGGCTCGATTCTTGAGGTCTGACTCTTGTTCGTATATGGCCCATGCGCAAAGCTCCTAGACATCGAGGTACCTCTCCCACACAACTAGAGATCATTGGAGGCGAAGGCTTTTGAGAACCGTGAAGCATCGTCAGAAGTCTTCAGGGTGGGCTGATTGCTACAATAGACGACAATCAGCTGATATTTCTCACATCATCATTTCTCTCCTATCCTTGAGCAGTGCCATTACTGTTTGCAATACAAGTCTCATTCTACGTTGTCATTTCTAATAGTTACACAGCACATATTTGCATCTACCAAGCCTGTCGGCGCAAAGCGTTTTGGAAGAGACTGTGAATTGAGGAGCCGCCTTCTCCGTGATCGGATTCGACATTGATTACCAACACCTCGCGATTATCACACAAAAGCCTGAAATATCGGTGACTTTATCACTGAGGATAATCAATTTTATGTACACAGTAGGTATAGGCATAGACATAGGTGTAGTGGGGTGGCGAGCATAATAGGTCTCTTCATTATTGGTTTTGGCGGTTTGGCGGTCCGTCACACGCATGAGGCAGTTTGCGAGCGTTTGCGATCTGATCAGCAAGGTGCCACAGGCTTCGCATCTATATTTTAAGCTCCCCTCTGCCGGAAATCGACATGACATGACTGAATGTTGTTGAGCGTTTTTCTTATGGAGAAAGTAGTTTGTCCATCCCAGCATGAGGCGCGCATCGAGTCCAGCCGCCGACCAGCGCTTCTAGCGATCAGCCGACGCACAGGAGAGTATTCTCTGGATATGCTGCAACTGAGCCACCACTGTCGAAACTGTCTAATTTCGGTACCTTGTACCTACGTTGCGCAAGCAACAACCTTCGAGAGAGAACAACAGATGATAGTGTTCTTGTAGTTAGAGCTAACCAATAAGGGCTACGAATTTTAATAAGCGGCGGTGTCATTCGATATCCTTGGCGTTTGCAAGAACCTCATCACACTGCCTATCCACCCTCACCTTCATCACCAACCCCACCCATTGGCAGCCACAGGTCCCTCGACGGGAAGCTCCGCCCCCTCCTTTGCAATTTTCGACACTCTCCACTCAACCGCAATCATGTTGCGCACCTCGATTGTCCGCGCTGCCAGGAGCTCGGCTACCGTCATCCCGTCGACCGCGACACGCACAGCCGTCTTCAGAGCTGCCCCCGCCGCCTGCCAGACCCAGCAGACCCGCCAGGCACACGCCATCTCCAACCCGACCCTCGCCAATATCGAGAGCCGATGGGAGGAGATGCCTCCCCAGGAGCAGGCCGACCTGTGGATGCAGCTTAGGGATCGCATGAAGACCGACTGGAAGGAGTTGACCATGACGGAGAAGAAGGCTGGTGCGTAGAGCTCTATTTCCACACGAATGGGTGCTCCAGGTGGTGGTATGACGTATTGGGTGTACTTGTCCAGGTACCCGGGTTGGCCCGCATATCTCGGTGCACCCATGCGACGCCATTATCGACACCATCTCAAGCCTGTCCTAGAGGATGTCTCGCTGACATAGACTCTGAATACAGCATACTTTATCGCCTTTGGCCCCCATGGCCCCCGACGACCCCCTCCTCCGGATGAGGGCCGCAACGTCTTCTTCATCTCTGCTGGTGTCATCGCGGCCTCCTTCGCAGTCTTCGCTTTCACCCGCATGTTTGCCAGCCCTGTCCGACCGCGCACCATGACCAAGGAGTGGCAGGAGGCTACCGAGGAGTACTTGAAGGTACGCGGCTTCACGGCCCTCATCACGAGTTTATCGATTCTCTCATGTATACTAATGCTCCACAGGCCCAAGGATCCGAGCCCATCACTGGCTACAAGGGCATGATGGTTCAGTCCGTATCGGAGAAGAACCTCCCCGCTGGACAGAAGCCCAACGGCGAGTAAAGAGATGGACTAAGAATATTACAACAACACGCTCTACCGATACCAGATACCTCTTTTCCTTGAGTCAACATTATGTTTGGTACTGCTTGTGTCAAGTATACTATAAGATCGGGAGGTTTACGAGCTATTGCTCGATCGTCCACTGTCATATTAGCTCTCCGTGTACAGAAATTCTAGAGGCTATTGCGCGTTCCGCTTTACGATACACCCTTAAATTGTGTGCGTCATAAGCACAGCGTACGCACAAAGAGCTGTCTAATCTGTGCCTTTCTTTGTTATCTTGTTCACTTTTAACAACGGCCAATGATTTATTCAGCTTTTAATCCATCACCTGATTTTTTGCCTCTAGCACCGCATTCGGTAGGAATATCACACCACATCACGGATTGATAGACTGCAGGATCAAGAATCTAGCTCTTGTGGGCTTATCAGACTTCTCAGGTACACTGACTAGTAGTCAAGGCATTCGATTATTTTGCAGCTTACATTATTAGCTTGGCTTATGTTTTGCTAACTCCATTCCAGTACCTATTTGGTCAAACCAGTAAATCCAACCCCATGTAGTCGCTTTATCGGTACAAGCGGTTTTGATGAAAAGAAATAGCCATGTCATATATTTCTAGTTATTATCCTTTTTGAAATACACAATGTTTTGACCCATTATTACTTTACACTTCTACATGGATGCACGAAGACTGTCATTCCAGAAAATCTACTGGCAGCTGCAATATATCGTGCAAGATCTGTGCTAATCAAGAACACCCCTCTATACACACTTGTGTATTCGTATGCCTGTAATTCAAAGTCTTAATTAGCAAATAATCGAGCTCATACAGCGGTGACTTCTCATATTTTGCAAGCCCAAAGACACATATAAAGCTTATTAGATTCGTGAAGCGAGCGTGACCTCGCGTCACGTGTTGCTGATACACTCGTGAAATGTGCGACCAGTGACGTCTGAGCAAAGAATCGTTAGCAAGTGGTAATGCTTAGGCAACACGTCGATGATAATGCTGAATCCGACGCATTATACACCTTTACGTTTTGATCGAGAGCATGAAATACTTGCCATACTCTTTCACAATTTATTTGAACTCAACATCAACAGTACATGGATATCGCAGCTTGAGGCTGAATTCAGAAGTCGACTTCTGAAAGCGGACATCTCCCCGCAAATCTACGCGTAGTCAACCCCAACTTTACCTCGCCGCCAACCGTGTGACAAAAACGTCTTTCAGAAAGCGCATCTGTGCAACAAATCCTTTGATGCGATCTAGCTCTTTCCTGTAAACACGTTTTCGCTGCGCGCCCAATATCACTCGCTGCGGCAACCCTCTCCCCGTTCATTCGTTCGCCATTCTCAAGCGCCTCACGTCCGGCTCGCACACCCACACGCATCCTCATCCTCAACTCCACGCAAACAATGGGCCGATCCATTTTACCTCCCGCGCTAGCGGAGCTCGCGAACCCCAGTACACCTGCCGCACAGGTCGACGCGTTGCGCAATCTGAAGAACGAGATTGTAGGACATGAGCAGCGGAAGGAAGTGGCGGTTACACATGGAGTTGTAAGACCGCTTGCACGGCTGCTAAGGGCTGATACGAGAAGAGGAGGCAAAAGGAGAAGAGGTGGAGAAGCTTTGGGATACAATGGGGAGTGGGCAACGGAGGATGAGCTGAGATTCCAGGGAATGCTTGTGGTGGGAAGTCTTGCAAATGGTGAGTAAGAAGTGTGGAGCTTTCTTAGAAACTAGGAGCAGATCACTAATCTATAATTTAAATGGTATAGGTGGTCCGTCATTTGTGACTCCGTTGTTGAAAGGTGGTGTGGTCGCGCCATTACTGGATGCGCTGAGTCTTGGGGAGACGCACGAGAAGCTTGTCACGACTGCGCTGAGGACGCTTAATCAAATTGTCGATGCGGGGGCGCAGGAGAAGACTTGGCTGGATGCGACGGAGTCTTCGGCACGGTTGTCAGTGGCGGGCGCGGTCGTGGATCATATCTATACCAAAACGGTCGTTGAGAATCTAGCAGAGATACTGGCGCAGTCGGCAGGAACGTCGAGTACAAATCAGCAGATTCAACTAGCCATTGGTTTGTTGGTGAAGACATGTCGGCAGAACAATCACAAGAAGATGTTGGTAGACGCTGGGATATTGGACCACCTAGCTGACAAGCTGGTGGGTATAGCTGCATCGGACGATGCTATTCCAAGGGCGAAAGCAAAGCAAACGCACCGCGACCGGACACCCGCCCGATTTCTACCCGATGTCTTGGACGCCATATCAGCTATTATAAGGGACTCGCACTTTTACACAGCGCGATTCCTTTACTCGCAGTCGATACAGCAGCTCTTTGGGTGGCCAAAGGAGCGCACATCGACTGCGTACGACAATGGCTCCTTACAATCTGCATCCTGGGATACATTGATACCACGTGTGCAAACAATGACGAGCAAATCAGATCCGTACACCAAATCATGGCCTGCTTTGGGCTCCTACACAAACGCTAGTGGGGACAGATACACCCCACTGGACGATTCATTGCCGAGCTTGGGCTCACTACAACAACCCTCGAATCGAAGCGTTATAACAGATGAGTCTGAGTCAGCCTTATTCGTATGGCTTATACACGTGGCTCGTCGGGGCGAGGGAAGAGAGCGCCTGTCTGCTTGCTGGCTTTTGGCTCTACTGAAGAAATTCGGTGAAAGGTGGCCGCTCAACGATCCTTCCAAGACAACGCGCGAACGCCATTTTTCGTACTTGGTTATCCCGCTGGTTGTCAAGATGATCGAGGAGTCTAGCCCTACATCGGAGCAGTCTAAGAAAGCATATGCACTCAGTCCGCTTGCAAGAGAAGAGATGCGAGTGGTCCTGGAACGGTCACCACTTGTTCTGGCGGAGTTGGTGGCTGGAAACAAGGCGCTTCAGACTGCGGCCATGGATACAAAGATATTACCTACACTTGTGCAGATTCTGAAGAAGAGTTTCGATACAGTGACGACGTCGTCGAAGCCGCTTTGGCAGCCGCGATCGTCGTTGAACGAATTCAAGGATCCGAGTATTGATCCTACGTCTTCGACGTTAGGTAGATCTGGTCTCAGTGCAGATACATTGCATGCGTTCACGTACAGGGAGAATGCTCTGCTAGCACTAGCAGCTATAGTTGGTGAGCAAGACCCATTGAGGAAAATTGTCATTGAGATGGGGGTTGTAACTCATATTGTTGAGTCCTTGGTCCCGTACGCAGAGAGCAACGAGAGTACGGCGTCGACAGTAAAGAAAGGTGGGAACCCAGAGGCAGTGCTCATTGCAGCTTGCAAAGTAACTCGATCGTTGTCACGATCGGTCAGCGTGCTTAGAACAAGCCTTATCGACCATGGTATTGCACAGCCGATTTTCGATCTCCTGACACATCGCAGTGTCAATGTTCAGATCGCAGCTACAGAGGTTATTACAAATCTGGTGCTGGAGCTGTCGCCCATGCGTACTGTGAGTCGATCGCGAACTCTTCCAAACGTCAATGCTAATGTGGCATTGAAGGAGATTATCGAGGCTGGGGCTCTGAAGACTCTTTGTGAACATTGCCGATCAGCCAACTTCGACCTTCGTCTGATCAGTCTGTGGGCCTTGAAGCACATGTGCTTGGGTTTGCCGTATGCTATGAAGATCCAGTGTCTGGATGAGCTTGGCGTTGGCTGGCTTGTGCAGGTGTTGAATGGTGAACCGACGAAGCCTGGAATGGCTACGCCGAATGCAGCAGGCGAACAGGTAGACCTTCTCAATGCTGTCGATGAACCACATATGGACGTGGATGTGGATGTGAATGTAGATGTGGACGTGGACGTGGATGTGGACGAGGACGAGGAGATCTCTTCAGAGGAGGAACACGACGATACAATGGCAGACAGCATCCCTTCTATGCGTCGCCACCAGCGTCCTGGATCTCGCTATACCAGCGCAACAAACATACGCGACCGCCTCCAGCAAATCAAGGACGATGAGCAGGATGCACGGCTCAACAGCGAACGCGAAGATAACCGCGTCCAAGAACACGCTCTCGACTTCATCCGCAACTTCATCACAGAAGAGAAAGCCACCGGCGAGATGATCGACCACCTTCTCAAAGTCTTTGGCCACAGCCGATTCTTCGAGCTCATAGACGCCAAAATCCGCCCCAAAAACTCGACGTCAAGTACCGCTCCCAGCACACCCACCCACTGGCCCAACACCACTCAACAACGCTCCTCCTTTCCCTCCTCGTCCACGTCAACCACGCCAATCCCGCCACCAAACTGGACCGCATACCCTGCTCATGAGCTCATCGAAGCCGCAACCTTTGTCCTTGTGCACATCGCCAATGGCCGCCCCTCCCACCGCCACCTCCTCATCTCCCAAACAACGCTCATGCAACACTTGCTCCCTCTGCTGACCCACCCACGCCGACAGGTCCGTCTCGCCTGCGCATGGATGCTCAACAACCTCGTCTACGTCGAGGACCACAGCGATGAAGTTGCAGCACGCGAACGCGCACTGAGCCTAAGGCACCTAGGGTTTGAAGAAGGAGCCAAGATCTTGGGACGGGATGGCGATTTGGATATTCGGGAGAGGGCAAAGACGGCAATTGATCAGTTTGGAAAGTTGCTTGGCGGCGGGGTAGGTGCGGCGGGGTATGGGAGTCCTGGTGTGGGAGGGGGGTTTGGGGGGGACGGTGGATTGGGAAGAATGGGTGCGCTTCATGGGTGGAGGCATGAGTCGCGGGGGTAATGTGTGGAGGATTGACGCATGGGGGAGTGCTGTTTGGTTGGGGGCGCATTGCGCATCTTGCGGGAATTGTATGGCTAGGTAGGCTTCAGGCTGGGTACAAAAGTACTCTGGGGGAGAGGAGCATTTAAAAGTGCTGTATTCGCCAACGTATTTCATATTGATGAATTTGCCAAAGTACTTGGAAAGTGCTGTGTTCGCAAAGTATGTACATTTGTAATTTATCTCATGGAAATGGCGACATTCAGTTCGTTGATACTTTGCTCTAAACAGTTCGTGTACCAGACCTTGATGGCAGCTATCTGATGGTGGGAATCATTCTGGTCACATATGAACGACGCACATCAGAAAAAGCCAAACGATGAACAGGAAAAACGGTCTCTTTGCATGCAAGATAGATTACACGGGGAAGCCACGTCCATCTGAGCATCCACTCGTAATCCCACATTTTGAGGTATATCTTTTGTACAAAGTGAGACTACCAGCGACTGCCCTGGACGCGATAGCCGACTCTCATCTCTCGCCCACCACTGCTCGCATCTACTGCTTCTCGAGATCCGCGAGAATCTTCTCACCCTTGGCACGTGCCGACTCGAGGTCACCGACCATGTAGAAAGCACCTGAAACATGTTAGTTTTGCTGCAAATGTAATGTAGAAATCGAAGAAACATACCCTCGGGAAGGTCATCACCCTCACCGTTCAGGATAGCCTTGAACGAGCGGATGGTGTCCTTGATGTCGACAAGCTTGCCCTCGATACCTGTGAAGACCTGGGCGACAGCGAAAGGCTGGCTCAAGAACCTCTGGATCTTACGGGCACGCTCGACGGTAAGCTTGTCACCTTCCGACAACTCGTCCATACCCAAAATGGCGATGATGTCCTGGAGCGACTTGTACTCCTGGAGAATCTGCTGGACACGGGACGCGGTGTCGTAGTGCTCCTGGCCAATGACACGGGGGTCAAGGATACGGGACTTGGAGTCGAGAGGGTCGACAGCGGGGTAGATACCCAACTCGGAGATACCACGGGACAAGACAGTTGTGGCGTCCAAATGGGCGAAGGTGGTGGCGGGAGCGGGATCCGTCAAATCGTCAGCAGGCACGTAGACGGCCTGGACAGAGGTAATGGAGCCCTTGGAGGTGGTTGTGATACGTTCCTGCATGATACCCATGTCCACGGCGAGGGTGGGCTGGTAACCGACGGCAGAGGGAATACGACCAAGCAGAGCAGACACCTCGGAACCGGCCTGGGTGAATCGGAAAATGTTGTCAATGAAGAGCAACACATCCTGACCCTCCTCGTCACGGAAGTATTCAGCGACGGTCAAACCTTGTAAAGTTAGTATAATGAGCTGAAGATGATGAATACAACGAGTCGAAAAAGATGATACAAAGATAGGAGTAAGAAGGAGTAAGAAGAATACAACGAGTCAAAACAGTTGAGACGAAGATGAAAGTGACAAATAGTAAGAAGAATACATACCAGTAAGGGCGACACGGGCACGGGCACCCGGGGGCTCGTTCATCTGACCGAAGACGAGGGCGACCTTGGAGTCGCCATCAAGCTGAATGACGGAAGTCTCCTGCATCTCGTGGTACAGATCGTTACCCTCACGGGTACGCTCACCGACACCGGTGAAGACGGAGAAACCACCGTGGGCTTTGGCAATGTTGTTCTGCGGCTGTGTTAGTGTGTGCGTGGCCAGGTGTCGTTGGATACACGGCTCTTACAATCAGCTCCTGAATGAACACAGTCTTTCCGACACCGGCACCTCC
The DNA here is from genome assembly GCA_022701365.1 of Mycocentrospora acerina. NCBI lineage: Eukaryota > Fungi > Ascomycota > Dothideomycetes > Pleosporales > Mycocentrospora > Mycocentrospora acerina. The sequence goes on from JAKUHH010000080.1 coordinate 370,126, forward strand.
GAAAAGACCAATCTTTCCACCACGGGCGTAGGGGGCCAAAAGGTCGACAACCTTGATACCGGTAACGAGCACCTCGGCGGAGGTGGACTGCTCAGTGAACTCCGGGGGGTCGGCGTGGATGGCAGCGTACTTGGTGGCCTTGATGGGGCCACGCTCGTCGATGGGGTCACCAGTGACGTTCATGATGCGTCCGAGGGTGCCGTGACCAACGGGAATCATGATGGGCGCGCCAGTGTCGGACGCCTTTGCACCGCGGACAAGACCCTCGGTACCTGGGCGCGCAAGTCAGCCTCGGACATGACGCCAGCGCGGGGCGGCATCGACTTACCGTCCATGGCAATGCAGCGGACAATGTTCTCGCCCAAATGTTGCTGTGCTGCGTTAGCCACACGCTTCCCGGCGGGCGGTGCTTGGCGTCCTTACCGCAACCTCGAGGATCAGCTTGTTGCCGCCGTTGTCGGTGGTCAGGGCGTTGAGAATGGCAGGAAGCTGCTCGCCGTCGAACTTGACTGCAATGCACTGTCAGCCCCCGCTCTGGACGTGGTGGTCCCAATGGCTCCCGGCAAAGCTCCCACGGCCACGGCTGGAAAAGTTTTTCGCGGCACCAAAGACGTACCGTCGACGACGGCACCAATGACCGAGTGGATGCGCCCATCAGCAGCCGGCGTGGCCTGGGTGCTGGCATAGCGGGCTGCGAGTGTGGGAGCAGCGAACTTGACGGGCTTGAAGGCGCGCTGAGCGGTTGCGGGTCGGCGGAAAGCCGCCGCAGAAAGCGACCTGAAGCCACTGGATTCATCGAATTAGCGCCCCATTCATCATCAATTGCGCCGAGCGGGCGTCGAACTCACCTCTTCAGCATCTTGTGAGGTGTTGAGCGGGTGGTGGTGGAGAGGGTGGTGGTGGTGGAGGAGGAGCTTGTGAGGCAAGAGTGACCTTGATCGGTTTCTACTGTACGCCAAGGCCCGTGCACTGGAGCACATCGCTAGACTATTTTCGGCCAGCAACAGCATCTCTACACGCCTTCAACTGGCTTGCACAAGGCTCCAGGCACTGCTCTTGTGTTCTTCAGGCTGTTCCGCACACTTGCGAGCTGAACCTGCCAGAACTGCAACGCTCTCCAACTACAATGCCCACCTCAAGCAGCCGAGCGGCATCTCGAGTTTCCGATCCGCTCCGATCCCTCATGAGAAATCTATCGACAAGCCATCCTGCGCTACATGCAAACACTGACACCTCTGATACATGCCTACTTTGCAAGCCAAGTCAATCTCGTGCCATTGGCTCAACAGCTGTCCAACACATGCTAGCTTTTGCCATGCTGTACTGCCTGGAATAGATATACTCATCACTAAGGACCATGACTTGCCCTTGAATATCATAGCTCCATACCCCTCAAACAATGCAACATGATATCAGCTCCTGTGAGAAAACAGACAGCGAAATGATAGCAATAGTAATTCAAACGCCCACGTGATTGGTTAGATGCATGAAGTGAATGAGGAGGTTAAGATTGGGCAATGGTGATATATAAGAGACATAACTAGAATTAGCCAAGGTAATCGTACTCTTCTCTATCCGGGCTCCAGATCGTGTATCTCACCTTATAAACTAAAGCCAACTACCCAGAAAACGGCAAAACTAAGGACCAACTCTGTAAGCCACCAACTTCATAGCAATTACGTCTCCTCTGTGACATACCAAACAACAGCATAAGGATGAACCCCACTAGGAAACAACACTACCACAGTTTATGAACCCCAGCCAACAGGAGCCTACACGTCAAACCTCACTCCAAGAGATTTTTTCAATCTAACCAAAAAAAAAGATTAGAATAGGATAAAACCAAGACCGGAGACAAGTAAACAACCCCGCTGTATGTATCCCTTTCAATCCACAAATTGAAAATTAAAATTAAAATCCACAATGTCTTTCAAATATTCCAAAACTCTACTCTCTGCCACATTTCATTATCAAGCAAGGTACTTGCACAACCTCAACCCCCCCCCCCTCCCCAGTTTTACTAGCTGGACATTCCCAGGAAAGAATTTACCCCGCAACCACACCCATCCATCTACCCACTCATTTACACCTGTCACGATCGCAGACGTACGATCCCTCCACCCCAAGCGCGGAAGCATATGTTACATTTCTAGCTGGAGAGAGTAGGGGTTCCCTTTTGTTTAGTACATCTCCGTTATTTCCTCCTTCTCCACATGTTCGGCACGTGATGATGATGATGGTACAGTGGGGGGGATAACTGTTTGCCGTGAGTCTTCACACTCTTGATGCTCTAACAACTACGCTACTTGCGGTTAGTAATGTCTTACATCCACACTTTGATTTCGCCGTCACCGTAGTATTGATACACTAAATCCTATTTTCTTATATATATATCCTACGTCTAATGAAATTATATCAGAGCCACCCGTCAACGAGCCAGTCTACAACACATGCAAAACCATCTAGTTCAACCGCGCTATGCATGGATTGGATATTCATATCCACCCAACACTTGCTAAGAATATCCAACATCGAAGCTTCATCACTACTACCACATCCTTGTTCAAGCTTCATAAATCTCTGGTGTTGACTACAAAGTGCTTTCCAGGGCGAGAACCTGTACGCAATGATTAATACAGCTCTATACACACAAAATGTCATCACACTTACAATAGCTGTCCTCGATGGGATGTATGCCTGGATGAAGTTCTTCCTCTCGTTCCATGCAAACGGCGTAGTGAAGAACCTTGTGCTCTCGTCCACGTTTCCGTGACCACCAAAAGCCTTGCTGTCCGTGCTCAGCACAATCCTGTAAGTACCTTCCTGCTCCACACCAACGCGATAATCAGTGAAGCTGTTCTCGGGATGGAAGTTGAAGATCCACAAGAGACCTGCACGTTCAAACACAATCACCTTGTCACCCTCGTGCTTCAGGCTGACGTATGCTTGCGGCGAGTGAAGCCAGCCGTATTTCTCTTCTGTCCACTGCATCTTGCTGTCAAACTCATTGAGGAATCGGTATCGGAGTAGCTCATCATCGACGAGGTTGAATTGTCGACGCGCATAGTGGAAGCTGTTGTTGTTTCCCTCTCGTGGGAAGTCCAACCACTCCGGATGGCCGAATTCATTGCCGATGAAGTTCAGGTAACCTTCACCTCCCAGGCCGTGAGTGATCAGTCGGATCAGCTTGTGGAGAGAAAGACCCCTGTTGACAACAGGCGTGAGTTCAGATAGGCAGGACATGTTGGTGTACATTTCGGCGTCACATAGCCAGAACAGTAGTGTCTTGTCGCCGACAAGTCTGTGATTTGTTAGCATGGAACGTAGACGTGCATGATGTAACGTACGCTTGGTCGTGACTCTCGGCGTAAGCAATCGTCTTCTCGCCATGCCTTCGGTTGGTCAGGGTGAAGACAAGGTTGCCCATGTCCCAGTCAATGTCCTGCTTCTCCTTCAACCACTTGATGTAGAGGTCAGGAACAGCCATCGCGAGCCTGTAGTCGAAGCCAATACCGCCCAATGATAGTGACACGCAAAGACCTGGCATGCCAGAAACGTCTTCGGCAATGGTGATACTGTCTGGGTAAAGCTGGTGCAACAACTCATTGGCCAACATGAGGTACACCACAGCTTCCTCGTCAACGCTGGGGCCAAAGTACTCGTGGTAACCGCCAGAGAAACCCCTGTTCCTGATTAGCAGCTACTTTGAATGAACAAAGACTGATTACTTACGTTCCAATCCCGTGATGAGTGTAAAGCATGCTGGTGACGCCATCGAAGCGGAAACCATCGAACTGGTACTCTTCCATCCAAAATCTCAGATTGCTGAGGAGGAAACGCAACACCTCATGGCTGCCGTAGTTGAATAGCCTGCTGTCCCACAGGTCGTGTCGTCCCTTGGCACCCTCGTGGAAGTAGAGGTTGTCGCTGCCATCAAACATGTTCAATCCATCGAGAACGTTCTTCGAGGCATGGCTGTGTACAACATCCAGTAGGACAGTGATGCCCATGCCGTGCGCAGTATCAATAAGCTCCTTAAGCTCATCGGGGAAGCCATATCTACTGCTTGCTGCGAAGAAGCTGTTGATCTGGTATCCGAAGCTTGCGTAGTAGGCGTGCTCCATGACAGCCATTAGCTGGATGACGTTGTATCCCAGATGCTTGATTCGCGGCAGTACGTTCTGCGTGAACTCCTTGTAGGTGGCGACCTTTGGGTCAGGTGAGGCGATGCCAACGTGGGCTTCGTAGATTCGCGCACTCAGAGGCTTAGCCGGCCTCTTGTTCTTGAAGACGTATTTTTGCGGGGGGTTCCAGAAGCGCGCATCGTACACGGGGGATACGCTGAGGTCTTGCGTCACTCGGGTGATCCAAGCTGGCAGACGCTCCTGGCGAGCATGGTCATTGGGCACAACAAATGACACCTTTGCAGCGAGATTAGATTTGATGAATTATTTGCCTTGTCTTGTCTAGCAAACGTACCTTGAGCTTCGAGTCATGGGGAATGGTGGGCTTGCCATTTTTTCCTGGTACTGTTACTTCGAAGACGCCAAACTCGTTCTTCGTCATTGGCGTCGCATCACGGTTCCAGCCATTGAAGTCGCCGATGAGGTATGCTCGCAGGGCGTTGGTGGCCCACTCGCGGTACACTACATCGCCATTCTCCTTGACCTGGAAGCCAAACTGCTCATAGCCCTGCGCGGTGTTAGCTGGACAGCGGGCCAATTGCAATTGGTGGTGCTCACCCTCGAAAACTTCTCCATTCCGCCTTCAGTCTCGTCAATTGTCTTGATCCATTGCTGTGCTTTCGCAAAGCGGCTCTGCAGCGAGCCCTTGAATGGCTCTAGATATCCGTCGAGCTGGATGATGCCTGAGGAAGGTCAGTTAGCCAGCCAGCCAGGCTGTTGACACCTGTCCAGACGCTGGAATACACACCAGTTCCGTCGTTTGGAATCTTTCCAGGCGCATTGTCAGTGACCGAGTTTCCTGCGGCTGCGTTGAGCTCCATGTTTGCGATGTGTGAGGGAAGAAGCGCAGTGGAGCCTGATGAATGCTATAACCAGCAGGATGCAGGGAGCACGGCTTTTTGGTCAAAAGAGCGCAAGCTTGCGCTCAGACATATACAAGGCAGAAGAAAAGTCGATATTTGCGGGGTCGTGCTCCAATTGCTGAGCTGCACCTCTCAATCAAATCGACGTGTTTGGACTCAACGTCATAGCGCGCCTATCGGGATCCAGCATCGCGCCCACGCCACTTGCCCAACAACGCGTATCACAGCAGTCGGGCGGATTTGCGCTTCGATTTGCTGGGGCGTCTGCTTGCCTGGATGCGCGTCACTGTACAGCATCAGGACTGTCCACAGAAACTTGCGTACGGGAGGTTCTCAGTGGAGCGGAAGCATTGCATCACGGCCCGAGTAGCTCTTATCAGGCAAGGCAGGGCAGGACTGGGGAAGGGAGCGGGGCAAGCTGTCACGTCGGCTCAATGCGGAGAAATCGCGACTTAACCTCGACCGGCGCCACCTGAGCTCCTCTAGCGTTCGTGACCATTGTCTCGTTCGCGCAATGTGACCGTCCTCGCGACGTACTCTCTCGTCATGATACCAGCAGTGCGCACTATTCGTGTCGTCGCGGCCTCTCCACCAGCCAGGGCATCTTGCCTCGCCCTCTACAGAGCTGGCTGCCGAGCTCGCGCCTTGTCCACCCGAAGCTGCCTCCAGTCTTCATACAACCGCTCCGACTTCAGCGGCCAGGGCTTCACGTCCTCGTATGAGACGGAGCTGCCAACGCGGGGCCCGTTGGGCGGCACATCCAATGTGGGAGGAAGCCCCATCACGCCCAAAGGGCTGAGACAGCACCTGGATCAGTTCGTGGTCGACCAGGACCGCGCAAAGATTGTGCTGAGCGTCGCGATCCATGAACACCATCTGCGTGTGCAAGAGCTGCGGAGGCAGAAGGAGGAGCAAGCTCGGCTGGAGGCCCAAGCACAGAGGAGAGCATCGATGTTCAGGCATCCTGTAGAAGGTAGCTCCAGCCTCCCTTTTATCCGTGTCTGTGCCGTGATGAGCGTGCCTCTCTGCGCAGGGCTGTGACTGAGCAAGACAGATGAGTTTCCAGGCCAACAGCCGACTGTAGAAATGTATACCCACAGCGATCCTCCCCCGTACCACGAGCCTCTCTCGTATGCGCAGACGACCTACAACCACCGAGTAGAGCCTGAGCCACTGTTGGACACAAGCCCGACTCCACTGCGCCTGGACAAGTCTAACGTGCTGATATTGGGCCCTACCGGTGTTGGTAAGACATTAATGTGCAAGACGCTGGCAAGGTCTCTGGGCATCCCAATCTCCATATCGGACTGCACGACCTTTACGTCAGCCGGATACATTGGCGACGACGTAGAGCAATGTGTGCACCGACTTTTCACTGCTGCAGGTCATGATGTGGAAGCTGCGGAGCAAGGCGTGATCATATTAGACGAAATAGACAAAATCGCCAATGCCAAAGTGTCACACGGAAAGGATGTCGGAGGCGAAGGTGTTCAGCAGGCCTTGCTTAAAATCATTGAAGGTACCACTGTGCAATGTCGAGCAAAGGTAGAAAAGGGCGCGGGGAGAAGTCCTGGTGGTCTGTCTGGCAGTACTGGTGGTATATCCGGAGGCCCTGGTGGTAAGGAAGAGATATTCAACGTGAGAACTGACAACATCCTGTTCATCTGCACCGGTGCCTTTGCCAACTTACACAAGGTCGTGCTTGACCGAAAGACGATGGGTGGGATGGGATTTGGAGCATCAATCCGATCGTCAAATGCACACAAAGGTACTGACGGAGTGATGCTAAAAGGAGCAGATGCCATTCACTTCAAAAAAGACTCGCCCTTCTTCGTTCCGCCCGAAGCAGAAAACCACAGCGCCCCCGTTAACCAGAAACGAAAAGGAGAAGCGAAAATTAACGTCCTCGATCACGTCCAACCTTCTGACCTCCAAAAGTATGGTATGATCCCTGAGCTGATAGGCAGGATTCCCACAGTGTGTGCTGTATCAGCTCTCGACGAGGAAGCGCTGGTCCGCGTCCTCACGGAGCCCAAAGACAGCCTACTGAGGCAAGAGGAGCACAAGTTCTTTCTGCGGAACATTGAATTGCGATTTACGAATGGTGCATTGCGAGAGATCGCTCGCAAGGCCAGTAAAATGGGCACGGGGGCTCGTGGTCTACGACATGTCGTCGACCAGCTGCTTCTACAGGCAAAATACGAGACACCGGGTAAGTTTAATGTTCGCTGCTCATGCGTAGTCAAAACTGATTTTTCTCTTAGGCTCGACCGTTAAACACATCCTCGTAACAGAAGATGTCGCGCTTCTGAGGATTGCGCCCCTATACTTTCATCGCGGGCAGTCCCCGGCATTCCAGGCCATGATCGTCCAGGAAGAAGAGAGATGGGATGAAGAATTACGACGCAACGATGACGCATTGACTGGCCACGTCAACACGCTTGAGGAATACAGGAAAGCTGGAGCGGCGGGTAGCTAGATGAATACATGTTTTTGGCAAAGATATTCACCCCCTTAATCTCTGCCATTAGAAATAGCCCCCTCGTGCAAAATAAAATCATGTACGTATGTGTATCTATGTATGTGCACACACACATACATGAATGGGTATCAGTAATCTCCAAAGGTTTTATTTATCTTCGGATCCTTCACAGCCACAGCTGTGAAGCTTGGACTAAAAGCTGCGCAGATCCGGATACCTCTTTTCAGCAGCTCAGCTCAGCTTAGCTTAGCTTAACTTCGTTTCGCTTCGCTTGACTCTCTCTCTTTGCCAAGTAACAAGAAGCAAACAAAGTGTATGGTGCAATTTTAGGGCCTCCCTTCAATAGCGTAGTTTGTAGTCTGCAAAGAAGCCATCCATCAATCAAGCAATCAATCAAGCAATCACTGTGCTTTAATCAAACAAAAAAACTCGTACGACACTCACCTCATTTGCCCAAGATCGTGTTTCTTGGGACAAAAAATGCACGGTATCGTCACGTGCACAAGCCACGTTGTTTGTTTGTATGGTGTTCTGCAGGCATGATGCGTGGTCTCTAGTTGGAAGTGAGGCTTCTCGGGATATTTATGCGCACCAACGAGAATGGCGCCAGGTTGGTGCTCGCTGACACGCGGATACGATGGTGCGGGGAGATCCGTCCAAAGTAAATCGCAGTGGGGGTTTCGCGAAAAAAAAAACAAGCAGGCCAAGGTTGTGTGTGGGCTGAGTTGTGTGTCATGTTTGATGTGATGTTTGGTATTTGATGCGAGCGCTACAGAAGGTGCAGTTGCCGTGTTGGGGAGGCATGGTCAAGACGGAATCACGGCACCAGCACATTGCACGCACTGATTTGATTTCGAGGGTTTTTATTGAACCATCTAAGATCGATTGCTCATCGCGGAAGATGTCATTAAGCAAAAGTACGAATAAGTCTATGGTTATTACAAATATATATCCTTCAAACCCAGTCTATCCAGTGAGGTTGGGGAATGGCGATGCTGCACAAAAAAAAAGTGTGGTCGCTCTCGAGTGTTTGATGGCATTGCATTTGCAAGCTCATCGTGCCGTTATCCGTTACTCGTTTGTCTCCATGGTCCCAAATGCCAGATGCTTACAGAACTCCGTCCAATGCCCCTTAAACTCCGTGTTCATAAATCATGCATTCATATACATAGTAAGGTGCCTTACTCTTCAAAGCCGTCGCCCATAAAAAATGTTGTGTTGGTGCGCATACGCTTGCTCAATTGGCCACCTTGGTCCCAGGATGGCGACGCTGGTCTGGAAGGGGCGCGTGATGGGGGCTGCGAAGCAAACGACTGGTGATGAGAGTTGCTCGAATGCGGGTAGTTGTAGTTGAAGTGCTGACTGAAAGTGTCCATGGAGTGGGGGCGGTGAAGCGCGTACCCAATCTGGGGAGGAACTTGATCTGTTGGGCTCATCATGGGGGTGGTGTAGTAGCTGCTCTGGTGGCGTTGATGGTTGCCGTATGTTGAATTTGCAGCTGGGGTGGAGATGGCAGGGGCTTGCACGGCGGTAGGAGAAAAGACCTGCAACGGAGCCTGGTAAGGCGTCTGGGGTAACCCAGAAAGCTCGACACCCTGATTGAATTGTAGACTACCTGGAACCATTGGGCTCTGGAACTGCGGCATGAGCGGTGTGGAAGGTTGTGAATATGGGTCGAAGGCGTTGTTGTTATATTGGTAGACAGGGACAACGTTGGGTGCATACTGAGTGGGTACAAAGACCTGCTGAGGCTGGGCAGATTGGGTTTGGATCATCAAAGGTGTCGACATAACCTCAGTTGATTTCTTCTCTTTGTGATCATCGGTGATGTGGATGATCTCCGACATGTGCTGGTTAAGCACATTGTTCTGCGTGTCACGCAGGGTGAAGATGATCCTGTATCCGCCGGGCGACTTCTCTTCCTGGTGCCTGCAGTAGCAGACGATCCGCAGTGCAAAGTCCACTTTCTTGGCAAGTGGGGAGAACTTGGCATCCGAGGCATTCAATTCTTGAATCTCCTTGAATTCCTTTTCGTTGATGGTGATGATACGCTCATCGGCGTATTTCTCCCACTCGTCCTCTTCTTCCTGTGTGCGCTTCTTCTTACGCTCAAAACGCTTGGCTTCACGTGCCTTGCAGCCATCGCAGATAAGGACAGCGCCCCCGTTCACTGGATGGCACACATCGTCCTTGCTGATATCTGAAATGGCAACTCCTGCTGGTCTGCGGTGAGTCTTGGCTTCGTTGCGAGCACGTCGGAACGCCAGCTTCAGTTGTTCAGGCGATTCGACCGCAGTGGCCAAGACCAGGCAGATTTCAAGACGAATAGTACTGCCATGTGCTTCGTTCTCTCTAGCCTCAGCATCGGTCGCTAGCTGTTTTATCCTAGCAACATTGGGACGAGGGAAGCGAAGAAACCTGACGTGGTCAGGCAGAGGGTCTAGATGGATACTCGCTTTGATCTGAGTTTCACATCGTATCCTCGTCTTGTCAAAACTAGTTGATATCTTGGGTGGGTTTGTGGATTGGGGAATGTGAATAGCATCTGGTGTCTCTGATTGCGACATCCAAGAGGAGTCGTGGCGAACTGGTACAGCGTGTGACGTCTCTGGTGAGTTTGTTTGGCTGTGTTCCTGGGCAAAGTCTCGTGGTGAGTTGGCATTGCTGAATATGGAAGGGTCGGCGTTGGGGGAGGATGTGTTGGAAGCTTGGGAAGACGGCGAGGTCTGGATAAAAGCATCAATGTCGACGTTGTGGTGGCTGTCCATCTTGGTGCAGGCGTAGATTGAGTGTGGGGAGAAGGTCCTGAGATCGACGGCCGAGTCTTGGTTCCTTGCCCCGCGCTCATTCAGGCTGACCGAGTCGTCGATTGTCTGGGGGGAGATGGGATTGTAGGCCGAGAAGCCATGCGACATGATGTCAGTGTAAGGATAGTCGTCGCCGCATTGCAAGTCGGCAGGGTTGACGTAAGCGTCAGCGTCGACAAAACTGAAGGCAAAGTCTTGGTCCATGGTGGCAGTTGCAGGGGACGCGAGAAGAAGCGTCGTGGGGATGGCGGCAGAAAAGAAAGAGCAGGAGCGGCGGAAAACGAGCGTAGAGAAAGGTTTAAAAAGCCAAGTCCCGGGCTGCTGGTACCAGGCGCTAGAGTACCACGGATGAGGGGTTGACAGCGATGTGGTCGCAGGCGGCGCGCGAGGAAAACGCTCTCACAGGCTGCGCGCGGCGTCCAATCGCAGTGTCCAGCTCTTGCCCAGTTGGGCACGCGGTGGTTCGGCAGGTGGGGACGTGTCAAGATTTCAGGACAGACAGAGGGTCGAGGTCGGGGTGGCACACACGTGAGGAGGGCGTGGACGCCGTGGCAGTGCTTGGGTCGAGGGCTGGGCTGGGCTGGGCTGGGATGGAGACGGAGACGGAGACGGAGATGGAGATGGAGATGGGGGAATCGAGGAGAAAAGTGTGGGTTGTGGAGAGGGTGAATGGAGGTTGCAGTCGAGGGCGGAGCGTGGGTTGCTAATGCTATTTCTCTTTTGCGAACAGCACCCCACTCAGCACAAAGGTTCGCCGCCTCTGCGCACCAGCGATCCGCCAAGGAGGGCCCCTGTTACGAGCACCGCGACGACTTGGAGCAAGCCTTGTGCGCGGGAATCTTCGACGACACCAATCGACTCGACTGCATCCGTCCGGCTTAGGTTGCCGTTGGGCCTGGAACGAGTACGAGGGCCCCCCCCGAGACACGACGCTGCGTTGCGGGCTGCATGCGCATCCTGACTCTGGCCGTGGCTCTCGCTGCCATGTCTTTTTGCAGCCTCAGCAACGGCGTGCTCGCTGCCAGAGCCCAGCACAAGTGTGCGGGAGATGTACCTGAACATCGGCGCCGCGTACTGGCGCACGAACCAGGCACGGCTAGCTGCAGGCTCGCTGCACGCTCGCTGCAGACTCTGCCCATGTCCTGGTCGCTGCTCGTTATCGCGCCACTGCGCTTGCTTGTTACTGAAGCGCACAGGCGGAACGAGTCGGCTTGTCTGGTGGGACTGCGCTATTGTGCTCTCCTCTACTCCCAAAGCGATGCATCGTGTCAAGGGCCGGCGGCGTATCACTGCGAATCATCCTGCACGATTGCATCGAGCCAGCGCCGCCCACGTCCAGCGTGCGAGCCCTCCCCCATGGCCGGCTTGCCGGATGCAACTCCGCCGCCCGCTGGGCGCGTCTCCAGTGGAGTCGAGTGGTCGTCACATCGGCCCATTTTGTGGGAGGCTTCACAGGGCTGCTTGTGCAAGAGGAACACCTCTCCGTCGCGCCGCCCACCCATCCCCAGAGCCGAGCGCACAGCCAATCCCATGCCCACGACATGCGACTCGACACCCTGCGCGCTTGTCGGCTTAGGCCAGCACTCTGCACAAACGGACACGCTCGATTGTGAGCCTCTGCTTGTGCGCAATCTCATGTGTAAGAGAAACTGCCAGCTCCGATTCATCAGCCGCAATCCTGGCCCACCGTTGCTTTGACGTCGACTCTGAACCCCAGGATTCAGTCCTAGTGCCCGCTTCCAAGCGGCGAAAAAACGCACACATCGCAGAGTTTTTCGGAACCCAACGACTAAGAGTGCGAATTCGCTCTTCCGATGATCGTCATTAGCGAGCCTTGCACCATATAGCGTCCTAGTCCATCTCATGCCCATTGGCTGATTCTCGGCTCCGGCAACAACGCATCCACCTTCAGCCTCAATCCTTAAAACCGCGAGATACCTTATCCTTGAAGCATCTCGATTTCGATGGTCGTGGTTAATCGTTGCTGTAAATGTCGAGCAGCACTCTTCTCAACATAGATTGCTCACAGTCCTACTACACACAGTCTATCTGTTTCATGCATACGTCCCACAAATATGGGCAGTTGAGGAACCACTCAACAGGCGTTCCCCCGTAGAGTCGCGTAACCCCAGGACCCTGAGCCAGGGCTTTGAATGTGAACTACGGGTCCGTGGGGGCATCTTGAGGGTTGATGCAGAATAATGGTATCATCGACCCAATGGTGTTCATGACTCTTGCGCATAAGACGGCATCTCGGTTCGGCAAGCTGCAAACTTCATGCATTTTGTATAATCTTAAGATGCATAGCTACATATTGTAGACCTGCATTGAGACCAATATTACATGGCTGTTCAACGCCTATCGAAAGACCGTTACTAGTCATTACTGATCTTACCGATCTCAATGATACATGCACCCACTTGAAGGCAAGACGCAGATATCATTCAGCTTCAACTCAACCATGGTTCCAACGTCGACGTGATATTCTCCACCAATCCTGGCGCAGTGCATACATACATGCACAACAAAACGTGGATCCACCACTTTTACGTTTCTTGACCCCATAATTAGACTCTAGTCTCTATAGCGACTTCATTGTTTTTAGTAGATCCGCATCATACGACGCCATGTTCCTGTGGACCAGACTTTGACCAAAGTCATCGTCTTTTTGATATTGGCTCATTATGAAAAGACATTGTCACTCTTGTGTTTTAAGCAGAAACCAACTCTCCAAGTTTAGAACATCAAGTACGAGAGAGTATTTGGACGTTGTAAAACCTGTGATACTACGAACACTAAGAGCATCTGCACCTTCTACGAGAGGAAACATTCTTTATATAAGACTCCTCTCAACGACGATGTATCTTCTAAGAATTTTTTTAACAAGGCTTTGCTGACGCGTGAGTTTGCCAAGAAAGTACGACAGACTTGAGCTAGAATTGGGTCTATTGAAGAAGATGATGCAACTTCACCATACTCAGCATCGAGGAATTCAAGACTTGTATTCCTATCAGTCAAGTGAATGGACGAATTTGCTGTGAACAAGCTACAAACTTGAGTAAACTTTTGCTATGTTGCACAACAGAAGGCTAGCAAACACCACAAGCATCGTATCATCATCTGAGTAGGCATTCTAAGAAGTCTTGAGCACAAATTACACATAGACTGGTTAAGTGTGGGGAGGGCAAAATGACAGCCTTCAGGATATCACTGTTGTGTGTTGAGAAGACGCGAGCCATGCCGTCTTTTTCAGAATGTAGTGCATGGTTCATGAGTAGGAGCACCACAAGGCATCGCGACTTACAAGACACAAAAAGATAACCAGCGTTATTCAAACATCCTAACGTTTCGCTCCAGTAAGCCGACCCACACGTATTTCGCGTTAACCATCAGTATACCGATCAATGTAGGCAGCATCCACAGTTCGGCTCCAAAATATGGAGTATGCCCCCACTGAACCGACCCATTCCTAAACAACAACAACAGAAAGCCCCTTAGGTTGCAAACGCCGATATTTGTGGAGCATCTTGATATTCGCCACCCAAGGTGTCTACCTGTTCTCTGGAGGGCAAGGGTCAAGACATGACAAGCTGCATCGTGTCGTACTCGTCGATCCTGTGCTCCGCCAGACGAAGCATGCAACCCTTCCCCTCTGTCTGAAACACACCAATCTGTTCATTCGACGATCCACAAACACATATCTCCGCGATCCAGCCTGCGGATCAATATATTGCCAAGCCCTTGACATGACAATGACTGCTTCTCATCCAACGTCGGTCTATGCACGCCATAGCCCCTCTTACTGACTATCTGATCCACCTTCTTCCTATCTGGGCATGTGTATCTCTGAAACCAGAAAAGGTCCCTCTATCTATCAGTCAATTAGGCATGCACTTTGCATTCGCAATCCACTCGCGTACCGTCGCAAGCGAATAGCTGCTCGTCGGCAGACACCATGTCAGCTGCAAGAAACTGGTTACTGCATCCAAGCCTTGCCTGCGCCTGCATCTATACCCTGTCCTGTTCTGTGGCTTCCTGCTCCTCCGCGGCGAGGGTCGCATCGTTGTCGGCCGTTGCGGTTCGCATGCAGTTCCCGCAGCTGCTAGTGAGGAGATAACGGGCTCAACGACATGATACGGGGCCAACGCAATGCACATAAGCACAACCTGGCTATAAGTAGGAATCAGGCCTGAGGTACTAGGTACCTACCCCTCCTTTTGACCTGCCTCCTCCGCCTCTGCTGGCGGCTTGTAGATTAGACCACTGCATCTTGCTTGGTCTTATCGCGTACAAGACCAGTGAGACGCCTCTTACGTTTCCAAACACTCCTTTTGAGCCGTCTAGTTCATGGGCTGTTGTGTGCAGAGAGACTACCTAGGCATTCATGCCACGCCGCATTACTTCACCGAGATAGACTAGAGGATCCCTAGTTTTCGCGTCGCAGCAGCAGCACATAAGATTTGTCCAAACTAACTCATGCATATCCGCTTGCTCCTCCACACTAAAAACGCCACTTAGTAATCGCTAAGGCCTGCGGCACAACCCAACACGCACCACCGCTCCTTCGCTCCCGACCCACATCCGCCTGGACAAGCCCCCCAGACAAGGAATCACTCCCGCTTTCCGTGCTCCGTCCGTCCCACGCTTCCGCAGGAGCCCATTAGAAACAGACGCCGAATGCTACCCACTTTCTACAGCACAATACCCGCAGCTCCAAAATAGACGTCTAGCCACACGGAAGAAGCGTTTTGCCCGACACGCGCGGAGAGAAGCTCCGAGGGTAATCATCTACCGTCCCGCCCTCCGACGGAGGATGGCAACAAGTAATCATGACGGAAAGTAACAAGATTCGTAACGAAGGATTTCCCTTTGTGAAAATAGTCAGTCGCTTACGTCTTCAACCCGGCGTCTGGACCCAGCCCGGGACGCGCACCTCGCTTTCGGCAGTGTCCGATGAGCGGTTGCGCGTCGCGTAGCACGGTTCGACAGTCCAGGTCCCCAGTAGCCGTGGCCGTAGTCGTAGCCGTAGTCGTGGGTTTTTGCCGATGTCGTGCCGTTGTCTGAGTTGACGAGGATCTGCCGGCCGGTCCTAGGGGCTTTTTTTTTTACGCGAGCACGGAAATTATAGGGCAGCAAGCTAGTAAATTCAGTTGAGATGCATGCTGGGAAGACAGAGACAGAGAGAGAGAGAGAGAAAGAGAAACGTGGGATGATGTGTACAGTAGGGTGGATTAAGGGATTTGGGGAGGGAAAGACAACGGCGGACGGCCGCGGAAATGGAGAGTCGGATGAGAATTTTTTATGCATGGCGTGAGGGTCTTTTGGGATGGCGTTTGGACGGTTTTGAATGACACCTTGGGGGTAAGTGACATGTAAAAACGCCGACATCGATGACAGCCGCGTATAGTAGATACAAGCTTTTTTTGGGGGGGGGGGGGGGGGGGGGTGCAACTACGAGCGAAAGAGAGAAAAATTTTCCTACACGGTGTTACAGAATATTGATTGCAATCTCGTCAGGGATTCATACAGCCGGGAAAGCAAGAAGACGCTTCATTATTCATGAGTTGTAGCAAATAGATTGAGAAACTCTCTTCTCAAACCTTACCATCCATTACCCATGGTTGGCCTGAATTAATCCTACAATCAATCAGCCAGTCACAACGCCTTGTCCAGCCTCCTCCGAGCAGAAAGTTTCACTATGCATTTGATCGGTCAACACCACAAAGTTAAACACACTTGATGTATTGATGCATTCTTCTCCCACCATAGCTTAACCACATACCCCTACATTACTAATTCTCACCGCTCTACGCCCCAAAATCCATCTTCAATGCAATCCTTGGCTCACCCCCCTCCTCACTTCTGACCTCCCGCCTCGCCGTACCCTGTCCACTCTTTAGCACCCCCTCAGTGAATGTCCTCTGCTCAACACTCAATCCTGCCACTACCCCTCTGAATGCCTCCTGGTCTGCGCCCGCAAGTTCCAACAACCTCGCCGCTGTCTCTTGGGCCGCTTGTGGCTCTTTTTGCGCTCGCGCGAGAAGTGCCGGGATGATGATTTTGTAAGCCACTTGACGTTGCTTAGTGTCAGGCAGGGTTGGCACAAATGCAACGAGCGTCTGTCCAAGTGTTGTGCGTGATTCGTCTAATCCTTCGACATCTGATGGATTGGCGAGGAATGTAAGAATTTGCGGTAGTATCTGCACAGCAAGATCCGTTTCAAACGCTCCTTTCTTTGGGAGAAGTAATAGCGAGCGGCAACATCCTGCAGCCACCTTGCTCGTCATTCTGTTACCAAGACAGTCAAAGAGGCTCGCTATGAAACGCTTGACGAGCGGATCATTAGGAGAGAAAGCCGATGCTGCCGAGCTCAATAGGATAGTAGTCGCGAGAATCGTGTTCTTCTCGCAGGCAAGGGCGGCATCGAATTCGCGATGTTGTGCGTGGCGGAGGACATTGAGGAAGCGTGTTAGTGTTGCGCGGAGTTGTTGGCTTGTGTCCTCTGTGGCCTCAGCGTGTGGAGCCAGGCTGGTGACGAAGCGTTTAAATATGGGCAACGACTGGGGAACGACCGTAGCTTGGCATGCTCCAGTTCCTAAAATAGTGGCAAAGATGTGCAGGATACAAGCGTGAAGATCGGCCTTAATGATTGACGGGAACACTTGTGCGGCATCAACAAGAGCCGCGAGTGCCGTAGTGAGAAGGGCGACAGCTTCTTCGTTCAATTCATGACGAGCTAGATCATAGTTAGTGACTGATGTGTTGATTGTAATTCGACAAGTCTTACCTTTGGTGTTACTGTCTTCCAGGCCAGGTACCAGACCTGACAAGACCAACACCATAATCTTCGTCAACTCGAATAACTGATCGATATCCTCTGAAAGGTTCTCGTCCCCTTGGGTAGTGCTAGAGAATGTCAGTTTGTGATTTTCGGATACCAATAGAGTACCCACCCTTGTTCCCTTCTCGCGGAAGGATGACCAAGACACAGATTCCTCGCAATCTGAACAATGACCGTCTGCACGGTCAAACCCTCCGTGAGTACCAAACGGTCCAGCATGTCCATCGTTTCCGAGAAAACGACTTCCTGGTAGATAGCATGTCCTGAGACCGATGGCCGCAGGATCTTCTTCAAAGCCTGCAGAATCTCTAGTATCTGTTCTTTCGAGGCTTGCAGGTCGCCCGGTCGTCCCGCCAATGCTTCAAAGGCAAGGCCAAATAGAACAAAGAAGAAAGCGACTGGCTCATCGCGATAATTGATGTGGTCCGCTTTGCCGTTAGGAGCCGATTCAGAAAACTCGGTTTTGCCGTCCAGAGCATCGAAGACAAACTCGCTATCTTCGTCAATCAGACTAGCAATTGCATCGACCAGATTAAGCCATGATTCTTGGTAAAACTAGGTGTGTTAGGAATTGTACTGCAAGTAGTGTCTGAATCTCATACCTTCAAGAGAGTTTCGCGATTGAGCGCTGCATAGATAGTATCGAGACTTCCAGACAAAGATGCAGACCCCATAGATGAGGAGATATCAGGCTCAAATCTAAGGCGTGCATACTCCCGGAGTGATGCAAGCCAGAGTGGTGTCAGCTTAGCAATATGTGGTTTCAACACATCGACGAGATATGTTTGTTCAGTACTGGCAATCTGAAGCTCCGCCCACGCCGAGAAAACCGACATCTTGACCATAACTTGCGCATTCGAGCTAAGCCCTCTCAGATCACCGATTGATGCAGCCTCCGTCTCGCCTAAATTTCATTAGCGATATGCGTATTTGTAGTTCACAAGGACCATACTTGAAAAGTTCTCGAGCGCCGACACGAGGAGTTTGAGGATGCGGCCCATCCGATCCACATCTGTCACAATGCCAGTTGCAATAAATGTGGCGCAGACATTGACAGCTTCTGCTGCAAGTTCCGGTGAGGAGTCTGCTGCAAACGCTGGAGTGAGTGCTGAGCCGATCTGTGCCTGATATTGCTCAAGCAGCGTCACTTCAGCGAAATCAGGATCGGGAGTCTTGCCAAATAACTAGGAAGAAAATTAGAGAAGATGGACGATTTTTTTGGTAACAGGCAACGTACCTTTAGTACTTGGTCGATGATCTTCAACCCACGTATCCGTAGCTGGACGACACCAGCTGTGGAGGCAGAGAATGCAATGCGCACCACGTCGGCAACTCTTTGCTGTAAAGCCTGTACGCAGAGTGACTCTTCTCGGAAGGCAGCCTCTTTACTAATCATTGCGACAAGCTCACTCAGTAAGTCCATACCAAAAGTTCGCACTTGCCACTTGAGCAACTCCTGGCTAACCTGAGTAGCATCTCCAGGCTGTGTTCCAGGAGCATTGGAAGCAGCTGCAAAGCCAGCAACCTCCTCGTCCTGTAGATCAGTAGCTCCAGCTTTAGGTTTTGACTCGATAAGTTCTTGTGTTTCAACCTTCTTGGTCTTGGTAAGAACGGAGTGGCATCGTTGAACCCAGGTCGCCGTATCGGTCAGCCCGGTTTGGTGCAACCAGTTGCGCAGGATATTACGCACGACTTCGTGGTCAGGATTACTATCAAGTACGTGCCAAAGCTGATCCTCGAGGCCTGGGTCACCTGTGTTAATAATTTCCTCAGTGTTGCGTCTCATAAGATTGTGTAGACCATCAATGGCCATATCTCGTATCTGGGTCGAGCCACCCTCCACCAGTTGCTGAAGGTGCTTTACATAACCAGAGAACTCCATATGACCTGGAGCATATAGCGATAGATGTTCCTGGCAGCGGAGACTCTCAATACCAATCAACTCATCGTCCTCTGCCTTGAACAATCCAATGAGCGTCATGATCATGTCTCGTGCCTTTGCCATGTCTTGGAGATCTGGGCCAAGAACGTTGATGGTACTGTCTATGCAACGTGCGATGACAGCCGGAGAAGGCAGATCGATTTCGATATTTGACGAAGCCAAAGAGGCAGATTCGTCGTTGTGAGTGTCTGCAGCATACAGTTGCGCGAGCATTCCAAGCGTGCTGGTGACATAGCTGGAGAACGACAGGCCGGCAGAATCTGCAACACGGGACAAACTATCCAACGCCCAAAAGTGGACTACAGGATGCGGGTCGTTACCGAGAGACATGAGAATCCCGAGAACACTCTTGAGATGGTAGCTAGCGGCCATTCCACCGAGCTGGGAAAGTATGCAGCCCAGCGCAACAGCGTAGCCTGACCGAGCATTGGGTTCACGGTTTGCCACAATCTGATCAACCAAATAACTGACCTCGCTTGTGGTGAGTGCATTTCCAGAGCTACTGCAGAGTCGACCCAAAGCCTCTCCAGCAATGTTGCGAACGTAGGGATCAGGGAGGATTACGAAGATCTGTAATTGTTAGTATTTAGAGTTGAAGCGCAATGACAAGCTTACATGTAACAACTCTTGCATCACCTTCTCTACCGCTGGCCCTTTCAAATTTCCAGATGCAGAACGTGTTTCCTTGACAGCTACCTTCAATGCAGCGAGAAGAGCATACGCAATGTTCACCATCATCGCAGTCTTTCTGTTGACATCACGCTGTAGACTGCTAGCGGACAAGAAAGACGTGATTTGCTCCAATATACTTTCTTGTACTTTAGGGGTCTGTAAGGGTAGGCATATCGCAAACAGCTGCAGAGCAGCGTTTACAACTTCAGTTGCTGGTGGATCTGGAAGCTCGGTGGCATCTATCAATGGGCCAATATACAATGATAAAGAGTCGTGTTCACGAGCACTGCATATGGGCGAGAGAAGCTAGAGCGTGTCAGGGGGTTTCTTTAATGTGGTAAAATTTTACGTACGCTGCGGTCGACGATTGCTTCGGGGCCATGTTTGGTGATCCAGTGGTGCTGAGTTCCGGTCTCATGTTCTCCAGGCAATGGCTTGATATCGTAACCCCTGACAAGTCCAGTGACACCGAAGCCGTGGTTGTCCGCTACCTCCCATATGCTTTCAAATGTCCCTGCTGCGCTGGCAATGGCCGTGCTGAACGAGCTGGTGGTGTAGTTGTCAGGGTCTGCAAAGGACGCGACCGCAAATGAAAGTAGGTTCGTTTGAAGTAAAACCTCGCTACTACTAGCTGGGCTTAGTTCTAGAAGCTTAGTATAGCACTGCAGTACTCGTCGTCGTACCATCAAATCAAAATCGTGCAGCTGCAGTGCAGGTGACAAGCGTTGGGAAATGTCGTCGGTTGTCTTCTTAGCCGGCAATGTGTTGAGGAACATGGTGGTGTTTTGAAGCATTGCTGCCAATCGCTTTGTCACGTCTAACGTCAACAATCTGCTGTTGAACTCCAGGAAGGTCAAGATTCCGCCTAGAGCACACTCTCGTACATGTGCCAGAAAACTGAGCTCCAAAACGTTTCGTTGCACCATATTGTCCTTGTTCAGTGGCTTTGGGAGCGCGTTTTTCCATAGCAAAAGAAGTTGCGAAAGATGTATCTTGACGAAATTGGGGCCTAAAGTCATCAAGCCCCCAATCAGGATCCAAGCGACCTGGACTTGGGTTGATGATATTCGCAAGTCGGAATTACTACTCGACTTGAGTAGCGACGTTGCCTGTGAAAGTACCCTTGAATTGACATCCACAGATCCATGAAGTGGTTGGGATGTAGATGTACTAAGCACAGCAGAAAGACCGTTTGCAAGACCGACGCATTTCCGTGGGGACTTCCTCGGGCCAGAAAGAAGACCCAGTTCTCGGTTTACGCTGTTCATGCATATCGTTACTGAGGGTAACAGTTGCAGAGGGCAGGCCAAGACAAAGGAGCGCAGACACGAAGAAGCATAAACCTGGACGCTGTAGCTAGGGTGTTGAAGAACCTGAAGTAGTGCGTCTCGGGAAGAGTCGGAGATCACATTAGTAGCTGATCCCAGACTGTTGAATAGTGACGCTAACGCGCTCAGAGCTCCAATCAGTGTCTGTTTTGAAGGCTCAGGTCGTTCCTTCAGCACTTGAGGGTAGTCCTTAAGTATATCGTTGACGAGAAACTTTGCAGCATTCAGCTGTCCAGATTCTCCAAGCATGTCGCGACCAATAACCGTTTCCAGTATGATAGCGACAAATTTTCTCGCGCTGAGAGTACGGTAGCGGTTTTGGACTATGACTGGGCTGCTGATGAGGTCAAAGAAAAGGTTCCGCGCAATCTCAGGGTATTTGGTCTCGACAACCTGCTCGCCCAAGCCTCTCAACGTTTTCATGTAACAGATAGTGATTCCAGCTCTTGCGCGGTTGCCAGTTGCGGCTCGAACATACTGTGTAGAGAGGAGTTTTAAAAGGTCAGATATCGTGAAGGAGAGCTGTGTAGCTGATTTTCTAGGCGCAGGCGACTCAGATCTCCCATGAATATCATCGTCGCCGTCCACATCGGTACCTTTTTTGCCCTTCTTCTTCATTGTGTTCGATCTGGTCAAGACTGGGAGATCCATTGGCGCATTTTCCGAGTAGTTCTTGACCAGCGCAGCACTGATGCATGAGGCAGCTGCATGTCTGACCGCAGCAGAACTGCTGTCAATAGTCTTCCAGATAGCGGTTTGTAGTTTATCGAAATCGTTTGAGTTGTCGAAGAAGGACGTGTGCCGGATGAGCTGCTCAAGGCAATAGCACGCACTAGTCTGTACCAGTAATGATTTCTCATTGGTACATGCGTTTCTTGCTTGCTTCCATGCATCTCGTGCGACAAGCTCATCAGCCGAGGGCGCAACCCCCTTGAACACTTTCCCCACCGCCTTAAAGATGGTCGCCCTGAGTCCTGTGTGGTTTTGCGCAGATTTGACGAGGCGCAGCAATGAGCTCGCTGCGTGTGGAGAGAACCCTATCGCGCTGTCTCCTGCTGCTTCGAACACGGTACCAAGACAGTGTGCAGCTGCATGCTTCGCCCTAACGTCCTTGTCGCTTTTGCCAGCACCATTGACTATGCCCACTAGCTCGTTGATAGACTCAAAAAGGAGCTTGCGGTCCCCTTTGCCAAATATGCCAGCGAACGCCCCTCCCAAGTTGTTTCGAATTACTCGTGTCGGCGCGGGGGAGGCCAGATTGATGACTTGAAAGAGCTCCTTTTTTATGTAGATTTGGTGCGCTGAAGCTCCATCCCCATCAAGAGAGGCGACATGGCGCGCAAGATCGGACGTGAATGTCAGCAAGTATAGATCCTGCTGTTCTGAAGGGAGAGCATGGAGTTTCTTGACGTCGAGCTCTGGGTTCGTGGGGTCGTCGTTCGGTGGTGGTTCGTCTGTTGCGGAGGCCATGTTCGAAATGAAGGCCCCACACGTCTGGGGCTTCTTGGTATGTGTCGATGTAACAGCCAGTTCACATGGGGCGGAGGACCAGCATGTTGTATGTTGAGGGGTGGGGATGTGAGTGGAGTTGCGGACTCCCGTCTTGGCGAGGTTGATCGTCTCCAACTTTTGAGGCCTGGCTCTGATTTCGACGAAACGTCCCAATTCTCGTTGAAGTCCAATGGCATCAACTTTCCGTAGCGCGACTCGCGCATTTCTCTCCGTCGACAGTATTGGTCAATGCGCCTGCCGTCATGCTGCACGCCCAAGAAGAATACGGATACAGGAGCAAGTAAGGTGTCTAAGCAGCACCCCAACCCTACAATCAGGCCACTCGTATGTTCCTTGAAGCTATACAAATACCCCGTAATATCACTAACATCTGTAGAAAATGGGCATCGATCAAGCACGACAAAGCCAAAAATGACGCTGGCAAGAGCAAGCAGCGGTCCCTTCTCACCCGCGACATCACTCAAGCCGTCAAGCTCGCAGGCGCAAACCCAGACATGAATCCACGCCTCGCGCTCGCGCTCGTTACTGCAAAGAAGAACGCCGTTCCCAAAGCGTCCATCGAAGCGGCCATAGCGCGAGGCCAGGGTCTCTCTACCACCGGCGCAGCACTGGAAACACTTCTCCTCGAGGCCATCCTGCCACCATCAGTCGCTACTATCATTGAATGCCAGACGGACAACAAATTGCGTGCACTTGCAGACTTGAGATTACTTGTTAAAGAAGCGGGTGGCACTGTGTCGTCTGTGGGGTACATGTTTGAAAAGAAGGGACGGATAATACTTGGGAAAAAGGAGGGCATGGGCGTAGACGAAGTCCTAGAACCTGCATTGGAAGAAGGTGTGCTAGATGTAATAGAAGACGAGCAAGGTCGGGTCGTGTTGTACACCGAGCCCGCACAGATGAAAACCACAGCGGAGGCACTAGCGAAGACACTGGATATGGAGATTGAGGAGAGCGAAATCATATACGACCCAAATGAGGACACTAAGGTCTCGCTAGATGATGAAGCGGCGGCAAAGGAGCTGAACAATTTCCTGGATGACCTACAAGAAGTGCAGGGCATACAAGGAGTGTACATGAACTGGACCAAAGGCGAGATCACAGATGAGCTTTGGGAAGACTTGAGCGGAAAGGTTGCTGTTTGATAGCCCTCTTACTCTTACATGTATAAAAAAAATGTATGATACACTCTGTACAAATAAAGTACATGATCCCCCAATATCTTCCCAAACGCCGTCCATGCAATCAATACCAACCACATCGTTCCATGTCAATCGTTTGAATACCGTCTCCACATATCCTCCAGTATAACGCGTGTCTTCTTTCCCTACTCCTGCCTCTCTCCCGCCATCATCTCGCGCATCCTCCTCTCCTCATTCTCCCTCCTGATCTTGTTCTCCAGATTCCTCGCTTTCAATCGCTCCAGCTCCTTGGCAATCTCCTCACGCTCGTACGGAATCTTATGCGTCTGCTCAGGCTTGGGCCAGAAGTCTGGGACCGAGAATTTGCCGTCGAGGTTCGTGCCGAAGTAGTGCATGATGCTGATGGGGAAGAGGATGTACACTCCGAACTGAAACAATTTAGTCTGGGATGGTGCGGTAGAGGGGCCAGGCAGGGGTGACAGACCTTGAAGATCTCGACGTTGGGGCCTGCCATTTTGGGTGCTTGACTTGAAGTGACCGGAGCCGGTGGCGCAATATATCTAATTGGGGTGGTGGAGTGATGAGGTTGAGGATCTTTCGGAGATGGTCTGTGCACCATATGGTGTCGTCGCGAACTTGCGGAGCTTAATGACTTCTTGCATCACGCGTGTCGGTTTTTAGTCTTCCAATTTACAAACGCGATATATTCGTAGCATGGACTCCATTTGTTATCTTGGATCGTATGCGATATCTGATCAAGTTCGCTCTAGAGTCGTACACTCGCGTTCACATGCAGCTCTCAGGACTGATAATTATTTGATTTCTACTATGAAATATAGGTCAACATGAAGTAGAGAATGCTCGACCTTGAATCGCATTTTGCGCTAACTGACCACGACATTGTTTGCTGTCTAATCCTTTGAGGAAAGTATTTACAAGCAACTGATTTGCACATCACAATACAAAGGGTTCGGTACTCCGCAAGCTCGCAATCACGCCCCTGGACCTCGGCTCAGCATTCCATCATCAACAACGAGTCTCACCTTTTCGGTCAGTTAATAAATCAGCACCTCCGTCTTCTCTTCTCTCGTTTCCTTGTTTTACCTCTATACAAATTACCCCCTTCACAATCGTCACCATGGCAGAAGAGGGCATCCTCGTAGAATACCGCGGCAGAGTCGCCATCATCACGCTCAATGTACCCAAGAAGCTCAACGCGCTCGGCGGAGAGCATTACTACAAGCTCTCCGTAGCCATGCTCGAAGTCGCCCAGCACGACGAAGTATTCATCACCGTCCTCACCGGCAACGGGCGATTCTTCTCCGCGTACGTAACAATCTTATTTTTGAATTCTATCACACATCTTTAACCTAATATATCTATCATGTGAAACTTGAAATACTGACAACCTCCCCCCAGTGGCGCAGACGTAACCTTCGGCAGCCAAGTTTCCAAAGATGCATACGATGAGCGCCACCTCTGGCTCCGCTCCTTCGCAGCCAACAACCTCCAAATCACGCACGCCTTCTACACGCACCCCAAGATCCTCGTCACAGCACTCAACGGCCCCGCCGTCGGGCTCTCCGCCGCGCTCATCGCACACAGCGACTTCATCTACGCGGCGCCCCACGCCTACATCTTGACGCCCTTTTCCTCGCTCGGCCTCGTCACAGAGGGCAACGCATCGCTCAGCTTCGTCAAGCGCCTGGGCATCAGCAAGGCGAACGAGGCGCTCATCATGAGCAAGAAGATTAGCATCGAAGATCTTGTTTCCACGGGGTTCGTGAACAAGATTATTGACGTTGGGGAGAAGGGGTCGCCAAAGTTTTTGGAAGAGGTGCTGAAGGAGGTGGACGAGAGGCTTGGGGAGCATTTGAATGGAGAGAGTCTGCTCAAGATCAAGGCGTTAATTAAGAAGCCGGACCTAGCGATACAGGAGAGGCAGGGCGTGGACGAGGTGTTTGGCGGGATGGAGCGGTTTTTGAGGGGAATCCCACAGAAGGAGTTTGCGCGGTTGGCGAGCGGGGAGAAGAAACACAAGTTGTAGATACAAAGATGTTAACGAAGCGAAGAATAGACTCTCGTGGTTGGGACTGAATGATTTATTGATTTTTTGTTTAATGGGTGATGGCTCAACCCAGCGACACGCCTTCGATTGCCAACAGCTCACCTCCCAATTCCGCTGTGCTCAGATTGCTATTCGATGACGGTGGTGGTGGATGGAATTCCTCTGAGGACGGTGGGGGCGGTGGCGGATTTTGTCTCCCGTTTCTCCTCTCTTCTTGCAGCTGGTGCTGGACATAGCTCGAATACCGCAGGCCAACGAACAGGAAAAATGCAGAGGCGCCAATCGCAATTGCCGCACGTCTCGTGAGTACCCAACGCAGTCCCTCGACCTCACTCCTGGCGTCAGAGTTGAGCGCAACAGTGATCTTATAGTTCAGCTCTTGCAGCTACAAATAATGTTAGCAACACACCACCTCAAAGCATTGTCTTAGCATCAAATGAAGGAAAAAAACATACCTTGGTCTCCATAATCCTCTGTTCCTGCCTAACAATCATCTTCCTATCGTCAAACAACCCCTTGAGCTCATCCTTCAGATTCCCCGTCACCTGCCCTAACCTCTGCCCCAAAATGTCCCCCTCATGCTGCAGCGCACTTCTCTCTGTACGCATACGTTCCCTCTCCCCCGCACGCGCATTTCCAATCTCTGTCTTCAGCTCGCTGCATGCCGCGCGGAACAAATATGTCTCGTTTTCCACATTCGACTTCGACACGAGGCCCTCGCGCGCCAAGTCCATGTTGGTAATAAGCAGACTGCGCACGGCTTTCATGACAGTGATGCTTTGCTCAGGCGTGTAGCTCGACTTGGAGAGTTGTTGCACGAGCCCGTATGTGTCGAAGTGGTGGACGTAGGGTGGGGTTTTGAGGTGCGGGGGTTTATGTTGCTCCGGGTCTGTTGGTGGAGGCATGTGGAGGATGCTGTCGAGGGGTTTGGGGTCGCCTGTTTTAGGAGGTTCTGGTGCGGGCGTTTGCGGTGCAGGGTCGATCGTGCTGGGGACCGGGGGTGTTGAAGGGCTGGCGGTAGGTGTTGGGATTGGATGTTCCTCTTCTTCCTCTTCTTCGGCCTCTTTTATGGTGTCCTTCGCGCCGGTTGGAGAAACGTCCTTTGTAACCTCCCCTCCGCGCAGATGTGGAGCTGGTTCGTGTGCGGTTCCATAGCGTCGTGGGATGGGCTCCTGTGATCGGTGCGATGTTGTGGAGAGGTGTCGCTGGAGCGATGCGCGAGTGCGGGCAGGTATCCTCGAAGGGTTTGGTGACTTAAACAGCATAGGCCATAGAAACGGCAATCTTGGGGCAGCCATCTTGTTGTGTGTTGACAACAATGGAATATTCAATTGCAGATCAGATCTCGAAAGTCAAATGCAGCTGAGTCAAGTAGACTTGGCAGGAGCTGTCAGTCGTCATTGTCACATGTTGTGTCGCCCTGTCGGAACGTCCCGTCTACAAGTCGAGTTTAGACATTCTTTTCAGTTCAAACATTATATTGCTATCATACACAGTAAACTAAACCTAAATCTTCCCACCGTTTTGTACCTTCTACATAATACCCGCTCCATCTGATGCACGAAAGCGAACAAAACTTTTCCGGTACCAAGCCCCTTCTTGAAAGCCACAAGACAACGCAAACGTGTCTCAATTTACAAAAAAACGACAAACTTTTATATGTGGCAGTACGAAAACAGCCAGGGTATTGACACGAACAAAGAACAGAAACACCAGAGAGGCTTTTCGAAAACCAACATCAAATGTCATGCGAAGCACTGCTGACGGAACTGCGGTTTGTTCCTTCATTGACATATGTCGCAGCACTCATACGTTGGAACGGGGATGCTCCGTTTTGGTCTCGGGGTGGTGGGCTTGAGATGCCTTGGCTCAGGGCCGGCGATGATGGTGAAGAAGTCACCTGAGACTCGCTCCCACCGTATCGCTCACGCAGACGCTTAATCTCACGGAGACGATTGCGCCATGATGATATCGACTCGCCTCCCTCACGAATGAACCAGACATTCGAAAAGACGCATGAGTTGATGGCAATGAGACGGCAGTATGCGGCGAGATGCTTGCCGCAGAGAATTTTGGTTTCGGCGGCCGGTGATATGTTGGGGAAATCGTGCCTAGAGATGACCTGAACTTTGTAGTATCGGTTTCTGCCGTCGGGATCTTCGTCCAGTCGACGGTCGACGAAGCTCGCCTTTGATTCCGGCGATATAACGATATGAACATAGTTGAAAGCGGAGGGGAAAGTTTCAAAATTGTAAGGAAGACCCGAGTCATTGTAGATAATGTTGACAAGGTCGTTGCCTATGTGCCGCTTCTTGTTGGGGTAGGTCATTTCGTCGTCGCGGTTCGTAGGCATCATTGTCGTAATATGGAAGACTAATTCCAGGCAGCGGTCGCGCCAGCAGTATGTAAATTCACCATCCATATCCGCACGTGTGTCAAGACCGCCAGTATTGAACTTTGCATTTTTCAGGCGCCGAAGTGTGCCTAGGTCGCTGAGGAAAGACGTATACGCTGGTGAACCAATGTCGTTCATGAAGATGTCTCTTTCGTTCGTCTGGCCTTCGCCAATATATATGACACCAACTTTGTAGTTGTCGACTGTGGCGATCCGATCAAATGCAGCGATAGCACGTCGTGTCATGTCATCATCTGGTAGAGGGATGGGAGGGTTCGTTAAATCCAGGGGTGCATAAAAACTCTGGAAGATGTCGTCGGGTAAGATGCCAACATATGACGAAGAGTAGTAGGCTTCAGAGGCAAGCCCAACAGTAAGCGCTACTTGGTGACGTGGGGGTGGTGCGAGCAGCGGTCGTGTCATGAGGTATCGAGTACCACACTGTTGGATATTAGTATGGAGCCCGCGCTCAAGGTACGCAAAGAACTTACAGGTCGACGTGTTGTGATGAGTGAAACGCCCGTCCGTGCTGCCGTTTCTATCGTTAACAAGCCATGTGGTAAGATCCATGTCTTCTTCCAGATTTCACCGTCACCAGGTTTAGCAAAATTTTCGTCGCGCACAGTTTCGTCTCGGTCCGTATAGGCGACCATGGCCATGATGTCCACAATGACTTGACCTTGCTCGTCCATGACCTGTCGTCCAGAATTGTCTGTGTAGAGGAGGTTTTTTGTGATCCAAGGGATTTGCTTTGGACGGTCTTCCATTTTCAAGGCCATGAACCAGAAAGTAATGACATGAAAGGCAAGCGAGTACAGGTAATGGGGCAAATCCTCCTCAATCAGTCTTGACTTCTTGGGGTCCGAAGATGCCGAAAAATCTCTAGAAGCCCCACTAGGTCTCAAGATCCGGTGTCCGTTTTGCGCTGAAATGGTGGTTGTGGCCCTGTCGCGCTGGTCTCGAATGTGCTGCATGTAACGGAAGCACACGCCAAATACCAGCTTAAACTCCTCTTCTCGGAAGTTTTTGAATAGTTCGGGAAGGCGCGCCAGGGATATAAGGAATTCGAGAATGTGGATCGCGGTGGCCGGCTTCGTGACGATTTGAGACATTTTCTGAACAATGCTGTCTAGTGACTTGCTGACGGAGAGAGGAATCTCGAAGCAGCAAACTGATAATGCATGAATACACCATTTGGATGTCCTGTCCCATTGCACAATACCCTGGAGAAAAGCTTTCACTAAATCGTCTTCCTCACTCTTCTCAAAATGATCATGATAGCTGATAATAACAGTCAGAATGTGAAAGAGACAGACTGCCACATCAGCCTTCTTGAGAAGTGTATGCGGAGGAGGCTCGTGAAAGCTTGAATTACGGACTTGTTCGCAAAGAACATTCCTCATCATTCTTAGTTGCACCACACAACTGCGTACCAAGGCCTGATTCGACAGCTGTGGTCCAAGATGAACAAGCACATAGCTGTAAATTTCCCAATCTGGAGGCCTCTGAAGTAAAGAAATGATGAGCTCCAGCCATAATGTCACCTCCATGTCTAAAATGCTATCGCTGAGTGGATATTCTTCGGCGTCAATATGGGAAAACACGACATGACTAGACTCAGGTGAGGGCTCTTCTGGCAGACCTTTGGGGCCAGGATACATCCATAGCGGAGGTACAGGCCTAGATGCACGGCCAGCTGCAGCTGTGGCGCGACCTGTATGTCGATTCAAGGAGGAATGTGGGCTAGAGCTTGATGTCTTGCGCTGTTCACGCCAGGAAGACAGATCTTCTGGTTTGCCTCGATCACTTGGTATACCTTCATCGGTCTTCTCCACTGCAACTGCAGTCTCCTTTGTGCGACACAGCTCTGCGGCTATCCTCTCACCCTCCGACGAAGCGCTTACAGTGAGAGCGAATCGAGAGTCAGCACGTAGACGAAACAACAATTTTAACGACGTCAAGCGGGCATCGTTTTCGTACTTGTCACTTCCAGCGATTCCGCGCAGGGTTTCGTACAGAATTCTGATTTTCTGCGCTGAATTGGTTACACTTCGTGTAAAGAGTCGCACATATGCGGTGGCGATGACATTACTTGGCGATCCAAAATGCGAATCTGATCGAACAGGAGAGGGATTCAATGACCAAGGAGGATTAGTGGCGGTGGAAAGAATCCGTGGCTGATCCAATCGTCTTTGCAACAGTTGTATGATATCAGAAAAGCTAGTTAGTGGCGCTTGATCAGCAACACTCACAGCAAAGTCAACAAGTTCGGCGAGAACCTCGACATCATCTTCACCTTCTATGTTGCTGAGTAGAAGCATCCCACACTGGAGGACTATATCGCTAGCACACAGTTTTTCCACCGTTTCGTACGTGTCCCGCATGGATTGGATTGCCAAGATTCTCAGTGAGCGCGGTCTTGTTACATCTTTGAGAACACGAGCGACCAGACTGCGGCAAAACTTCATCCAATTGCTGTTCGAGGGGCTGAAATATCGCTCTTTTGTGAAGTAGCGGATCGTCTTCTCTGCCGTCTCGTCGCTCAAGCGGTGGGCAAGGCGCAGAAAAAGCTCCATGACAGCTTCTTTGTGGAAAAACTCCATAGTCTCGCTTGTTTGGTCCAACTTCAACAGAACCTGAGATATTTCATTGTCCAGGTTGCGTCGATTGACCTCAGGTCTTATTAGTGATGCTGCTGGTGGGTCGGAGTGAGGCCCAATGTCACCATCAGCGTCTCCTGGTACCAACGGTACTAAAGTTGGAGGCCCCATCGTGTCTGGAGATGTAAGGTTGAAAGTAGTTGAAACCTGCGTGTGGTACCCACCCTTATTCAGAGAGCCATTTTCATGAGCAGAGAGTGACTTTTCGGATGACACATCTTTCTTCGCAGCGCTTGAGTTGTCGTTTGTACCTGCAACTTTGGCGCGGAATCGGTCATCGTCACGCTCAGCACAGGTATAAACAATCTCCAGCAAATCACTTAGATCAGTCTGGCTAAGTAGCAGATCTCTGAGCTTCTCGTTTGCAAGAACCGTATCCACTAGATTGATGACCGACTCCTCTTGGCTTTGATGGGGCTCTTTGATAGATGCTCTGAGCGCATGGAAAAGCAAGGTTATGGGAACCCTAGGTAATCCATTACGTCCGTCTTCGATTAGAAGCAGCTCGAGAACGTATATAGTGCCCCTGTACAAATTATGCTGTCGACTTTTCTGTGCAGGGCCGTCTAGGAGGGTATGTAGGAGCGAAGAGATGGCGGCCTGCCCAACGTGGGACTTGAAGAGGTTGCTCAATGTGTTCCACGTCTGTTCTTGCAGGCGAGTGATTTGCCTGTGTATCAAACACAGGACCTCGAGACAGGGCCTGAGTGCCTTTTTGGGAACATGGACATAAGTGATCACAGTGTCGAAGAGTCTAATGCACATTCCCATGTCGTCTTCTTTGTTCGTTTCTTGGCAGATGGTCATTGCTCGCGTAAGGAGAAGCTCCAGGTCCTCGTCGGTGAGAACTTTAGCGTTGAATTTGCAAAGGTCGATGGCGTACTGGAACACGCGGGCCAGGTTCAAGACAGTTTGAGAAGAATCATCAACACTCCGCTTGCTGTTGGCTTTTCGGCTGGCTTTGCAAGCGTTGAAACACGCGTCCAAAGACGCCAAAAGGAATGGAACTATTAGAGACTCGCAGGCCTCGACGTCTCGTCCATGCTTGGTGAGGGTGGTGACAATCTCGAGTCGCTTATCGAAAAAGCGATCATTTTTGCGTAGAGAAGCGGCGTCGAAAAAGACGGTATGCTCGACAGTTGTGAGATTGGGTAGAGATGCACAGCTTCTGAGGAGCTTGTAGCCCGTCTCTGCAGCCTCGTCTGCCTGTTCTGGAAGGAGCAGGTCACTCGCGATAGACCATAGGCCAAGGATGTTCTGCACAGGGTATTCCTCGAGAATCGTGCATATCTTGTCGGCTGCCAACGCCCTCTCAGAAAGTGGCCGGCTGCTGTCCAGCTGTTCGCAGAGCTCCTCCAACTCTGGAGGCCCGCCGACTATGGGCTGTCCGCTCTTGAGGCCGGAGATGTGACTTATGCGCTGACGGGTACTGTCGGCTGAGCGAGGGCTTGCGACAGAGCCAGGGCGCGCAGAGCCAATGGACGAGTTGCGCGCAGACGTGCCTGCCACAGACGAGAGGGACGGGGGCGGCGTGGTGCTCTTTAGACGACCGCCGGTGAGGGAGCGGAAGGCGTTGAAGAGAGCCTGGGTGGAGGCGCGGCGGTCGGGCGTGCGTGGGACATCTCCGGGCGGCGGAGACATGCGTCTCGGAGTCGCAGAGCGTGTGCTTGGGAGCGGCAATGGTGGGCGTCGCCGGTGCTGCAGTGCGACAGGCAGGGCAGGGGCAGAGTCTGATGGTAGTGGCGTAGGCGCATAGGGTCGGTCATGGATGCTGGGAGGATGTCGGGCAAACGGCGGGGCTGCGAGGGTGCTTCTGGGTGTGCGCGGGCAAGACGGCGGCGAGCAGCGAGGCTCAGGTGCGGGAGGGGGCCATGGCGGGCGGGAAGGCGTCGCCGGGGGGAGTGACGGGCGCTGTCATCTGATAAACGCTGCCTGCTCTGCGACCCTCGCTCCTCTGCGCGCCGCTGCCAGCATGGATCTGGGGTCTTCCTAGCGCGTTTCTGTCTAGCAACCAAACCCACCGCCGCGGCCAAAAGCCTTCCTCCACCCCAACAAACACACACACTCTCCCTCTCTCGCCCCAGGTCATCAGGTGTGTTGCCGTCACCATGGCTGCCGATATCCCCACCCTCTCCAAGCTGCTCGAGGCCAGCATGGACCCGCGCCAAAACAAGCAAGGTGCGTAGCTTTTCTGTTTACTGGCGCCAGTGCTGGTGGAGACGCTGTTTTCCGCGTCTGCCCTGGACTGCTGCCTCTTCTCCCTCTGCATCGTCCCTCTAGTCTTGGCTTCTGCACGTGCTCTGCTCTGTCGCTCGCAGTCTTCTCTGGCAGGGCATGAGCTCGAAGCTGCCGAGGGGGTTTGCTTGCGCCTCAGCAGACATGCCATAGCTACTACTGCACTGCCCCTCCCCAACCAGACGCCAACATGCTCATTCTTCTATCCCCCTGCGCACACACTAACTCCCCCCAGCTGAGCAGGCAATCACTGAAGAGCAGGCAAAGCCAAACTTTTCTCTCTCACTCCTCCACATCGTCGCCAACGACTCCTTCCCCGCAACCACTAGGCTGTCCAGTGCGCTATACTTCAAAAATTTCGTCAAGCGTAATTGGGTGGATGAGGATGGAAACTACAAGCTGCCCCAGGACGAGGTCGTCGCCATCAAGCGCGAGTTGATCGGCCTGATGGTCTCGGTTCCCCAGAACCTGCAGGCGCAACTTGGCGAGGCAATCAGTGCCATCGCCGACAGCGACTTCTGGGAGCGCTGGGACACGCTGGTCGACGACCTGATTTCGCGTCTGACTCCTGACAACTCCACGATCAATAACGGCGTCCTGCGGGTAGCACATTCCATCTTCAAGAGATGGCGGCCTCTGTTCCGATCAGACGAGCTCTTCACTGAGATCAACCACGTCCTGACCAAGTTCAGTGCTCCGTTCTTGACACTGCTCCAAAACACCGACGCACTCATCACCAGTTCCCAAGGCAACCCCCAGGTGCTCAAGGAAGCTTTCACCACGCTCGATTTGCTAGTCAAGCTCTTCTACGATCTGTCATGCCAGGATCTCCCTCCTGACTTCGAGGACCACATCGGCGCCATTTCTAGCCTACTCCTCAAATACCTCGTGTACGACAACGCCGCGCTACACTCAGACGACGACACCGAGTCAGGGCCTCAAGAATACGTCCGGGCTGGCATCTTTGAAGGACTGATGCTGTACATCCAAAAGTACGAAGACGTCTTTGGACCGCAACTCCCTCAATTCATTGAGAGCACCTGGGGATTCCTCATGTCGGTCGGCTTGGAGACAAAATACGATATCCTGGTCAGCAAGGCGCTCCAGTTCCTCACCTCTGTCGCATCCACATCGCACGCCGAGTCTTTCAACAACCAAGACGTACTAGTCCAAATCATTGAAAAAGTCATCCTGCCGAACCTGACATTGCGGGAATCAGATGTCGAGCTGTTCGAGGACGAGCCAATCGAATTCATTCGACGAGACTTGGAGGGGTCTGACAACGATACGCGTCGACGTGCCGCTACCAACTTCCTCCGCCAGCTAATGTCTCGCTTCGAATCCTTGGTGACACGCACTTCGCAAAACTACATCGAGATTTATCTGCAGGACTATGCCAAGAACACCAAAGAAAATTGGAAATCAAAGGACACTGCCGTCTACCTCTTCACTGCAATTGCTGCAAAGGGAACTGCAACTGCTGCACAGGGTGTTTTGAGTGTCAACGAGAACGTCGACATTCTGGACTTTTTCCAGAAAAACATTGCTGCTGACCTTCAGGCACAAGATGCCGAATTGATCTTGAAGGTTGACGCTATCAAGTATCTCTATGTCTTCCGCAGTCAGCTATCGCCCGACCTTTGGCGAGCTGCATTCCCACTCCTCGTAAACCACCTGGGCAACGACAACTACGTCGTCCACACTTATGCTGCGATTGCCGTTGAGCGTGTGTTGTTCATGACAGACAGCAACCGTCAACCTATCATTCCCAAGTCGGATGTTGTAAACCTGTCGAGAGATCTTTTGACTCACCTGTTCAAGCTCATCACCAAAGACTCTGCTCCCGAAAAGATCCAAGAGAATGAGTTTTTGATGAAGTGCATCATGCGTGTCCTCATCTTCATCCGAGATGGATCTCTACCTATTGCTGAAACTGTTCTTAACAACTTCATTGGCATCATCAAAGTCATCAGGCACAATCCCAGCAACCCCAGATTCCAATACTATCTGTTTGAGGGACTAGGAGCGCTCATCCGTTTCGGCGCTCCAAGCTACCCCCAGGTCTTCGAGACAAAACTCTACGAACCTTTCGCTACATGTCTTTCGGAAGGCGTAGAAGAGTTTTCTCCATACATTTTCCAGCTCTTCTCGGCGCTCTTGGAAGCCAACCCATCCGGGGACTTGACGCAATACAGAGATCTACTAGGAGTCATTATCCAGGGATCAGTATGGGAGCAGAGAGGCAACGTTCCAGCACTAGCCCGCCTACTCAGTGCGATGATTGCCCGCGATGCTTCGCATGTCGTTGCTAGCAAGCAGCTTGAGCCTATTCTAGGTATCTTCCAGAAGCTGGTTGCGAGCAAAGCACACGAATCATACGCATTCGAGCTCATTGAGGCGGTTGTTGAATATACTCCGATTGAGGCGCTGCAGCCGTACTTTGTTACAATTCTGCAATTAATGCTCCAGAGATTGTCAAGTCTGAAGACGGAGAATTTCCAGCAACGCTTCATTGCGTTCTACCATTTTGTATCCGCACGGCAAGACAAGGGACTCGGCGCAGATTTCTTTATCAATGTCACTGACCAGGTTCAGCATGAGTAAGTCAATCATTCCAATCTCATTAAACCTATTTACTCACGTTAAAATAGTGTTTTCAAGCCGATTTACCTCACAGTTATCCTCCCGGAAACACAGAAGCTTGCGCGACCCACTGACCGCAAAACTGCCGTGGTGTCCTTCACAAAGACGCTTGGTGATTCACAAGCGTTCGTCGACCGATACCCCAAGGGTTGGGGACTCACTGCACAGCGCTTACTTGAACTCTTGATCAACCCACCTGTGCCTGCTGCCGCAGACGACATTATCCCTGATGCAGATGTTGACGAGCTCGGTTTTGGTGTTGGATTTACCCAACTCAACACATGCAAGAAGGCACCTCGTGATCCATTCCCTGAAATTGCAGATGTGAAGAACTGGGTCGGACAGTATCTGAAAGACGCGGACAGCCGTCATAACGGAAGAATCGCACAGATTGTGCAACAGAGGCTGGATCCACAAGTGAAGCAGGCATTGGGGGCGTACCTATAAAGCGGTGGGCAAGGGATTGTGGCAACGAATTAGGATGAAACATTTGGTTCCTAGATGGATATGATACCAGGGCAGGCAGCGGAGGAGTTCTTATGGATTGGCTAGTTGGTCTCCCGCCATAAAAAATCACGTGCGAGCGAGCGCATATTGTAATAACAACATGTTCAAACAACATTTTGCTCATGTTCGCCCTCTGTTGGTTTTCTTGTGCAAACGTCACTATTGAGAAAAACAGCAAGCGCCTTCCTAAAACGGTAAGGTTTCTCTCGAAAGGGCGTAATGTCTACAACCACGTCTCGAATCTTCTGTTGGTCAACAATTTCTCTGACTCAATTATACTGTCTTGCTGTATAAATCTGTGAACATTCTAATCGCTGCATGTGTTTTCCCTTGCCATTTCGTCAATCTCTCCAAGCGCTCCGTGGCACCAAGTCAAGAACCCCATTGTTCTTATATCAAATCCCCTCAATTTGCAGACCACAAAACCTCAACACCATGGCGACCACTCCAAGCGCAAAAACAGAAGCCCTCTACCAAAAGAATGGCCAACTCTACTCCCACAACAGCCCAATCTCCACCCTACAGCCCCTCTCCTCTCTCCCACAAGACACCCAGACACTATTCAAAGCCCCCGAAGGCTCCCCCTTCATCCTCACCACCCCCTCAACAATCTTCCACGCACAAGGCGGCGGCCAACCGTCAGACACTGGAACCATCAAAGCCACATCCTCAGGGGCAACATTCC
The DNA here is from genome assembly GCA_022701365.1 of Mycocentrospora acerina. Classification (NCBI taxonomy): domain Eukaryota; kingdom Fungi; phylum Ascomycota; class Dothideomycetes; order Pleosporales; genus Mycocentrospora; species Mycocentrospora acerina. Next base: position 407,092 of record JAKUHH010000080.1, read on the forward strand.
ACGTGCACCAAGTGCGCAGAGTCGACCCCGCAATCCTCCACATGGGCGTTTTCGAGCCTTCCGACGCACAATTTGACATTGGCGCCGAAGCACAGCAAGAAATCGACGTACAGAAGCGGATTCTGCACTCGAGGATCCACACCGCGGGCCATGTGATTGGCATCGCGGCCAACATCCTCGTGCAAGAAGGAAAACTGCCTGCAGATCTTGTAGACGGCAAGGCGAGCCACTACCCTGGCGCGGCGTTTGTGGAATTCATTGGGTTGATTCCTGGGGAGAAGAAGGCGGAGCTGCAGAGTAAGGTTGATGAGCTTGTTGCGCAGGATTTGGACGTCAAGATTCATTTTTGGGATGAGGAGAGGGCGAGGAGGGAGTGCACGGGGGTGTTGGAGACGGTTAAGGGGGATGTGGATGATGGGGTTAGGATTGTGGAGATTGGGGATGCGGGGAGTTATCCTTGTGGGGGGACGCATGTGTTGAAGTTGAAGGAGTGTGGGAGGGTGGTGGTGAGGAATATTAAGAGGCAGAAGGGGGTGACGAAGGTTTCGTATGAGGTGAAGGATGCGTGAGGGAGTCGGGGGAGTCGTGATATGAGTTGTTAGATGATGAATGAGCATTGGAATTTATAGTTTAGACAAAGATGAGCTCATTGTAGCTGTTTTAGCAGTCATTTACTCGGCATCGTGGGATTTGTACACGTCTAGATTTTCAAGAAAAAATAAAGTACAGAACAAAAAAGCTCTCGCCCATTGAGAAATTACCCACTGAAAACATTTCCCTTACACCTACACACATATCCAAACTCACCCCCCATCAACCACCCTCCTTCTTCCCCTCCACCCACCCCCCCTCAGGTCTTGACAACAAAAACGGCATCTCCTTCCTCCTCGGCCCCGGCCAATTCACCTCAACCAGAAACTCCCTACACCCACGCACTCCGACCAACGACCTCAACACCCTCATCTCCCACTCCATCAACCACAACACCCACCACTCCTCCCAGTGCGCGCACAGCCTAACATTCAGCAGTTTGAGTCGCGGCATCGCAGCGACGATGCGCCAGGCGTCTTCCCAAGTGGCGGTGTCGTGCGGAGGCAGGTTGGAGAGCATCATGAAGGGGGAGACGGAGCAGGAGAGGTCGAGGGAGTGGATGTGCGAGAAGCGGTGGGTGGGGATGCAGATGCTGAAGGAGCGGAGGCAGTCGAGGTGGGTGAAGGAGAAGGTGTTGGTGGAGTAGAGGAGGGGGGTGGATTCGGAGTAGCTGGTTGGGGGGGAAGGTTTGTTAATTTGGGTCTTTTTTATATTCTAGGTCTTCTTGTTGGAAGGTTGGTTGGGGGCAGGGAGTGTGTGTAGAGGGAAAAAGAGGAGTGTGCACGTACATTTGTCGACAGGATCTGAGAAACGGAACTATATTCCCGTCGGATTTCCTCTTCTTCCACACTCCTGCATCGTCTAGTTTCTTGCGGCAACATGCTCTTGTCCACATCTGTCTGTGCTCTTTGAAAGTACAGCTCCATATCGACTTTGCTTTGCATCTAATGTGTCCCAGCCTTTTCTTTTTGAGCACAATGTGAAATGTGCTATTTCCCAGTATGTGGTAGTAAATCATGTCGCGCAGTTCGCGGGGTAGTTGCATGAGTCTGGACTGTAGCTGATCTGCTGTTCTTCTTGTGTGACCTATTGTTTTTATGCCGTGTTGGAAAGGGGGAATGGCAAGACTGGAGCGGTACAAGGGAAGGGGAATGGGGGACATCATTTGTCGTCGTTTAAAGTGCCGCATTCGTTTCTGTGTACGTGACTCATGTCTGAAGTACAAGGCGCATGTGTGATAGACTATGAGTTCTAGGATGAAGTGGATGAATGAGAGAAGGAGGGAGAAGGGCAGAAATAGTAGAGCAGGCATGAAGAATGATAGCGAACGGAAAGAGTGGTGATTTGTATTAAAGATGTCAGTGAAGACAATGTGTGCACTTCTGGCAAAGGAGTGGAGTATAACATGGAGTGTTTTGGAAAAATAAAACAATGGCAACAAAAAATTAGAATCAAGTGGTGTGGAAGACCTAGAAAACTGGTACGCAACCTTCAATGACGTTTGTACCTGAGCATTGATGCTGTAGGGTCTAGACGCGGTATTGTGTTGGAAGAAGAGAAGCATGGTTGGATGCTGCGGTGTGGTACTCGCTTCGACGCATGCATCAACCATAAACAAACAGTTTCGATGTGATGATTTGCGAACAGAAGCAGGGTTTGCTACTTCAACTTCCAAACACATTCCATAGCGAACTAGTAGTGTGCAAGAGATAAAGAGTAAGACATGGTGTCAGGGTTGCCAGTGCCACATTCCTGTTGATCATAATTCTCCAAATTTGACTAATCCAGGTATAAGGTAAGAAGTTCCGCTGTCTTTCAATTGGCACTTCTAATGTTCGAGCCCAAAGATGAATATTGGTAGAAGTCCAGGCAATCACCGAGAGACTGGTAAGCCAAATTTTATAAAGTTGAGGGGTTTTAAGGGAGATTCGGATCGCCCTACGTTGTCCGGCCAGTGGTTCGAGGCCAGGAACCATTTGTGAGACTATCAAGAACTCCGTTATGCCTGCTCTTGCAACATCAAGCATATAGCATCATGTTTTATCTGGCTTTCCCCATATTACATTATGGGGCTAGTTGATATGTTCTGACAGTAAGGTTTGCTTAGAGACCAAGTGTGGATTCTTGATGTCAAAGGGGCTCACCTGATGCTGTCAAATATGACTTGGATGCATCATGCATTCTTAGCTGAAGGTTGAAACGTATAAAGAACAAAAAAGGCAAACAGACAACCCGTGACATCGTCTTGTGTTCGTACTACTATTCCCAGTACAAAAGGTGAAAGGCATGATGGGCAAGGTCAGCCAATCGTGGGTGTTGTTGCAGTGGGCACAGCAGAAACAGAGAGAAAGGCATGAATTGTGCATTCTTCTCGAATTGGCACGCGGGCTTACAAGTGAAGCGCGGCAGTTGCAGTGAATTGCACAAAAGTAGAGCGTGCTTGGAGGGGTGGTTCAGAGGAGGAAGGCGCCAGTTCAAGCACGCGCCACAGCAGAAAGGTATACCGAGCGGCCAGGGATGGCAGGTTGGTGCTCTGATGCTCGTCTAATCAATGTTATCCATCTGAGGCGATCAAAGTATGTGCTCTACTATTCCACCTTTGTGCCTTGGCATTGTGCTCCTGTCATTTCTCCTAATCAATGGAGTCTAGTAAATTGCAAGCCAGGCAGCGATATAAGACCAGTCAAACCCCTCGCAATCAAAAGGTGAGGAGAATGCTGGGTTGACGTTGGTCTTGAAGGAATGCCCACACAGTCTTGGGTATCTCCACATACTACGAGTGCGACTGGCGATGGATTATGACATACGTCTCCATGACACTCGGCACACAAAATGCACACGTCAGGGATGCAGATGGTGAGAATCGAGGTTGGTTGCAGATGGCGTTGTCGCAGACACGATGGAGGTTTAGGAAGCCAGACCGCGGCTTTTTACCGAGTTGCTGGGAAGTCGCGTCTCTCGCGCATCCCAACTCTTGCGCCTACGCAGACTCTGGAAGCCAAGCAGCCGCCATTCTAGCTGTGATCAAGGGAAACAGACAGCTCGTACCGCCCTCGAAACTGTCTTAGCTTTGCTGGAGACAGCCCTCATCCAACGTCTGCATCCGCCCGTCATCTTCATCCTCATCGTCTCGAACCGCGTTGCGACTGTCTAGATACCCACGCCCACACCCGCACACTCACACGGCCTCGACACGTGCTACTCTGCCAGCTGCACGGCTACTCTGTGCAGTCATATGTGGCTCGGACAGTCCCAGTAAATCTTCCGGTCGAGCGTGGAATCCGCGCTGCAAGAGAGAGCGACGCCTTGCCCACCAACATCACCCACGGCCACACGCGCACCACGACCGCTGCCCATCCACTGCAAGCAAAGCTATCTAGCGTCTTCATAAGCGTGCTAGGGACTATGAGGTGAACCGGGTCATCACGCGTCAACTTGTAATTGCAAGCAGTCGGGAGAAAACGCTTGGCGTCATTTGCTCTCGTTGCTTTCGCAGGAATATCCTCACATTCGAATTTCTCCTCCACGCTCGCCGCCACCACCGCCAACACCACCACCACACTTTGTCGCAAACACGTTCGCTCCCGAACATGTCAGACACTGCATCAGACACAAAAGCGGCTCAACTTGAGCCGGAGCTGCGAGATATGAAGCTCGAAGTAGGTGCAGCCCCAGGGGGACTGGGTGAGGGGGGCAATCCAGCACAAGTAAAGGCCGAGGATACAGACGACTCCGACCGCGCCCTTACGCCCTCAGTCTTGCATCAAATCAAGTCACGCTCAAAATCCCAGTCGCCATTTGTGAAGGGACACAAGTCGGAGGCTGCGTCACCCGCGAGCGCTGAAGAGGAGATCGTCGGCGGAGAGGTCGTGCTCAAAATGTCGCCTGGAGGCAAGGCACCCAAGCTCTCGCGAATCGCGTCTCAGACTCTAGTAAAGCGCCAGATACCACTTTTCCTCGATTACCCCGATGCTCTCGAGACGGCCAAGGAGACATTCGAGATCCTCCCAGAGTGCACATACTCTAGCAAAAGCATTGGTTCCACCGACCCTGCCTTGGAATGTGACTGCTCAGAAGAATGGGGTAAGTTAAATCACACAGGGCTAGCCTGGCAAGCCATGACATTTGCTTACTGAGATGCGCAGACTCGATTACCAAGATCAATGCCGCTTGTGGCGAAGATTCTGACTGCATCAACCGGCACACCAAGATGGAGTGCATCAACAACTGTAGCTGCGGCAGAAAGTGTCAGAATCAACGCTTTCAGCGCAAACAGTATGCAGATGTTACCGTAATTAAGACCGAGAAGAAGGGATTTGGCCTTCGTGCCAACAAGGACATGGTGCCCGGCGAGTTTATCTTCGAGTATATTGGTGAAGTTATCAATGAGTCTCAGTTCAGGAAACGAATGTTGGCTTATGACAAGGTATGTCATATCAGAGCATAGCTACCCTGCATATTTCTCGTCAAATGTGACTTTGAAAGGAATATCGAGACGTTCGTGTCTTGGCATGAAGTCGTTTTCCCAACTGGGTCGTGTACTAACTGTTTCATAGGAAGGTATCAAACACTTCTATTTCATGTCGCTTAGCAAGGTATGAAAGATCTATGCCAAATCTTATTGATTGACACCATCCTAATTTCGAAAAGGGAGAATTTGTCGATGCCACCAAAAGAGGGAATCTTGGTAGATTCTGCAACCACTCTTGCAACCCCAATTGTTTTGTAGATAAGTGGGTTATAGGTGACAAGCTTCGCATGGGTATATTCGCGGAGCAACGAATCAAAGCTGGCGAGGAGCTTGTTTTCAACTACAATGTCGACCGATACGGGGCGGACCCTCAACCCTGCTATTGCGGAGAGCCGAACTGTTCAGGATTCATAGGCGGGAAGACTCAGTCTGACAATGCCACAAACCTCTCACACGCCACGATTGAGGCGCTTGGTATTGATGATGGCGACGGCTGGGATACAACAGTGGCAAAGAAACCTCGCAAAAAGAAGGCTAGTGAAGACGATGAAGAGTACGTCAGCAACTTGCAACCTCGTTCGCTCGAGGATGACGGAGTGCCAAAGGTAATGGCTGCTCTACGGCAATGTACAGAAAAGTGGATTGCGGTCAAGCTGCTTGGGCGTATACAGCAGACTGAGAATGAAAGGGTTGGGCACCGTATCATCCGCATGCATGGTTACGAGACCTTTAAGAAAACCATTACAACATGGATAGACGATTTCAATGTTGTTATGCAGGTTCTTGATATCCTCCACAGGCTCCCACGCATAACTCGGAACAAAATCCAAGATTCGAAGATTGAAGAAGCTGTAGAGAAGCTTAAGAGCTGTGGAGATGAGCGAGTGGAAAAGTCAGCTGCGACTCTTCTCGGTGCTTGGAGCAAACTCGAGATCGCGTACAGAATACCCCGCATGAAGCGAGACCCAAATGCCAGTACACCAGTTCGAACAGAGAATCATTTTGAGCGACGCGAACGGGGTCGTGAACGATCCAAATCTCGCTCAAAGTCACCTTCGATCAGTGCGCCCAAAGGCCCGTCTTCAACAAATGTACCATCAGGTCCTCGCGGCTTAAATGCGCCAAGAGGGCCAGGCGGCTTCTTCGGCGCTGCTCGTCCACCACCTCGACCCCGGCCATTCAATCCTCTTCCCCCTGGATGGTTTCAGGCTACGTCAGACAATGGCTCAACCTACTACTACAATGCCACAGGCACAACGCAGTGGCAGCGACCAAGTCAGGCTGCAAATCAACCGCCACCGCCACCCCCGAAATCGAAGACAGATACGCAGCTGCTGCAGGATATCATTGCCAATATTACTTCAAACGTAACACCCACTGCACCTTCCATATCAACTACCCCACAACCAATTGCGGATGAAGAGAAAGGGAAGAAGCCTAAAAGCGAGAAATGGCGAAGCCTTCCTCAAGAAAAACAAGAGAAACTTTACGAAGCTACTGTAAGTTTGTGATCCATTGTTCCAAGCTCATCTAACATGTGCAGCTTTCTCCACATATTATGGCAGTCACGTCTCAATACCGCAAAAAGTTTGAAAAAGACGACCTGAAGAAACTGTCCAAAGAGGTACGTACAGTTATCAACTCTGATTCTATCGTCACATCTGACAGCCCGTCTAGGTAGCCAAAAAGCTAGTCCGTGGCGACTACAAATCAGGACGCGTCAAAGACCCCACAGCAAAACTTTCCTCCAAGCACGTAAATACCATCAAGAATTTTGTGAAAGACTTCATGGCCAAAGCTGCGCGTAAGAAAGACGAACGTCATGATCAAAAGGCCGCGCGCGCAGAAGCAAAACTACAAGCAGGCGACAGCACCAAGTCCCCAGATACACCCCAGCTTGTTGACACAATCATTGAGGATGCCGATTATGCCGACAACATCAACGATGAGGATAATGACGACATGTTGGACGTCAAACATTCACTCACTACTTCTGCCTCACCCTCAGACTCGTTGGAACTCAAGCGCAAGAGAGAAGAAGACGGGCTTCTTCTTGACGAGTCAAAACGCACAAGAACGGAGGAAATGCTGACCCCACCTGCGCCACCGCCGCCTCCTCCGCCACCGCCGCCAACCACGGAAATGCCTCGTGGCGAGGAAGAGGAGGAGCGCGGGTTTACGCCCATGGAGGAGGATGCCAATGGCAATGGCGTTGGGAAGGTGGGAGCAGAGATTATGTCCCTCAACGGCAGGGCAAGTCCGACGCAACTTGCTACTCCACCAGCCAATGTACCGGGGAGAGTTGGTGGAGAAAAGGAGTAAGCGAGAAGTGTATTATTTGGGAAAAGTTTAAGAGTTGGGGCTAATCTATGGTGTTCTCATTGTTTGTTATGGAGGAGGTAATTTTCTTCTTCCCTATTCTTGGTTGACCCGGCAAAAAAAATTACATTTTTAATAACGTTTGTTTTCGGTAACTGTGTATGGGTGGGTTGGTGGGTGAATGGAAGGATGGAAGGATGGGATGGCGTTTTTCCTTCACCTCCCCTACGATAGTACATGTCTATGTTTTAATTATTTGATGTGTGTAGGGAGGGAGATTAGCACATAGAGAGAGAAGGACGGGGGACCACCAATCATGTAAAGTAAAATAGAGAAAAGTAATAAGAGTAGCAGAAGTAGTTACCTGACATGTCCTTTTCGTTTCTCAAATTGTTTAGTATTTCCTTGTTTCATGTCTTCATTTCACCATGTTGCTATTTCACCGTCTCCTTGTCGATATGAAGGTAGGTAAATACGCTCATTTGTACGATCAGTCATCCTCGCGGTGCTTGATAGCTGTTATTCCCAATGTGTCTCTGACTGCAGTCATCAAGATGCGGACTGCAAATCTAATTTTCAGATACTAGTAATTAGGATTTACAACAGTCGACTTCTTTTGCATTATAGTAACTAATCAGAATATGGTATGGAAGAAAATGGTATATTTGAATTTGAATGAGTTTTTTCTCCTCATAGCAGTGCATCACGATTGTGATGGTGATTGAGGGGAGGCTTGGTGTAGCCATGCTAGTAGCAGTTGACTGTCTTTCGCACTTCTGGTAATTTTCTCCACGCATGAGGCTGTTCACGACTTGTATCTTTTGTTGCACCGCACAGCCTATGGCAACATACGCTCACTTTTGCTGTGGGGAGTCGGTAATAGTTTTAATTGTTGTGAAGAATACATGTCCACAGTACATGCTAAGGATGATTTATAAATAAATTCACGAAGAAAACTTAAAACAAAATACTGTTGCATTTGATTTGTTCAGTTGCTCGCAGCAAAGGATACAAGATAGTGGAGTCAACAGTAGAAACGAGCTCCTTCGGTGCAGGGGGACGGCCCGCATAGGCGATGCTGTGGGGAGGTGCGCTAGCGGCGGCAGACGATGCACCAATGAGCGGGTAGATCCTACCATCCACCTCCACAGAGGCGTTCGACCTCCACTTAACATACCCACACAGTTGGTTCACAACAGACAGGATGCAGAAGACAGCTGCAGTTCACATACAGCCCTGCTCGCCGGCGCTACAGCTCAGCCGTATACGGCGCAGTGATCAGGCTGCCTCAGCCTTGTCCTCCTGAGGCAACTGCCATGGCTTCAAAAGAGCATGACGTCGCCTTTCTGGCTTGCGACACTGTCTTGTATACAACAAGTCCATTTTAGCTTTGGCATAAATCAGCAGAATGCCTGCCAACGACCTGCGCCTGCTCGCCCTTGATGGCGGCGGTGTACGCGGCCTGTCCGCCCTGATGATCCTCAAGCAGCTCATGGAGGCCGTCAATCCCGACGCGCCACCCAAGCCGTGTGACTACTTCGATATGATCGGCGGAACCAGCACGGGAGGGTGTGTCGATGTGTCTACGAGTCGAAGATGTATATGTACTGATTGACCAGACTTATTGCCGTCATGCTCGGCCGGTTAAGGATGAGCGTTGCTGACAGCATCACCGCTTATCTGACCCTCTCGGAGCGGGTATTCCGCAAGACAAGGCACCGGGTGACAGTCAAAGGCAAAGTACAAGGACGTTTCGACTCAGAAGAGCTAGCACGGGCTGTGAAGGGGGTTGTCAAGGAGCAAGGCCTGTCAGAAGATGCGCTGCTAAAAGACGGGCCTGAAGCAGGCTGCAAAGTGTAGGCTAGTAATACATCTAACAATCGTCTGAGCTAATTTCTACAGATTCGTGTGCGCGACAAGCAAGGAGACCAGCGAGACTGTCTGCCTTACTAGCTACCGCACCCCACGCGGCAACACCGATCTCCTGGACAGCGTGAAGATCTGGGAGGCCTGCCGCGCCACCTCAGCGGCATCAACATTCTTCGACCCGATAGAGGTCGGGCAATTTGGCGAGGGGTTTGTTGACGGGGCCACAGGGGCTAACAACCCAGTGCGCGAGGTGTGGGACCAGGCCCAGCTGGCATGGGGCCCGGAGCCGCTTGAGGGCCAGATCAAGTGCCTGGTGTCAATCGGAACAGGAGTGCCGTCACTGAAGCCGTTTAAGGACGACGCTTTTCACATTGGCGAGACGTTAGTAGCGATAGCGACGGAGACAGAGCAGACAGCTGAGAGGTTCCGGCGCGAGAGGACGCTGCTAGACAGTAGTAGACGATACTACCGGTTCAATGTAGTACGGGGGCTGGAGGACATTGGGCTGGAGGAAGCGAAGAAGGCTAAGGAGATAGCAGCAGCTACGCGGAGGTATGTTACGACGCAAGAGGTGTATAAGCAGATGCAGGCGTGCGCAGGAAACATCGCAGGGCGAGAGTGTTAGTCTCAAAGTCTTGTTTGTGAATCACAGCATGTAGCTAAATGACTAACAGACTTTGGCAAATATCGCACTATCTTCAGCCTTGAAGGTGTGCCGCGCGTGAGCACGTTTGTAGACCGGCCGACAGAGATGGGGGCGCTCGAACAGGTGCTGCTGCCTAGGCCAGGACAAAGCCAACGACAGAAGGTACATGTGCTGCACGGCCTAGGCGGGATAGGCAAGACACAGCTGGCAGTGGAGTTCGCACGGCGACACCACCAGCACTTCAGCACAGTGCTGTGGCTGGACGGGCGCAGCGAGGACAGCCTCAAGCGAAGCATTGCGAGTTGTGCGGTCAGGATTCCTCCAGACCAGATAATTGAGACGAGCAGAGCTTATGCCGCGGATAGTAGCGCCGACGTTAATGCAGTGGTAAAGGACGTGATGGACTGGCTTGCGCTTGTGGACAACACAACTTGGCTACTTATCTTTGACAACGTCGATCGGGAGTATAGCGCACAAGGCGGTGATCCTGAGGCGTACGATATAAAGCGGTATCTGTCAGGCGCAGATCATGGGGCTGTTCTGGTGACGACGCAGCTGGCAAGGTTGGACCAGCTGGGGGACTCGCAGCCGCTGGGCAAGGTGGACAAGAAGCAGGCCCAGGCTATGTTTGACAGCTGGTACAAGAGAAAGCATGGTAAGGCAAGGACAAGGAGAGATTGACCAGAATCGTCAGAGCTGATAGTAGTATTGTAGACATAGTCAAAAGTGAGCGTCTGCTAGAGCTGCTTGACGGTCTACCATTAGCAATTGCACAGGCGGGCGCCTACCTCCAGGAGAGTGGAGTTGGTCTAGACACTTACCTCCAGTTCTACAATGAGCAGTGGAGCGAACTGATGAAGTCAAGAGATGAGACTGATGCGCCGCTCCAGGACTACCCGGCCCGCAGTGTGTGGACGACGTGGACCATTTCCTACCAGGCGATCCGTGAGAAGCACGAAGCCACGGCTAACTTGCTGCTGCTGTGGTCGTTTCTGGATAACAAAGGCCTGTGGTACAACTTGTTTAGAGCGACCTGTCAGGCATCTACAGTGGCTGCCAGTATGTTATTTAAATGGATAGGAGAGATTGCTAGTAGCAAGCTAGAGTTCAGCCGGGCTATGCAGCTTCTGCGCAACTACTCGCTGATTGAAGAGGTTGAAGGCAGAGAGGATCTAGAAAGAGTGGAGGACTATGCGACGCATCCAGTTGTTCATAAGTGGGCATACCACTACCAGGGCAAACGCTCTGCAGTAGAGCTGGGTCGATTAGCATTGGTTGTAGTCGGATTGGCTGTGCCACAAAGCTCAACTCGAGACTACTCAGCTTTGCAACGTCGGCTTCTGCCTCATGCTCAGGCATGCCGTCGATGGGTGACAGAAAAGCAGGCAGAAGGAGGGTCGAGAGGGTCAGGAGTAGACAGGGATAATGAAGAAGAAATAGACAAGAGCGGAGAGCAAGAGACAGCATTAGATGCCACACACCTGCTGGGCGTCCTCTACGCAGACCAAGGCAAGCTCGCAGAAGCAGAGCAGATGTACAAGCGGGCGCTGCAAGGGTACGAAGAGGCACTTGGGCTTAGCCACATCTCTACACTGCAGACAGTTAACAGCCTAAGCGCTCTCTACAAAGATCAAGGCAAGCTAGCAGAGGCAGAGCAGATGATTAAGCGGGTGCTGCGAGGATACGAAGACGTACTTGGGCCTAGCCACACCTCAACGCTAGACACAGTCAACAACCTAGGCACTCTCTACGCAGAACAAGGCAAGCTGGCAGAGGCAGAGCAGATGTATAAGCAAGCGCTGCAAGGGTATGAAGAGGCACTTAGGCCTAGCTACACCTCAACGCTAGACACAGTCAACAACCTAGGCCTTCTCTACGCAGACCAAGGCAAGCTAGACAAGGCAGAGCAGATGTACGAGCGGGCGCTGCAAGGAAAGGAAGGGGCATTTGGGCCTAGCCACACCTCTACGCTAGACACAGTTAACAACCTAGGCAATCTCTACAAAGACCAAGGCAAGCTAGACAAGGCAGAGAAAATGTACGAGCGAGCGCTGCAAGGGAAGGAAGAGGCACTTGGGCCTAGCCACACCTCAACGCTAACCACAATCAACAACCTAGGCACTCTCTACGCAGAACAAGGCAAGCTGGCAGAGGCAGAGCAGACGTTTAAGCAGGCACTACAAGGGAAGGAAGAGGCGCTTGGGCTTAGCCACATCTCTACACTGCAGACAGTTCACAACCTAGGCGCTCTCTACGCAGGCCAAGGCAAGCTCGCAGAAGCAGAGCAGATGTACAAGCAGGCGCTACAAGGGTACAAGGAGGTATTAGGACATGATATGGTGCAGACATACCAGCCAGCGCTCTATACCTTGAAGAACATGGGCATTCTCCATGAAGAACAAGGACAGTATGCTAAGGCTCAAACATCGTACTCGCAAGCTCTTTCTGGCTTTCAATCAGTGCTCGGTCCCTCTCATAGCGAGTGTCAAATTCTTGCAGATAAGATAGATTATCTCAAGCTCCATGCCGCAGAGCTTGAAAGCGCAGCTGAGCTTGCGGTACAGCTGGAGCCGGAGCCGGAGCTTGCAACAGAACCAGAACCAGAACCAGAACCAGAGCCGAAACCAAAGTCAGAGACACCTGACAGCAAGCAGAGAAAAGAAAAGGGCAAGTGGAGACTTACTATGCGTCGACTTAAGGATAGGCTAGCGTAACGGTATATCTACTATTCCACACAGGAGATCATCATTCAACTCCCTGCATCTCATTTGTAGTACTGGCCAAGTGGTGTAAGAGCTTGTAGCTTGCATTCAGTGATTCAGTCATTACTGGAATGAAAGATGATTATTCAAGCAGGCAAGCAAGCAAGTCAGCAAGTACCAAAGTGAAGATAGATGAACAGGTAGATGGATGGACAAATATATTCATTCATTGCACGTAGCTGAACCTTTTTGATTACTCCTCCCTTTTTTTCTCGTTCCTCCCCATTTCATCATTATTTATCCTTTCTTTGATTCATTCTTCATTCACAGTCTCGTCTCCTTGGATCAAACCATCCCAGTCTTGCAGAAGAAAAAAGCACAAGTCTATAAACCTCCCTCGCTCCCTTCAAACCACTCGCAAGCAACTCCAAAGCACAAACATGCCGTAAAAAACAAACAGAAAAAAATACTCCAACCATCTCATCCCATCTCACCACTCAACGAAGCGTGGAAAAAACAAGGGAAAAATCTACGACTTGAAAATCTTCTCCAACCTCTCCAACAACAAATCCGCATGAAACTTCTGGAAAATAAGCATAGGTCGTAGACGCACTGCCCTCTCTCCCGAACCGCCGACATTAATCCCCACGCCCTTGCCCTTCCTGAGGACCTCGTCGCGCCTGTGGCTGTCCCAGGCGATAAAAGTGCCCTGACCCTTACCACGCAAGTTTTGGATTTCCTTGGGGTAGCGCTCAGCGAGGCGGGCGAGACCGCTGTAGAGGTAGTCGCCTGTAGCGGCGGTGTGTTCGACGAGGTTGAGGCGCTCGATTTCCTGGATGATGGCGCGGAAGAGGAGGGCGCGGGCTGGGTCGCCCATCCAGGTGTTGAATTGGCGGTAGGGTTTGTTGGGGCGGAGGTCGTTGTTGCCAAAGTAGTAGCCTGCTGTTTGGGCTTTCTTGGAGAAGGTGACCATGTCTGGGGGGGATTCGAGGTTCCAGTGCTCGTGGGCCCAGAATTTGCCGGTGGCGCCGACGCCGGTTTGGACTTCGTCGACGATGAAGAGGATGTCGTGTTTCTTGGTGAGGGCGCGGAGGCCGCGGAAGAAGGCTGGGGTGGCGTGGTTGTCGCCGCCCTCGGACTGGACGGGCTCGACAACGATGGCGGCGGGGGGAGCGTGCCACTCCTTGATGAGGCGCTCTGTCTCGTCGAGGCAGCGCTGCTCCTCAGCGGCGTTCTCGGCGGCGAACTGGTCGAGCGGGTACTTGAGGACGGGGAAGGGGGCCTGGGGCCAGTCAAAGGCGGGGATGTCGAGCTTGTGGATGGGCTTGGAGCGTGTCGTGGACAAGCTGCCAAAGAGACGGCCGTGGAAGCCCGAGGTGAAGGACAAGATGGACAGGTCGGGCGCGCCGGGCGACTGGTTGTTCATGGAGGAGCTGATGTCCTCGGCGGAGAAGTCGACGTCGGCGCCTCCACGCTGCTGCTGGCGCTTCCACATAAAGGCAGCCTTGTAGGCGAGCTCGTTGGCATCAGAGCCCGACTGGCCGGTGAAGACCTGGTTGAGGCCCTTGGGGGCAACAGACAGGACACCCGTCTCGAGAATCTCAGCCCAATCGTGCTGGGGGAAGTTTCCCAACGCGGGCCTGTTGATAATGGCCGAGGCCATCTCGGGGGATGTGGCGGCGAGCTGCAGCGACGCATTGTTGTAGCCCACGGGGATGGAAGCAATTTGGGCGTAGACATCAAGCAGCACATTGCCGTCAAGATCCGCAATGCTGCACTTTTGTTAGTCATAATTTGCGAATCGTCGTAGAGAAAAGAACATACTAGTTGCCATAACTCCTCTGGTAATCAGCCATCATGTTCAAGCTGCGCGTATCAAACACCTTGCCCAACCGCTCAATCGCCTTTTTGCTCTCCGGGCCGGGAATCGATGTCTGCACAATGGGCTCACGGGGCTCATCGGGGAAGAAGGGCTGCTCGTTGCTCTCGGCGACGCTGGCCGTCGCCGCCGCCGCAGAGGCATAGCGTCTGCGCAGCGCAATTGGCGCAAGTCTGGAAGCTGGCTGGGCAGCAAGAGCCGGGCGGACGCAGCGCGCCGTACGGAGGAGAGAAGCCATGGTATATGTGTTGTTGTTGTATGTGTATGTACGTGAATATATCTTTTTTTCTGTCGAGGACAGCTATATAAAGCTGGCTGGGGGAGCTCTAATGCGGGGAGGGGGATAGATAGATAATGGTGGGGCCAGCGGCTTCCAACGGTATTACAAGCAAAACAACAGATAAACAAACACTCCAACTATCTTTCTCTCTTCTACTTGAAAGAGAGTAAGCGAGGAGGGGGGAGGGAAAGCAGAGACGTACCACCTCCCTTTTTATACTCCGTCCATCAACCTCTACGTAGGTACCACCAATGACCACCCCCCGAATCCCCGTATCTCCTGCGCTGATTGCCGATGCTATCCCCAACATCCACCTCCCTACCTCTGGTCCACACAAAATATATTCCCCGCACTCACTCGCCGTTGACGCGCACCCTGGCTCAGGGTCGCGTGGCAATCGCTACTCGCCCTACACGCCGGCGGAGGATGTCACATGGTGCGCCTGCAACCGGGAACTCTACGCGCAAACGACGTGCAGGTTAGTCATACCGACAGAGAGGGGAGGGGAGGGGAGGGGAGGGGATTGAGTTAAGCGTGTGAGTTTCCCGACGGGGAGTTGGTTTTTGGGCGGCGGATTGTATATGTGGTTTCTTTGGTAGCCAGCTACCTAGTTGGGGGAGGGGGGTGGGCGATTAGAAAAGATGAAGTTCCTAAATGGGACGAAGTGCGAATATGTTGATATTTTTTATTAAAACTAGTTGGTTACTTGTTTTGTCCATGTAGTATCCAACAAGCATCGTTAGCTGCCTTGGCCTTGATATATAAAAATACATATTTGTAAATAAGTGTAAACTATTATCGCAAAACATCACATTGGCACTACTGCTACTACTACTCGCCATGCGCTGCTCATCTTCTTGAGATACTTATTCATTCTGATCAAGTCAAACCGCGCGCGCTAAACGCCTGCACCGGCCGTCGGTGACATATAGTATAGTGAATGAAAAACACGCAAGGCAAGAATTAGAAAACGCAAAAATAAACGAGGAAAGACCTACTAAGCAGTCCAACCCCGCGGGTATCACCTTTGCTAAAGACGAAGAGCCCCAAAATTCCCATCCCATCCCATCCCGTCTCGTCTCGTCTCGTCTCTCCTCAATAGACTCCAGAAAACGCCAACTTACCAACGACCTACACGAGCTTTTTGACCCAGGAATAAAATAATAAAGGAAAAAGGAACGGTTTCATAGTAACGGGGACACGTCAAGGCCGTTAAACCGCTCAAACTTGGAGAAAACAAAAAATAGCACTCGCTTGGGATTACATGCAACTTCTTCTCTTTCCATTCTGCACTCACTCAGGCCTATCCAGGTTGACGCGTAGAATGTGGTTAATCTTCTCCTTTTCGCAATACTCACCCAGGAACTTAAGCCCAAACCGCACAGCCTGAATTGGCGTCGTATCCGTAGATATGGGTAGAAAGTATGGGCCTGAAAGCCGAGCCCCGTTGACCTTCTCCGGTTCTTTGACCAGCTTAAAGTCAACCTCCTGACTCGCCCACGTCTTCTTGTACATCACCTGCACATCCTCCATGGGCAATGCAATGCGAGCATCCTGGTAATGTCGGTTCATCTTGATAGTGTGGTCCGAGAGAAGGGCAAAGTTCTCCGCCAGCAACGTGTGTTGCTTTGCAAGCTCAGCGTGAGCAACATCATGAGGCGAGTCGTGTGGTCGCGTGTTGACGGCGCGTTGGGATACGTGCGTACAAATGGCTGCCGCGATGACAGAGCTGAGATACGACCGCAGACCGTCGAGGTGCTTGAAGTCTTTCGTGCAGTGGGCATAAGAAAAACAGAGAGGCAACAGGGTTTTCCACGTCTGTTCCACTTCACCAGGACGGCCACGAAGACTGAGCGATAGATCTTGGGCGTAGTATGCAGCCATGTACGATCTGTCTCTTGTTAGCAACTATGCCATATAACCCAACGCCAACACTCACAATATACACTCTAAATTGGTAACGGCCACTCGTTTTTCGTCTTCAATTGTAGCCTTGTTGCCCTTATCCGTTAGAACCTTTGTAGCCTCATGCTTAAGCTTCCGGCCCATTTGATTCAGCTTTATCGAGTTGTGTGCCAGCAACGAAATGTCGGCTTGCTTTCTAGCATTCAATGGCGCAGATGTAGGACCAGACTTCATGTCTACTTTGGAGCTTGCTGGAGTGGTGCCTGATCGGCCAGGAGTTGTCTCCAGGCTGTCCGTGGATGCGGTTCGTAACATGTTAACAGCCTTGTGGTCTCTTTTCGGGGTCGTATACTGGCCAACAATCTTTTGCGCGCCGGATTTATTTGACAAGGCGGGAGAGGAGACCGACTGCGGTGTTGGAGTTATTGGACGATCCTGAACCGAATGTGCCCGTGGGCGTTTCGACGGTACTGCCAAGGATGTATCGTCATCGGTCCGAGGGCGTTTTTCTGGAACTCTAGTTGCTATTGGACCTGTCTTGATGCTAGGTGTAGAGGTAGGTGCATCTGGTCGCCGCGCTGGAACCTTTGTAACCAGTTTGGTCTTTTGCAGAGCTCCGTCTATAGTTTTCATGTGCACTTTCGGCGGGCTAGTATGCGCCTTGGATGGAATATCTTTCGGTACTTCCTGACGTTCTTTCTTCTCGGTGTTGTTTGTCCGCTTCGGGGGTAGGCGGAGAATCTGCTTGACAGTCGGGGCTTTGGTTTTGGAAAACTTTAGCCTGACCACAAGGCTGCTGTCATCCTCTTCTACAACCTTTGGTGGCCGGTTGCTAGGGGACTTTCCATTCAGCGAAACCGATCGTGCCCGCGACTCGCTCTTGGATGCCTCATTGGCTTTTTCGTGTCGCGCGGTGGGGATCTGCAGAGTCTGGCTCTTGCGATCTGATGACGAAGTGGAAACGTCTGATATTGCTCTACTCCGTTGTTTGTCCAACCTGTCCAATTCGGCCTGAATGCTTGCGGGTAGTGTGGGTGATAGAATGTTTGGAAGTCCAAAGGGATTGCTCAAAGGTTGGTGTACTGGAGATAATAATGGAGGCAGACCATGTGGTGTCGCGTTCGAGGGACCAGATTTATCGATGGTGATCTTTGGCTCGTTTGACTCTGTCTTTTGTGACGACAAGACAGAGGGGCGGGGACGTGATTCAGAGTGTTGGCTCTCTTGGCTGGATATCGCAGGCTTGCGCTCGTCGCGTGTTTCGGTCGGGAGTCTGATACTTGTTAGCTAGGGAACAGGATTTCCGTCCTCTGCAGTCTCACCGTTTCTGCGACCTTGACTCCTCTGGCTTGCGCGCGGTAGTGGACTGCTTCTCGGGCTCCCTCACCCCGTTGGCTCGCGCGGATGGAGGCTTCGTTGGTGGGAGGTTGGGCGAGGCCTTCTTAGAGCTAGGCGCAGGCGTGATTGTGCCGTTTGCCTGCTTCGCCTTGAACGCCGAGAGCGAGATTTTCTTCTTTGTTGTCGAACTGGAAGCGTGTGAGGGCTGCGCCTTTGGTGGTTCTGGCTCAGGCTCGTCGTCCTCGCCTGCCTGCAGCTCGAAGCAGTCTTGGCACGGCTCCCGGTAGAGATAGGTTCTGTACTGCACATTTTCCTCGTCGTGGCGCCACAGGTGTCCCACCATCCAGGCATTGGCCTCTTGTTGCGAGTGGTAGCGGTAGGGGTTCAGTGAGGGCGTCGAGAGGATGTATGGAGTGCGCGGCACCACTGCCCTGACGCGCTTGAATATGCGATCCAGCTCGTCGAGGTCGTCCTGGTCGCCCTTTGAAAATTGCTTGCGCTTCAGCGACTGCGTCGTGGGGACAGTCTCTGGCGGTGCTTCTGATTGCGACATGGCCGTGTCCTGCAGGCTACCTCGGCCTCTCCAACAGGCAGGGAATCGCCGTCGCGTAAATTAAAGCAAGCGGCGAGGCAGGCGGTAGTGGTGATTGTGCAAGGCGCAAGAGGTCACGGGCTTGCGGGGAGAGCGGAGGTGGGGGTCAGATGGATTTGGCGTCGATGGTGAATGATTACGCGCCTAGCTCGGGCAGCGCAGCGGGATGGCGCGGGGGCACGGTGGAATCTTCGAGCGCGACAACAGGCAAGCCAGGTACGCGTGGGTTGGTATCGCCTGTCGGTTTCGACTACTCACAGGAACAGTATCAGGCCTGCCAGCTACCTCAGCCTCCGTTGCGCGGTGAAGCTGATGCCGCCAGAGTCGACCATCGCCCAGGCCGCAGACGGCAGAACCAGCGATGCAGTGTCCGGGTGAGGACAACGGCTCGGTGCAGGAACGACAGTTTGCCTTTGGCTGGCGTGCGGGACGGGGAGATGCTGTGTCTGCGCATGCGACGGAACAACAGCCAGCGTCTTGGCATCTGATGTCGGATCAACGCGTGGGCCTGCGTGCCCATTGGCTGGCTTGGGCACGCATGTTTCTCATCAGTTTCGAATGACATGTCAAGATGGGGAGCTGGCAGGTAAATGTCACAATCGATGCAAACGCAGCACAGCTCCCTCCACGCGTTGGATTGCCTGGCAAGCTTGATGGTAGTGCTACGTGGTTTTGTGTCTTCCCTGACTTGACCTGATCATCTCACGGCGATGGAAACATGTGACCCTCCATCCCTGCCTTGCTTACGCACACGCGTATGGTTGTCGTTCAAATCCTCAAAGTTGACACACAGCAGCAATGTATATGGGGAATTGTCGTGTTCGCAACACATATGCCACTCTTCGTGTTGACAAAGCCCTAAAGTTTGCAGCCCAACTTTACTTTTTTTCGTGCATGACATGGTGAATTCCATTTTCCCACGTTACAGGCTACCCCAGGGCTACCAATATATTTTTCAATTGGCCCCTTGGTCAAACCTCCGCCAAACTAACATGCCACCGCAAGCCACTACATCGGCGACTACAGTTCTTCGTCCTCGGTCTCGTCATCCGCACCATCTGCAGGCGATAATGGCGTCTTTTCTGGCGTTTTTGTTCGCATGGGCAACTTGTTTTTGCCAAAGGGAAGCGCGCGTGGTGGCGGGGGTCCTGACGTCTCTTCTTTCTCCTCCCCCTTTGAGAGTTGCGTAGAGCTCGATCTGAGTCTTGCAGAAAGCCTCTCGTCGGCTTGCGGCAGTGAGCTAGTCTCACCTTCAGCATCAGTCTCGTCGTCGGAAGCACGATCTGGAGTTCCTGGCACAATGACTTCGTCGTCATCATCCTGCGCCTCAGCCTTGACCTTATCAGCTTCCATCTGATCGCTGTCCGAGTCCGCTTCTGGCTTTACCCCTACAGGAGCTCTACGCTTGGACATACGCGATGCTGTAGGCTTTTGTTTCTGCGGCTTGGCCTCTGCCCTGGCTGACTGAATGGCGGTTGCTATGAGACGACGTTAAACACGCCTCCAAGTTGTGAGGCATTGACTCACCTGTGGTTTTGTCAACCTTTGCCGCAGCCAATAGGCGGCTCTGGTCTCGAATCTTTCTCTTCTTTTCGTTTAGTAGCTGCATGAATTGCTGGAGCATGGCGGTTTCGGTCTCATGCTTTGTCTTGATAAACTCTTCCAGCTGCGCATTGAGCTTTGTAATGGTGTCTTGCTCGCTCCTGGCGCGTGCTTTTGCATCAGCCAGCTCCTGAAGCGCTTTGTAGTGAGCTCTGGTCGCTGTTTTGGCCCATTCGAAGGGATCAAATTCAAAGTCATCGTCTCGTGGAAGAACAATCTCGCCCAGCGTCACCTATCCAGGGTCAGCACGGCTCGAGTGCTTCCAACACTGTAGGTCGTCATCTGACCTTGATGGCTTGGATGTCTCGCCGAATAGTCAGGTCAAGATTGCCACTGTTCAGGGTGTAGACCATGCGAACGCCATCCAATATGGCAGGGTCTTGCCCGTGTTCTTTTTGCAGTAGAAGATGAGACAAAACACCCGTCCACTCATGTTCGCTGCCCTTGAACTTGTGTTTCAATTTCCCGAGATTGAGCTGCTCAACTGGAGTCGTATCAGGCAAAACGAAAACATGGCAGAATATTGAACAGCAAAAGCAATCTCACCCGTCGTCTTGTACACCTGCGGGCTGTCGTCCTCGCAGTGGCAGGCTACGATTCGGACATCGAGAGGGTGACTGCCGTCTTGGTAGACCTCGAGCAGCACCAGGGCCCCACGTCCGCTGGCGGGCTCGACAGGAACAATGCAGGTACGGTGCAAGGCCATGTTTCATCCCAATCTGGCGCTCAGCGCAAGATGGGCCGGCCGTAGGAAGGTAAAGGTCAAGCGCGTCAGCGGCGCGTCAGTAGGAGGGCCGGGGAAGTCTAGCGGGTGTCACTGAACTTTGTTTGTTCGAGAGGGTGTGCCAGTGTTTATTTGGGCCAGACTGGCGAGCACGCGAGCGAGGGCAGGAACACGAGCTGCAGGTTTCATGTGGGGGCAGAAGAGGGCGTGGAAACGACAGGTGGTGTTTGGCCAGCAGCCCGCGAACCTTAAGTGCAGCATCCAGGCGAAGGCAGCAGTCGCGGCGGCCCGCCAGGCACGACGCGCATGGTGTTTGGCGTCAGGCAACACGAGTCGCGCGGGCGTGTGGACTGTGTATGAATACCGCTGGCTGCGGCAAAGGGCAGCCCGTGGCATGCACAGTGTCACCTGTCTTTGTCTGCGTCTGCGTCTGCGCCCGCGCCCGTGTGAGAAGCTCCAGCAGCATTGCCCCAGGAAACGGCTCTTCTGCAGCTGCATCCGGATCGCCGACGTGCAGGCCGCGCACAGGCTCACGTACAGGCCCACGTACAGGTACCGGCACATCCCTGCCCACGCTCACCACGCGTCGGTGCTCTCGCTTGCCAAAAGACCCTGAGGCCCTATTCATGACCAGCCACCTCCCGTCTGCACACAACCACCCTCACCACCGCCGCCAGACCCTCCAGCCGCTCCCACACGCGCTGCCACCATGGCCGCGCCCAACCGGAGCTTTGCAGGGCGCATGGCCTCCCTAGGCTCCGTGACGTCGGGCATCGAGGCCTGGGACGACGGCGACTTCGAGGACGGCGACGGCTTCCTGCTCAAGCACTCGGCGACCCACTCGCTGTCGTCACGCCTCTCGGTGCGCTCCGAGTCCAACGCCGGCGAGGACGACTGGACCGTCCTGGTCACGCCCACCGACGAGCTCTCCACCGCCAATGCCATCAACTCGGCCAAGAAGGCGGGCATTCCCATTCCCGCGAGCGTGCCCCCGTCGGCCCTGCTCGGCGGCTCCATCAAGCGCCTGGGGAGCAAGAAGCCGGCACGCAAGCTCGACGTCGACGACGACTGGGGCAGCGACCTCGTCCTGCCCTCCGACGCCAGCAGCGGCCTGAAGCTCAAGGCCCCCGTCGCACGCACGCCCGCCGAGGAGGACTTTGACGACTTCGACGACTGGGGCGAGGGCAGCCTGGGCATCCGCTTTGCCGGCACGCGCCGCGATGCCCGTGGTGGACGCAGCTCGTCCGTGTCGGCCATGAGCCCGAGTCTGGGCAGCTGCATGACGCTCGAGAGCGAGGACGACGACCTGCTGGGCCTGGTCCTGCCCAACGAGCCCCTCGACTTCATCTCGCGCCTTGACAAGCTCAAGAGAAGCGAGCCCCCCGCCCCCGACGCCGCCCCTCTTGTCCTCCAGCTACCGCCGACTTCCGTGCCCGTCGACGATGCACCCCTGTCGCCCACCGCCGCAACATCGCCCTTTGGCATCGAACCCTTCACATCGCCGCCCCTCGACAACGAGTCCTTCGAGTCCTTCCTCTCTCCTTCACCCGAAACCAGCCCCTTTTCACCGCCCAAGCCCAAGCCCCCGCCGAAACCCTCTCCAAAGCCCTCGCCGAGGCCCTCGATCCAGAACGACGAGGACGACTTCCTGGATGGCCTCGACTTTGGCCAAGGCGAAATCTTCGACAGCCAGAAGCTTACACTCAACCGCAACGTTGTCGTAAAGAAGCCTGCCGCCAAGTCGACAGCGCCTGCCGCAGCTCGCCCTGCAGCCACCTTGACATTCACCGATAAGGCGCCCTCACGAATCCCCCGACCTCCCCTGGCGTCCGCCCGTACGCGACTTACTCCCGTCTACGAGAGCGGTGCCTCGACACAAACCAGCGTCCGCCCGGTTCCCACAACAACCAGTGCGCAGCTTCTGCGGGCGAAGCGTTCAGCTCCCCTTCTGCGCAACAGCAACCCTCCACCAATTCCTCGCTCCCACGCCCCATTCTTGCCTGCGGGCAGCACAACTACTCAGTCCCACCACGTCAAGTCCAAGAGCTCCCAGATCCATCTTCGTCGCGACTCTGACCCTCGCCGACCGCTTTCTCCCTCGATGCGAACCTTTTCACGCATGTCTGGCACTCACCCGACAGAGACACCAAGCCGCGCAGGGGTGAGACAGGAATTGGCTCCCTCTGCCCTGGCACGTCACCCAGCACCCAAGAAACTGACAAAGCCTCAGCGCAAGCGCAACTATGGCGACGGCCACGAACTTGATCTCTTCGATGACCTGCCCACGTCTGCGACCAAAGAAAAACAATATGAGAAGACGCCTCGGAACATGGCCAGCAACAAATCTTTGCGCCAGCAGCCAAGCAACACCCGCCTGCCCGTACCAGACCGCATGGTCACGCCGCAGCCTCAAACGCCGCGCAGCCCACCCAAGATGGATTTCACTCCTCGTTTTGCCCGGGACACTGCTGCAAGCAGAAACGCGCGTGAACAGCGGTTGGCAGGTACGAGGTCACGAGGCGAAGGCCAGATTGCACAGAGACCTACGAGCTGGCAAGCACAAGTTGCTGCACGTAGTCCTCATTCAAGTCCAAACGCTCACCGCAAAAAAGGATCAGGTCAAAAGCCGCAATTGATCAGGCAGATGACCCAGCCCTACTCATCGAGTAAGCAACCCCCACAGCCGCTATCACGTACCTGGCTAACTAGCTTTGCAGATGAGAAAGGCATGATCTACAACCCGTCGCTTCAGCGTTGGGAGGGAAATGAGGATGCTCTTGCACCATTTTCTCAACCAAACACCTCGACGACTACCCTTGCCTTGACTACGGCAAGCACACCAACCTTTGCACCACCGGGGCCCCATCACAGCCGCCTGCATGACCGTTCTCATTCAATGTCACACACGGCTCTGTCCTCGATCTATGCTGCGCAGAAGATGATGCCTCTACGCGCTCCAAGGGTTGCTCCTATTCCAGCTCCTGTACCTGCCCCTGTTGCATCACCTTCACCGCCCCGTCCCGCCTTGATTTCGCAAATCTCCGTGCCGCGCGGCGTACAATATGACGGCCGCATGGTATTTGATCCTGTCAAGATGACATGGCTCAAGGCCGCCCGCAACACAAACGACCCCCGATCCCCCATGACTGACGCAGATGATGACGAGGACCCATTCGCTGGTCTTGAAGATTTGAAAGATAACGAGAGCGTTGCCGGCGGCAACAACGCAATTGGTGGCGGTGGTGTGTCGAACCCTGACGACCCCACCTTTGTTGGCGAAGAATTCGACGTTGGCCCGAGTTTCATGCGTCGCCAGCGCGAAGAAGAGGCTGCTTGGAGACGCCGCGTGGATGGCTGGGTGGGCGGCATCCGCGACAACGGCGAGCAGCGTGGCGGCTGGAGATGGGCGATTCGTGAGTTCGCCGCAAGCGCCTCTGCGGAGGCTGCGGCGATTTGAAACTCATCTGTACAACCCACTACTTACGACTTTATGATTCGCACCGCAGATTTTGGTACTGGGCGCATCGTTGGCATTTGTTCCAAAAGTAATGTGGCACCTCAACTGCCTTGCTAGATATCCCCGAGTGTTATGATGGGCGACTTTGGACAGTCACGCCTCACTCTACTTACGACCTGTTTCCACGACTTACGACAATTTTTTTTCGACAATATTGCTCTGCAAAGAATCGAGCTGATAATAATCTGGGTTGAGAGATTTGTATTTTTTTCTGGCGTTCTGGGCCATGCTGTAATCTAGCTTCAAGTTTATGCCAATGACATTGTTACGACCTTAACTTGCATTCACTCTTGATGCGCTGCGTGTGTGTACATGTTCAAGTTGAGCTGCTGAGCGATCATGACACTGCCAGTGGCACATTGCTCCTATTGGCTGGGCTGCAGGCGCTAAAAGTGACTCCTCACCCCCGCTATCGATCATAAGACCAACAAGACACACGTCGCATGTGGACCTACACACACATCAGGCCTCACCGCTGCAATGTCACGCTCTGACGACCCAGGTCACTACTTCCAGACAAAGTAGGATAAATACTGCGCCTCTGCGGCGGGAAGCTGACCGGCAACAGCTCCGCCCTCAACGAGACAGCTCGGAAGGCTACCAAGTCGAAGAACACAAAGGGCAACGCATTCAAGCTCGCCTCCAAGATCCTCGCTGTAACTGCAGACCCACGAGATGAAGGCCACATCTACGTTGCCGAAGCCGCTGGCAACGTGAAGCGGATTAACCTTGAAGTCGGTCAGACACCTGTTCCTCCTGCCCGGCTTTGTTCTTGCCACTGCCTCGTTGTCCAGGACTCATGACTGACTCTGTATTGCCAACAGACTGGTGATGTTTCTGCCACCTTTTCTGGGCCTGCCGCTCCTCTCACATCTGTCGCCGTTTCACCTACATCCAATACCGTGTTCGCAGGCTGCTGGGACAAGTCAATCTGGTCGTGGACACCCCCCTCGCGGAAGCCTGCCAGGAGGTTCCAAGGACACGGCGATTTTGTCAAAGCTGTCATAGCGTTCAAGCTGCAGGGCAAGGAAGTCCTCGTGTCAGCTTCTGCGGATGCAAGTATCATTGTATGGGACGTGGCTACGGGGGAGAGGCTGCACATTCTGAAGGGACATACACGAGGCATTCTGGCGCTTGCGCTTGATCCGGCCGAATACGATGCAAACAAGGATTCTGTGACGGTCTTTAGTGCAGGAAGCGACCGAGAAATTCGTCGCTGGAATATTGCACTTTCTGCGGCCTCTGAGATTGAGCCCTCGCCGATTCTTGCACACGAGACAAGTATTGATGCTATACACTTTGATTCGGATGGCGATTTGTGGACTGCCTCTGCAGATAAATCCGCCAAGTGCCTATCGAGGGGTCGGGAATGGGGGGAAGACTCAGCGTTTGAGCATCCTGACTTTGTGCGCGATGTCGCTGTTGACGAAGAGGGTGGCTGGGTGATCACAGCGTGCAGAGACGAAGAGATTCGTGTCTGGGACAAGGGCAGTGGAAAGCTGCATCATACCTTCTCCGGACACTACGAGGAAGTCACTGGGCTCCTCCTTCTATCAGGTCAGAGGTTAGTTAGTGTCAGTATTGACGCGACTGTTAGACAGTGGAGCCTGAAGACGCAAGAACTTGCAAAAGCAGTCAAAGAAGCCGAGGATGAACAGCTAGGTGCTACAAAGGAGAAGGACCCCGAGGAGAAGAAGGGCTTGATGACTGCTGAAGAGGAGGCGGAGCTCGCCGAGCTCATGGAAGATAGTGAATAGACAATCGGCGAGCGGAAAGCGATCGAATCGTACGTTGCCAGCGACCCGCTGGCGCCCCTCGATCGATGACTTCTCCGGTCGCCCTGATTTAGGTAAAAACGAAACGAGACGGCGGGACAAGGCGCTTATGTGCTATCCTCTACGAGACGTGTGGTATACTGCCGGACGTGGTAGAGTTGGTTCCCCGGCTCCTCTACATAGAGACTCTTGGTATCTCCCCGTTCCTTATTCACTTGATACGTGGTGCTGTTTAATCTAGCATCTAGCGCTTGTACAGTGTCCGCAACGCTGCACCGCCAGTCACGAGGGACCGGAGATCTACAGTGATATTTACAAAGGCTTCCCAGCCTGCGCAAAGTTACTGTGAAGGTCTTCGGGCTACGACTTTCTGAGGGGCACGTGGTCCCTCGCGAGCGTCAAGATTGCAACTGCCCAACTTTCACTTTCACCATGGATACCTCTTGGCTGCCTGGCTCTAAAGTCGACAGCTCCGCGTCCCACAACCTTGTTGATTATTCTCCCTCCTCGTTGTTACATTGTTTTCTCCTGTTGTCTAGCGTTGCGCGGCGCTTCTTTTTCGCTCCGCTCGCGTTCTTATGCTCTCTTTTGCCAGTTCAACCTTCTGTTCTCTTTGCTCCGCGTCCTCGCTCTCCTATCAAACCGGTAGTCTGCTCCAAGGCCGTCTGTTTGCATTTTGGCTTGTGTGGTCGCTAAAACCGACCCCGGCTCACCCAGGGCGATCAAGACCCTCCACGACAGGGAGCACAATGTGTAACCCCGCCACCAGTGGTGACCTTCTCAGGGCACCGTGTGTGGAAGAAGCCAGCAGATATTGAGCTTCATGCTCTGATAGACCAGCAGGTCCTTGGCATATTTGCGTGGACAGGTGTCTTGCTTGCCGCTGGGTGACACAAATGTAGGGAATTCAGGGGGTTTCCTTTGATGCTGGCTCTGAGTACATGCCATGTAGTGAGGCTGTCTGCTACATCCTGTTGCTGAGCTTGGAACAAGGCCAATACCCACTACGACAGGTATCACACTGCAGGTTCCGCGCTATGTGAAGATCCCGCTACTCAGTATCCTTTTTAGGTGAATGGTAGAAGATGCCAACAGATGTTGAGCTCTCGCTCAGCTTCGGGTGAGATGATCTCTGACAGGCCGACTGGTCCATGCCGGTCTGTTTCTACGGAGCAGGTTGCTGGTTGAGATGGCTCAGCTTTGAGGATGTTGCAGGCGGCATTTGGGCGTTTGGCTATTGCAGTCGTATACTGCAAACGGGTGCTTGGTATGTGTCGCTCACCGGATAGGTTTTCCATCTTGGACTATCTGCAACGGTCGGTCAACACGCCCGTGAGTTGCGGTACGCTCGATCGCCACGCCCCAGGACCCCTACGGAAATGACTTTTTAGTCAGCCTACGGAAACTTTGGCTCTGGTAGATCGCGCGCGCTTCTCGAGATGCTACCGATTGGTAGTAACAGGTTCAATGGTCTTTTGCACCTTGACTCATACAGCCTAAGGGAAGCCAGACCCTGCTTGACAGGGACCTTGTGTCCCCGCCACCAGTGCTTCTCTTCTTAGAGAGTGCGTGTGGATGACGCCTACGATATCGAGCATCCTCTAGGAAGCTCCGACAGACCACTTGGTCCATGGCATGCTTTTTGCATTCAGGTACTCTGGCTCCCAAGGCTGGCCTGCTTGCGAACCCTCCTGTTGGTTCAGCGTTTTCAACGCCTTTGCTGTCTCTCAGACAGCCTGCCCGCAAAGACTGCATGCAGTCGTCGTGTTCCGTTGGTGCCGAAGGCGACATTTCTCGCCCGCCCGCTTGTATCGGTCTGGGGTAATGTATTATCTCACTCGCCCCTTGATGGATCGCATGAGGAGCCCGTTTGACAGGGAGCGGTTCGCCGCAACCCCGCCACCAGTGTCTCCTTTTTCAGGGAGATGTGTGTGGAAGAAGCCTGCGACATGGAACTTCTCCGGAAGTTTCTGACAGACCAAATTGGTCCATGGCATTCTGTTGACAGGCACCCTTGGATGCACATCCCCCATATACTTTGGCCACTGTGCCCTTTTGTTCCAGGCCATAAGTGCCCTTTTGTTCAGGCCGTTCACGCCCACTTTCAGCGTCTCTATCTGGGCCCGCCCGTTCTTCCAGGTCCGCCTGTTGCTTGTGCGTGTATACACGTGCAATGTCGTCGTCGATTACGAAAGAGGAGCTAGTATGACAGGGAGCGTGCTATCGCAACCCCGCCACCAGTGTCGCTCTTGTCAGAGCGTCGCGTGTGGAAGATGTCAACAGATATCGAGCTCAAGCCTTGTTGCCTTTGGGCACATGGCGTGAGATCTCCGACAGGCCGAAAGGTCCATGGCAAATTCATGCATACAAGCACCCTCCGGCCCTTCCCGAGGGATTGGACATCCTATTTGGAGACACCAACCCTCGCGCCGTGCTTTAGGGACTTGCTCTCCCGACTATCCCGTCCCGTCCCGCCCCGTCCTTTTGTCCCGTCTCTCGTCTAACCAGCTAGACTGACCGTCCATCGCCGTACTTCCCCTTCGAAGTCGTTTGTCCGACGAAAACCCCCCGTACGATTCCGTATAGATGTGGCTTCTCTTTTTGCCTACTACACGAATGAACATGAATCGACCCAACCCGACAGCAGGACAAATGCTGCTCGACCTTTTTTGTCTGGAGAAGAATGGATCGGGCGTCTGTCTGGCTTTTTCAGGCAGCGCTGGGCGAGATCGCAAGAGGAGGACGGGCGATAGAAGTCGGACCCTTGCGCCTCCTCGTGGTGTCGCCTGGATGTATTCGACCGTTTCCTCTCCTTGATTCATCATCATCTTGATGAAAGGCGATGATGATGAGGGTGATTGTTGGAAACGGGAGATGCAACTAAATGCAAGGGACGCGTAGTGGTGAGTGACATTTTTTCTTTCTTTTTTGACATGCTGGATGGTTGTGGAGTGGTGTGGGGAAGTTTTTTTTCATGTTAATATATTGCGCGAGATATAAGGCTATTTGATCAAAGAAGGAAGTAATGTTATGGTGATTAATTTGAGCTGTGGTTGATAAGCGGGTAAATATTATTCAAATGCAAATTTTGCTTCTCTACTTCCATTGCCACATCTCAGCGCCTTTTACACCGTCTACATTCTACGTCTTGTTTCCTCCATACAAAAGGAAATAAAGCACGTGAATATCATCATCATTATCATTCCATATACGATGTGATTGTTTGATGAATAGTTATAAATATACGTGTATACCAATCCATAACTTCAGCCACATTTCTTCTGCTAAATCACTTCTCTCTCTCTCTCTCTCTCTCTCTCTCTCTCTCTCTCTCTCTCTCTCTCTCTCTCTCACTCCCTCCCCTCACTTCCTTCCCTCCCCTCCCCTTCCACAAACAAACTCTCTTGCCCCTCCCTTTTTTTTGTTCATATATATATACATATGTTGTAATAGAATCCGTCCACTCCAATAGAGAATACTATTCCCACCAGAAACGGAACAACCTTCAAGGTTTAGAAAGTCAGAGGAAAGGGAAGGGAAGGGAAGAGAAGGGGAGGGGAACATGGATATTTTTTTTTCCTTGTTGGAAAAATTGAGGGGGGTGGAGAGATGGGTGGGAAGTGTGTAAGTAAGTGTGTGGGTATGCAAGTGAATGTGAATGTGAATGTGAATGTGAATGTGAATGTGAATGTGAATGTGAATGTGAATAGATGGGGTTGGGAGGAGGGTAGGAAAGTAAAAGGGAAGTAAGTAAGTAAGGAAGGAAGGAAGGAAATAAGTAAGGGGTCATGTGTATGCATGCATGTGAATGACAAAAGGTAAAGAAAGTTGGATTGGGGAAAGATATGGAGGGGGGAGGGGGAAACAGGGATTGATAGTTATGTAGTAGTCTTGTGTAGTAGCGTAGCGTAGCATAAGGAAGGAAGGAAGGAAGGAAGGAAGGAAGGAAGGAAGGAAGTAGAAGAGACGACAATAATAATAATTAATGATGACGCAGTCGATAAAGCAAAGGGGGGGGTAAGTGTTTCCAGAAAAGCCTCATCCGTGTGTATGTATTCTTGGGAGAAAGGGTAGGTAGGTAGATAGATTGGTAGATAGCGGCTTTTTAAATGGTTTTTTACGTAATCTTTCATATGTGCAGTAGAGGTGTTTTTTTTTTTTAAATTTCGCGTCGTGAATTATTTTAATGTACACTTTGCTTAGGTTGTTCGAAATCACATTTACACACACTCATGTACGCACGCACAAAAACATACCAGTAAAATGGGCAGGATGATGCAGGTTTTTTCGGGTGGAAAAGAGAGGAAATTGTATTTTAAATTTGGGATTTCAAGTAATAGGTGTATTTGATATGATTACTTTCTAACCGCTGCTGCTGCTGCTGCTACTGCGACCGAGCCGAGTGGAGACCCGCCTACTCATTCATCTGTTTTTTCTTTCTTGCAAGACGTGTTCATTTTTAGTGCTTGTGAGGTCCATGTAAGCAGAGATAGTGCGAGGTGTGCAGTGTCGCAACATGTCTAGTTGGAGAGAACTTCTTGTCGCAAGCACAAGCATCACATCAACACTAAACACACATGTTGAACTGTAACATGCTTACAATCAGCATACACGTGCAAAACATAAATACCTAACCAACCGTACAAGACGGCATGTCTGCTTTCCTCTCTTTTGCTAATGTTTTTAGGCTCTAGAGACAGCAGGAGAGCACATGTCACAGATTTGCACTTCCCTTACCTTATGCAAGGGGGATCGGACAGACATGTATGCAAGGGGCTTACATGCAAATGCAGGGCTTTTCTGCCAATCGTCTCTGCAAGTCTCCACTCCCCGTCTGAAACCTGCAGAGATTACGTGGCAAAGTGTTAGGATGGGCAGCAAGAAGACGCTCGAGGAGGCGCGATTGCTGATCCTTTGCTCTTTAGCGTGGACGCTTTGCTTTGGGGATACGGACACATGCATGGAAGGGTTGTTGGTAGATGGGAGTTTGCGTGCTACATCGGCATATTTGGCCCTAGGTGTCGGGTTGTAACTAAGCGTGGCGCGACGTTGGAGTGGTAGGTTTTTTATGCTCCGCCGCAATAGAGTTTGCCTGCTCCTTGGGTTGGTTGGTGCTGGGGCTGCGGCATCCAATGAAAATTGCGTGGCGTTTGCAAGTATACATGAAGAGACTTCAAGTGTAAGATTTTGCTTAGGTTGGACTTTTAACATTGCCATGCATGCAAGTGGGTACATACATTGCCGTTTGAAGGACATTGTTTTGCGGACCTTCAAGTAAAGGAGTTGGCGAGACTAGATATCCTTGAGTATATTGCGCGCAATTAAGGCTGCAACTGCCTACCCGAGAATGTGATTTCGGGACTTTCCAGTCGTGGGGCGGTGTGGATATGCATTCTAGGTAATGCACATAATCCGTGCTTACTTTCGCTAACATGGCGTGTGCTCAAAGTAGCATAATGACGTCTAATCAAACGACAACGATGCGTCAAACTGTATGTTGAAGAATAAAGTTGAACGGTGTGTCTAGAGCTGTCTGTGTGCGGCGCGCCAATCGCTGGTAATGGAGACCATGAGGAGGTTTCTCGTATACAAGTGGCTGGAGATGCCGCACGTGGCAGAGTGGTCCTCTGTCCCTCAGCTTCTGGAACAGTAGGTTAAAAAAAAATCTAACTCGGGCCTCAGTGCAGATTATAAAGAACGGCTTGGCAGTGTTTGAGATGTCGAAATAGGAGGGTTTTTGCTTCCAAACAACCGAAAAGGGGATACGCGTTCAATATGTTACACAGAGAGACGTGGAGCGTTAACCTGGAAGCAGCAAAAGCAAGCCGCACCAACGTCAGG
This sequence comes from Mycocentrospora acerina, assembly GCA_022701365.1. NCBI lineage: Eukaryota > Fungi > Ascomycota > Dothideomycetes > Pleosporales > Mycocentrospora > Mycocentrospora acerina. The sequence goes on from JAKUHH010000080.1 coordinate 439,143, forward strand.
GTACGGTATTCGTTTTTCTTGCCGTTACGGGAGGCTGCATTGTGACTGACGTTCTGTGCCACGTGTAGAAGAGACGAGGAAGAGGATGTCGGGACAATTGTCAAGTCCGAATACGATAATTTTCTGACTGCTATCTTTGACCAGGTTGTTACGCAGTGTGTCCGTATTGTCTGCAGGTGGGACAGTCAACCCTGTGCAAGGCGTCAGTCTGATCGTCTCCCGAGGCACTTTAATAGGACTGTGCAGAAGAAGTCGAGGTCGACGGCGGGATTCCCACGGCCCTTTGTAGGGTGGGTGCAACGAGGGCTACCTAGGGAGAGGAACAGCGAAGTTGGGCCGGATATGAGAAAGTGACAGTTCCAAGACGTCTGTGCAACCGACGTGTTGTTGTGGATGAGTGACGGCGTGTGGGCCTGATCGACATTGTGTTGCAAAGCGGGAAATGTAGCGGCACCCTGGACGCTTTGGGCAGATCTCCCGAGCGGATGAGGGTGCATGCTTCCGAGGGAGATGAGCGAATGGGCATTGGTGGCGTCTCCAGAAGGGCCGACGGGCGGGAAAGCTGGTGTTCCGCCTTTGTGGTCATTGGCTTCCAGTGGATGAAGTCAGCTGTTCCCGCTAAAGAAAGCACCGTTTGTGGGGACCTATATGGCAAACGGGACATTTGCAATAAGAGCAGGGTGGTGGGAGGAAGGGGTGGCTGCGAACCTGGCCGGAATATCAGACCACCGTTTGCTGTGCGTGTATGCTGTGCGTGGACGTGGTGCGCGAGTGGGATGCAGCCTGCCGTGGTGGTGGGCGACGTGACGTCAAGGGCCAAGGCAGTAATGTGCAGTAGTAGCGGCAGTAGTAGTAGCAGCAGCAGTAGCAGTAGTAGCAGCAGTAGCAGCAGCAGTAGCAGTATTAGCAGTGTCAGCAGTACGACGACAACAGCAGCAGCAACGGTAGCAACAGCAGTCTCGAGCCCAGTGTGACACAGGAGCAGCCAGCAGGCCAAGCGAGGCGAAGCGAGGCATGATGCCAGCACCGTTTGGCATACCCGCTCGATCGGGGGGACGCTGGCGGGGCGAGCTGGAGGCTTGGAACGCCGGAGCCTGGGACGACGGGGCCTGAGATGCAGACGGGGAGTGGGACGCGTCTGTGCGGCGTGCTCTCGATTCGATTCCCTGGCGCCACCCAGGCGTGCGAGTCATGCCGGCGGCCGTGGGCTCCGAGTGCAGCTGCGACTGTCGCGCTGGCTCTGGCGCTGGGCGGGCGCTGGCTCTGGCGCTGGGCGGGCGCTGGCTCTGGCGCTGGGGATCTGGCGACCTGTCATGGCCATGCGTGCCTCTGCCACCACGGCCACCACGGCCACCCGCGGCCACCCAATTTGCTGTGCAGCCCAGGCCTGCTCCTGCTCCTGCTCCTGCACGCGGCCTGGGGCACAGCTTGGGCCGTGGGCACGGGGCACCAGCGCCCTCCAGCCAGCGCGAACTATGCCCCAAGCGTGGCCCGCTCCTTTGTCGGCTAAAGGCGCGGCGCTGGTGGTTGGAGGCAGCCAGGTGCGCTTGTGTGATGTGGTGTGGTGTGGTGTGGAGTCTGTGTGCGTGCGTGCGCGCCGTGGCCAGGGTAGGCCTTCCCGACCCAGCTTGCCCACCCACCGATACCCTTTGCTCCCCGCTGCTGTCTATCTGTCCATCCAGCTGCCTGTCTGCCTGTCTGCCTGTCTGCCAGCCTGCCAGCCCGCCAGCCCGTCTGCCCTGCCCGTCTGCCCTGCCCGTCTGCCCTGCCCATCCATCCTTCCATCTGCCTGCCTGCCTGCCTGCCTGCCTCTCCTCGACGCCGACGGCAGACCAACGGCATCCCCACGGCAGAGCGACACCCTCGTGCACTTTAATACGCCCGCCGCCGCCAGCCCTCGCCCTCGCTTTCCGGCCTGCTAGCCTGCCGTGTCTCTCACTAGTGCCCAGCAATCACCACCACCAGCCCTCGTCGTCGACTCTTCACCACCATCGCTTCGTGACCCGCCCAGCTGCCGTTGCTCTGCCTCTGCGCCTGTCCGTCTCACACCGGTTGCCTCGCTGTCTTGCTCTCTTCTGCCGTCGTGAGTCCTGTCCTCGGCCCTTTTCCTCTTGCATGGGCAAGCCGACCACCTGGATCCGACGTTGCCAGTGACATGGGCGCTGCTCACGCCGCGTCCACGAGCCTGCCACTGCGTCTGCATCTGCGCCTGCGCCTGCGAACCATGTGCTGACCCTTTGCAGCCTTACCTTTGTTCCGTGGTTGAGCTGCGACGTCTCGTTCCTCTCGCTCCCCTCTTTATTTGTTTCACTCCTTCCCGCTCGTGTGGTCCGTCAAGTAAGTTCACAGGGTCCTCCATCTTGGTTGGAACCTTCCCCGTGGGCTCGCTGCGAGGCTGTCCCGCAACCCGCGCACCATGCTGATTCGCCCACAGCCACTAATCACCACTCACCATGGCTACCATCGCTGTTGCAAATGAGACCAAGAGCACTTCTGTCCGCACCACAAAGGACAACAGGACCATCCGCTACAACCTCCAGGTCATCCAGCAGCCCGAGCGGGCCCGCGCCTGTGGCAGCGGTGCAAAGTCGAGCGCCGATCGCCGTCCTGTCGATCCACCGCCCATTGTCGAGCTGCGCGTCTTTGAAAACGACCAAGAAATCACCTTTGCTTACAATGCAAACTTCTTCCTGCACGCCAGCATCGAGAATGCCCGTGCCATTGCCCCGGGACGCGCCCCTTCTACGACTCCCAGCTTCCCTGTGCTAACCGGCACTCCCGTCGCCGGCATGGCTTACCTGGACCGCCCAACACCAGCAGGCTACTTCATTTTCCCCGACCTGTCAGTCCGTCACGAGGGCAAGTACCGACTCAGCTTCTCTCTTTTCGAAAACCTGAGCGAGGTCAAGGATCTCGACCTCGACGACCCGGATATCATCCGTGACGGTAACAACTTTGTCAGCCATCGGGCCGAAGTCAAATCAGCCCCCTTTACCGTCTTCTCGGCCAAGAAGTTCCCAGGCCTGTCTGAAAGCACTGCTCTGAGCCGCATGGTCGCCGAGCAGGGTTGCCGTGTCCGCATTCGACGTGACGTCCGTATGAGGCGCCGGGAGACCAAGTCGTCCAAGGAATGGAATGAGTTTGACGACGAGACTGGCGCTTACGATGAAGATCAGCGTGCTGCGTCTCCGGCTGCCTACAGCCATCAGCCGGTTGCTCCTCAAGACCCTGACCGTCCCCGTTCCATATCCAATGCCAGTAACGCCTCCTTGGCTGCTCCCCCTCGTCGTCCGAGCACAGAAGAAATGGCGCAGTCCTACCACACCAGCAATGGCTACCAACACATGCCCCCACCGCAAACCCCGGCGTACTCTCAGATGCAACCATACGCTTCAACCCAAAATCAATACCAAAACCAGTATGCGCAGCAACAACACGGTGCTATGGTGCAGCCGCCGCATGCCCAGTACTCGCACCAATCTCAGCCACTCCACAGCAGCTACCAGAATCAGAACCCTGTGCAAATGAACCAGGCCTACGACTACCAAAATTACCACCAATCTCACTATGGACAAACCCAGCAACCCCCTCGTCAGGAGCCAGCCACCGATTACGGGCATGCTGCCGACTACCGCAGAACATCAATCACTCAGCAGTCACCTGCACAGCAGTATCCTGGTCCTAGCCAAATGGCCTCGCCGTACAACCCAATGGATCAATACAACAGGCAGATGCACCAACCTATCCAGCCCATGCATGCCTCTGCCCGCACATCCTCCGTGTCTGGCCCCAGCAACAACCATCCCTTGCCTGCACTCAAGACCTTGCAGCCGCCACCCAAGTTGGAGAACCCGGAGCCTGTCTCGCCAATGTACCAATCGCCGCCCAACATGATGTCGTCTGCGCCCATGTCAGCCAGCTCGGATGCGCAAAGCAACTACTCCATGTCTCACACCGCCTCTCATCTCCCGCCAGTGTCTTCAACCAGCGCGAAAAGATCATTCTCTAGTACTTTCAGCACTAGACATATGAACGAGCGTTTGACACAAGGTGCACGACCCAATCCCTCCCTCCCATCCTCCAACTACGACGAGCCTGACATGGAGCCCCCAATGGACCGTGCGTCCATGAACTATCGCCGGGCAGATGGCACGCGCATCCAGCGTCGCGTGCCAGAAGTGAGCGTTTAGAAAACGCCAAAAGTGCTCCACTGCTTGTTGTTCATTCTCAAAACTATTACGTCGGCCGTAACGTTGTCTGATTGCTAGGCGTTGTCATGGCTAATGTCTCCCTTGATTTATTCTATACCCCCAGAACGATACATGCGCGACAACCGCGTATATCTCCTTTAGTACTTATTTTTCCATTACATTGTTGTTATTGCTGTTATTACTATTATTATTGTTGTTGTTGTTGTTGTTGTTGTTGTTGTTGTTGTTGTTGTTGTTGTTGAGGATGCTCTTGCGCACTCTCCCTACTAGGCTCGTCTGCCTATGAATTTCCTTGGTCTATTGTTAAACTCTTTTTTTGTTTCTGTCGCGGGCCGCACCGTACGTTCACATACTCCTAACAACTAGCATTTTTCGGCATAGACTAGTTTTCGCTTGCTTCACAGTTGGAAAGCTGGAAAGAAGGCAAACGACTGAACATTTTGGTTCAACTATAGTCAGTTCTCATTCTGCTTGATATAAAAAAAAGAAAGCAAAATTAAGTTATCAATACTCAACTCTTGCTGTGCAAAATTGAATACGGAGCATTCCTCGAAGCATCTCAATGTCAATTCCAAGTTTGGTACGAACATCATGAGTGAGTAAGATGATATTTCATGACGTGACCATTACCGCTTACCATACCATGCTTCAAGTCATCAGTCTGTTTTCACATGCTCCTCCTAAGAAAGTGACGCTGGCCAACGTTTTGTGGAAATAACGGCTTAGTTGAAGACTCTTACTATCTACATTTCTCTTATACTGCTGAGCATGAGTAATGATCGACAATACCCTACAGCACTGACAAGATCTTACCAGTCAATCAACGAGATTGCTAGTCTCACGTCGACATTACCAGCAGCCAACAGCAACCTATTCTTGGCGCGGGGTAGGAGCTACCCCTCCATGCTAGACGCCAGCACGCCATCGCAAACAACGCCCTTCCAGCTCCTCTGGGCCGAAAACAGTCGAGTTGACAGATTGTTTTTGATCAGCAGAATAAATTGAGAGGCTGGGATATGCTGGTTCCCAAGGAGTGGTCGCCGATGAGCCGTAGGCCCAAGTGGGGAGTGGGGTACACGATCGAAAGACCCTGAGGCCACAGACAAGCTACCTACCAAAGAGCTTCGAGGCGTCACTTTACGGTACAGCAATTGACACGCGTGGGGCAGCCGTGAATGACGTGACGGAAGCGAGGTCTTGCACAATTGTTTTCTAGGCTTTGGCTCTTCTTCTTCCTCTCCCCCTCTTCCGACACTGAGATACCCTGTTCCACTGTATAGAAGTACTCTTTCAAGTGAACTTTGACAACAGACGTCCAAAATCACCATGGCCGAGGAAATCTCCAAGAACTTTGAGACGCTGCAATTGCACGCCGGCAAGCTTTCTCCAAGCTGCAAGGCATGAGCACGGCTAACAACAGGTCCATAGGCCATACTCCAGATTCTGCAACAAACTCCCGCGCAGTACCAATCTATGCAACCACTGTATGATTTGGCCCAATGCGACACTACCAGCCTCAAAACTGAATCTAACACAAATAGTCGTTTGTTTTCAATGACTCTGCCCATGGCGCGAGGCTGTTTGGCCTCAAAGAGTTTGGCAACATCTACAGCCGCATCATGAACCCAACAGTTGACGTTTTCGAGAAGCGGATCGCAGCTCTTGAAGGCGGTGTTGCTGCCCTCGCTACAGCATCTGGCCAAGCAGCCCAGTTTGTTGCTATTGCTACGCTTGCGCAAGCTGGTGACAACATCATCTCAACCTCAAACTTGTATGGAGGCACATACAACCAGCTTAAGGTCATGTTCCCGCGCTTTGGCATCCAGACAAAGTTTGTCAATGGGGATAAGCCCGAGGACTTCAAGGCTGCGATTGATGATAAGACAAAAGCTATTTACGTGAGTATCTGCGGTTCGCTCGTTGGGACTGACTGACATTGGACCTAGCTTGAGAGCATCGGCAATCCAAAGTACAATGTTCCTGATTTTGAAAAGATTGCCGCAATTGCACATGAAGCTGGTATTCCCGTCATTGTCGACAACACTTTCGGTGCTGGAGGATACTATGTCAGGCCCATCGACCACGGTGCAGACATTGTTGTCCACTCCGCTACAAAGTGGATCGGAGGTATGTTTCTCGCTGCAACAAAACAAAGCCCAAACTAACCCGCAAAAAGGCCACGGCACGACAATCGGCGGCGTCATTGTCGACAGCGGAAAGTTCGACTGGGGCAAGCATGCAAAGCGCTTCCCGCAGATGAACGATCCCTCGGACGGCTACCACGGCCTCAAGTTCTGGGACACATTCGGCGCCATCACCTACATCATCCGCGCGCGAGTTGAGATTCTCCGCGATCTAGGCGCATCCCTCAATCCCTTTGCCGCGCAGCAGCTCCTCATCGGCATCGAGACTCTGAGTCTGCGAGCAGAGCGCCACGCCCAGAACGCGCTGAAGCTTGCGCAGTGGCTCGAGGCAAACGAGAACGTGAGCTGGGTTTCCTACCTAGGTCTTGAGAACCACCCGTCTCACACTCTCGCGAAGAAGTACCTGTCGCGGGGCTTTGGTGGCGTGTTGTCGTTTGGCGTCAAGGGAGGCGGCAAGGCAGGAAGTCAAGTTGTCGACAACTTCAAGCTCATTTCCAACTTGGCCAACGTTGGTGATTCAAAGACTCTTGCTATTCACCCCTGGACTACAACTCACGAGCAGTTGAGCGACGAGGAAAAGGCCAGCTCCGGCGTGACAGAGGTATGTTCCTTCTGTATTCATTTCCTCTTCCTTCTCTTCTTTTTCTTCTTCCTCTTCTTCTCCTCACAAAACTTTCATCTACTAACTCCCTCCCCTCTCCACAGGACCTCATCCGCATCTCCGTCGGCACCGAGCACATTGACGACATCATCGCCGACTTTGAGCAGTCCTTCAAGGCAAGCGCAACAAAGTCCGACGCCAAAGGCGAGCCCGCCAACGCCGAAAAGACAAGCGACGCTGGAGGCGACTCCGCAGGCTCCCTCTCAGGCGCAGTCTAAATTAGGCAATCATTTTCCCTCCCCCCCGAATAGTCAGGCCCAGATGAAGTAACGTTTGGCCCCTTCCCCCTTTTCCCCTTTAAACCCACCGGATTTCCCAGCGCGCGCGCTCGTACACCCTAAGATACCAAACAAACATACAAACCTTATATTGAGGAATATAATACCATCGTCTCCTCTAAAGAGCACAAATTTTCGTGACTACGAGTAATCAATTATTATTATCATTATCTCTTGCAAAACATTGAACCACTCTAAGAGACCTTCTCACCACTACATATTTTAACATTTACCTTAAATCCCATACATCCATCCATCCATCCACCTATTCCCCCCATCCCCATCAAACCCCCCACAAACCCAGAAAGAAAGAAAGAAAGAAAGAAAGAAAACAAAAAAAAAGAGGCTGCCCAGACCCACGAGCTCCCACACCCAAGCCCTCCCCCTCCTCCCAAGATCAAGCCGAGGCATCTTTCGCCCCACACCCAAGCCCACCCCATCTTATCCCATGCCAACCAACCAACCAACCAACCAATCACACACACCCCGCTTTACCCCAACGCCGCTCCTCCCCGGACACGTTCCTAGCGACTTTTTGTTGGAAAAAAAAGGTGACGCGCATGTGGCTTGCCTACCTACCTTCCTACCTTCCTACCTTCCTACCTATTCCTCACCCACCAATGTCTACCTACCTACCCACAAGCACATGCTTATGCGCGCGATCAGCACACACACAGCACCACTGCACTGCAGTGCACTGCACCGCTAACTGGTTGGCCAACCAGGGAAAGTTTAAATGATAATAATAATAATAATTATGATAACATAGAAAAGATTCAAATGCATGTGAAGATGACAGCCTTTTTTTCTCCTATTCTTCAAGTTATTTCGCACATGCCTTTCCCTTTCTAAAAACCCCCCGGAGTGGAAATACATGGAATATATATATGTACCTATAACACACAACACCTCATGTAAGTATATAGATAAATAAATAGTCATTTTATTCCAACCCAAGCCGAACCAGCCAAGCGACCGCCTAGTCTTGGTCGTCGTTAAGAAAAAAAAATAACAATTGGGTAGGAACTCCGGGGGGAGGGAGAGGAAGAAAGCGGACGTGCGTCCAAAAAAATAAGGACCCTCGCTCACGGGCCATCCCCACCCCATGCTCCATGCACATGCCTCGGCATCTGGGGCAAGGTTGGAATAATTACGGGTCCCTTCAGTCTTGTGTTTCGGCCGACTATGGGGCGGGCGGGCTATGGATGGGTATGGGGAAAGCTGTCATGTGGCACCGGGGTTTCCTACTCCTTCTTTCGGCCTTTTCTTACTCACCTCCTTCCTTCCTTCCTTCCATCTCTCAAACGTGCTTTTGCATACCGATATAGATTTGTTGGAGCGTGTGTTTTCTTCATTTGGTAGTTTGGATAGCGAGTGTATTGGCGCGCACGCTAGAAATCTCCAGGTATGTGCAAAGAGAGGACACCGGACACGCCGGATGGAACGTGTCGTGTCGTGTCATATTGGGTGTTGTGTATTGTGTTGGGAAGCTGACGTTTGGTTCCTACCTACAAGACCCCATCTGCATCATCCCATTTGAATCAAACTGCAGCGCGACCGCCCGTTTGTTGCCCAACGCTACACGCCCATCTCTATTTAATATCCATCTACAACATCTCATCCACGCTCATAACCGCTGCATCACATAATGTTCGGCCCAACAGACCCCCAAATGCAGCGTGCCCAGGAGCTCAGCACTCCTCCAGCAAAGGGCATGCCATACAGCGTGCCGGTGCTGGGCTCGCAGTCAGAGGGCAAGAGTGCGATTTACAGGAACTGGAAGTTTGCGGATAAGCCTTTGTTAGAGCGCTTGGTGCCTGAGGTATGGGTGGTTTCCTTTCGTCATGCGAGATGCATCGTGGACTGACTGATGGGCTTTTGTAGATCGGCACACCGCACGAAGCTTTTGAGAACTCTGGTATGCTACAGCACAAGGCCGCGTATCGTATGTATGACCTACTAAATTTTTGTAGTTGCGAAATACCCGCGAAACAAGTGCCTTGGTCACCGCCCTTACGATCCTGTCACGAAGAAGTTCGGCGCATACGAGTGGGAGGACTATGAGACTATTAGCCAGCGCCGGAAAAACTTTGGTGCCGGTCTGGTGCATCTACACAAGCAGGCTGGCGTTACGGCGACCAAGTATGGCGTTGGTTTGTGGTGTCAGAATAGGCCCGAGTGGCAGATCACTGGTACGTGGAGTTGAGGATTGGGTGCTGTGATGCATTGATTGCTGACCAACACAGATTTGGCGTGCATGTCCCAAAGCCTCTACACCGTTTCCATCTACGACACGCTCGGCCCTGATACTACCGAATATATCATCAACCACTCGGAATTGGCATGTGTTGTTACGGGAATGAACCACGTCACGGCGCTGTTGAAGCTGAAGCCGCGACTCCCGACCTTGAAGATCATCATTGCTCTAGACCCGCTTTCTGCTGGCGAACTTCCTGGAGAGTCCAAGGGAGATCTTCTCAACTCGTTGGCCGCTGACTTGGGAGTGAAGATTCACTACATCCGCGATGTCGAAGCGTTAGGAGAGAAGCAGCCAATTCCCATCAGTGCGCCTTCGCCAGACGACACCGTCACCATCAACTACACATCAGGAACAACTGGAAACCCCAAGGGTGTTATCCTGAGCCACAGGAACGCGCACTCTGCAACATGTTCGAGTTTGATCCTTTTGGGTTCTCAGAGTGATCAGATCATCTGCTCGTTCTTGCCTCTTGCGCACATCTACCAGCGACTGGGTGAGCACACTGCGCTTGCGTCCGGTTCGGCGATAGGATATTTCCACGGTAACGTTGTGGAGCTGGTCGACGACTTGAAGATGCTCCGACCAACAACTTTCTCGGGAGTCCCCAGGCTGTACAACAGATTCGGGTCTAAGATTAAGGAAGCTACTATCGAGTCAACGGGCGTCAAGGGCGCGCTATCCCGACACGTCGTCTCGACAAAGCTGGCTGCTATCAACGACAAGCAGAATGCTTCCAACACGCACATGCTGTGGGACCGTATATGGGCCAAAAAGGTAGCTGCAGGCCTAGGTCTGGATCGATGCAAGGTCATGGTCAGCGGCTCTGCACCTATCGACCCAAGCCTGCACCAGTTTCTGCGCGTGGTCTTCGCCAACAATTTTGTCCAAGGTTATGGCCTGACAGAAACTTACGCAATTGCGCTCTGCCAAGCCGAAGGCGACTTCTCGTCTGGAAACTGTGGTGGTGTCACTGCAAACGCGGAGGTGTGCCTTGCTGATGTGCCTGACATGGAGTATCTCTCGACTGACCTGCCGCACCCTCGAGGTGAGCTGCTGATCCGCTCTACGACGCTGTTCAAGGAGTATTTCCGCAACCCTGAGGAGACAGAGAAGGCGATCGACGCAGATGGCTGGTTTCACAGTGGTGATATTTGCTCCGTCGACAATCTTGGCCGCTTCAAGATTGTAGACCGTAAGAAGAATGTTCTGAAGCTCGCACAGGGCGAGTACATCTCCCCTGAACGTATTGAGAACGTATACCTCGCAAACTGTGGCTACATCGCGTCCGCTTACGTGCACGGCGACTCACACCAGTCATTCTTGGTCGCCATCTTTGGTGTGGCGCCGGATTTGTTCCCGGCATTCGCTTCCAAGGTCTTGGGTGAGAAGATCGCAGAGGGCGACATTCCAAAGCTGAAGGCTGCTCTCACAAACAAGAAGGTCGAGAAGGCTGTGCTGAAGGAGCTGGACCGTGTAGGAAAGAAGAACAAGTTCAACAGCTACGAACGTGTCAAGGCTGTGCGATTGTTCCTCGACCCATTCACCATTGATAACGAGCTCCTGACACCGACGTAAGTCTGCTTACTTACCCTGCTCTTGAGACATGAGACTAACAACATGCAGGCTCAAGCTGAAGCGCCCGCAGACGGTAAAGAAGTTTAGGCAGCATCTTGACGACTGCTATGAGGAGGCTCTTGCGGCGGAGAGCCAGGCGAAGTCGAAGTTGTAGATATGGGCAATGTTATGCAGCACGCTGCAGTCTTTGTTTAAGGATCGCAAGGTGGTGCTCCTGAGGTCGTGGTTAGATGCGCCGAGGGTAGTTCGTGTGTTTGTGTCAGTTGTTTGGATCAGAATATCGAAGAATCGTGTAAATGTACGGTATGTCAGCCAGTAATAGCTTGGTGTTTTTGAGCATCGTTGCCAACACGAGACGTTAGCTGCCAAAGACATTGATTACCCTCGTGCATGTGACAGATCCGGATAGTGGAGTCGCTCTTTGGCCGGGATATGTCGAGGCTAAGGGTAGTGGGACTGACGCAGGGGCCATGCTGCGCGTGCCTGCATAGTAACGGATGCGCGCCGCCTGCACCTTCCCCGGGCTCCCAAAACAAACATCGCCATTGCCATATCCCGCCTCCCCACCCGCTCTGGCTCCCACCACCGCAGTGCCTGCCACTTCTTATGCTGTTGGCTGGCTCTCTCGCCCACGATCGCTTTTAATTTCACTCTCCGCTCTGCATCCCCTAAACTCGTCATCCTTAAAAGAGAAGGCACACTCTGCACGCATAGCCATCCGTGTGCCCCACTATGGAAGTGCATCGCGCCTCGCGCTTCAAAGAGCACACCAACACGACGAACTCAATACATCCCCCGCCTGATGAGCTATGGAAGGACATTGGTGTCGAGAGTCTAATGGAGAAGTTCAACGAGGAGAATGAAGCACCCGCCAAGGTCACTCGTCCCACTGCTCGTCGAAGCCACAGCGCCGTCTCTACACCCGTGCGCAAGGTCTCTGCTGCGCCAGCTCAGACGCCTGGTGGCTGTGGTGCTGCTAGACGGACACCTGCTGCACCTGTACCCCCAGTCACGCCTGCCGCCAACGAAGGCACAATGGGCCGCTTCTCCCGCGCATTTGCGTCTGTTTTTGGCGGCTTGACGGGGAAGCGCAAGACAGCGCATGTAAATGTACTGTTGGATGCAGAGGCAAGGGAGAAGGAGAAGCTAGACGAGCGCAAGAGGGCTGCCGAGGCGGCGTATTTTGAAGCCAAGGAACTGGGTCTCCTACCCGCTGCGAAAGTCTTCGTGAGACCGAGTGTAGCAGCAAGGATGCGCAAAGAGGGTACGACCTTCCAAGTCCGAGGTGTTAATAGCAGTACAGTGAGTATATCAAGGCTAACAACTAAAGCAGCAGAACTCACTGCCACTCCTCAACCCGAACGTACTCCACGCACCCCTTCTCTGTATCACTCCCAAAGCAAGCGGGACCTTCACAGACAGAAGAAACTGTCGAAGCGCGTGTCGAATCTCGAGAGCAAGCTTGCTTCTGCTAAGAAGGAACTGGAATCTGCTCTTGCCATCGGCCCTTCAGGCTCCGCTACCACGCCAATTGCATCCCACCTTTGGAGCGAGAACGACATCTCCCCACACTGCCATACTCTCGCCTCGTCCATCAGCAAGAAACGCAAAGCAAATTCCTTCGATGAGGCGGAAACACCTCTCCCCGTCAATTTCCAGAAAGTAGAGACACGCTCTCCTAAGCGAGCAAAGTCTGTACGCAAAGTGAAACGCCAACCCTCCCGCCTGAGCAGGAAGAACAATGCTCTTTTCAAAGAAGAGGTCATCATTGTGGTGCCAGACGGCGTTAGTGTCCCGCCTCTCCCTTCGCTGCCGAAAGAGGCCGAGGCGAAGAAAATGGTAGTAAGTCCTGCTGATGAGAAGAAAATCGTAGCCAATCATGACGAAGAGGAGGTCAAAAGGGAGAAGAAAACAGTCGCAGCAGTTCATATAGATGACGGGTATGGTGGGTTGGAGCACGAGATGTTTTGAGTGAGTTTTGTTGTCGACTCTTTTTTCCCGTTATTCTCATCTTTGTAAAGCATGCGATTGAGCGGTTTTCAAAGATCAGGAACTCTGATGTCTGGCGTTTGGTCTTGGCAAGCTATTCACATGTTGGGAGCACTCTGAGCGTGTTTTTTTTTATTTTCAGCCTCGGAGCATTGGTGGGTCTTCATTACGTCCTTTTATTTCCTTTGGCGTCTTGCTTCATTTTTGCGGACCGCTATGCGGTGTGGGACGATGAACACGATGGCGGAGGTTTTGTTTCTTATTTCTTATCCATGTCAATCGTTTTTTTTTTCAGATATGCGAAAGTGATGACGGATGGGCAGACGAATGAACTGAACAGTATCACGACAATTGAGAGATTGAGCAGTGTCATGTTGGGACGCCGCGATAACGACACTCACTATGAACACGATCAATGATTTATATTACACAAAAAACGACAGCTTGAAATACGTAAAGTCATATTATTCGTTATATCCCTGCGAACTATGCATCTACAACCTTATATGCGAAGATGTGTACACCCATTATGCATGCATATCTGAGAATTGATCTTCTAGAACGCCCTGACAATGTAGGAAGAAGCAAAGGATATCATTGCGCTGAACAAGTAAGAAACTCGTCACCCCCCAGTAATTCAAAACCCATTGAACCCCATCATCAGGCCAGCACCCGCAAGCGCCGCACCTCCTATCCATGGATTTGCCGTCACCCCGGGCGCAGCAGCACCCTTCGACGTGGCCGACGCTCTCCCCGTCGTAGTCGCAGCTGCGGGCGCACCCGAAGCATCTGGCACGCCCTGCGCACCAGCCCGAATCTCCTGAATGTCCGACTTTGTCGCGTTGAAGTTTGTCTGCGCGAGGGAGATTTCGTTATTTGCGAGATCATACACAACATATGCAGAGCGTAGGAAAGTGTCGCCAAGGATGGAAACCGAGTTGCCTGCAGGCGAGATGCCGAGGATACAGACTGGCTGGCCGCGAGAGATTGCGCCGACGACGACGAGCTCGTTGAGCGGGACGGAGATGTTTGCGCCGGAGAAGCTGAATGTGAGATTGCCACTTTGGTTGGCAAGATCGCAGTCGACAAAGGCAGCGCCTTGGCGAGAGTCGTATTGAGCGTTGTATTTAGTGTAGAGTGTGGTGACGACGCTGTTGGGGAGGTAAGTGAAGGAGGTGCCTGAGTCGAGGAGAACAGGGAGGTTTTGATTACTGAAGAGGGTCGAGTTATTCGTGCTCAGGCTTGTGAGAGAAACGAGGAATTCGGCGTAGACGCCTTGCTCTTGTATAATGGGGATGGTCTTGAGCGTGCCGTGGTACTTTTCCGTATCAACACCGCCGAAAAGAATATTTCCTGTTGACGCATCAAGGTCGTTTAGCCAAAGAGAGTATGCGTTTGAGTTGATGGTACCGTCGTCGGTGAGCTTTTGTGGCAGGTTTGCGTATGATTTGAGTCCAGCCCGGTTGACGATAGCCTCATTGATTGTGTATCCGATTCCCAGCACGGCTTCAGTTGAAGTCGACGTATATCCGATGCCAAACTGGAAGCTTGAGATTGACTGTCCACCAAAGTGAAATGTGTCGGTAGCGTAGTCTCCATGAGCCCCTGATCCATCGACATACGATATGTTGAATACGCTGTTGACGTATGTATACGTAGAAGAACTGTTGGCGTTGTATGTTCCTGATTCGCTACATTGATTGCCACGCTGCGAGCACAGTGTGGATTTGGGCGTGTTGACCCACAGATCACTGCTTCCAGTGTCAATGTGAAGACGAAGGCTCTGCTGTGGTGTGCCTAAGCTCGCATTTGCAAAGTACAATGTATCAAGGTTGTCAAGCGTTTGTTGGACTGTTGCTCGCTTTCGTAATAAGTCATGTTCGATAGGGTTGACACCAGTTTTGCGCTGAATGTCGAGACCAAGCACTCTTGGATTCTGTATAAAATTAGCTTGAATTTCGTGGCCGATCAAAGTTCGTAGAGGCAAAGTTTGTGAGCTTAAACTGGGGGCGCTTAAGATGCGGAAGCCAAGAACAGCACTCACCTCTCGCGATACTAATTTAATTGCAGCGACTGACGACACCAACTGCGTGGCGAAAATTGTTGAGAACTTCATGGCGACTCTTTGACAAGCGATATGTGTAAGGCGGTGTTTCTATATACCCAAGGCGCTTCGTGAGAAGGGGTTTGCAGAAGCTGATGCACCAGAGGTTAGAGATGGTCTGGAATACACATGTAACGTGTTTTACATACCCAAGTTAGCCACAAAAAGCGGAGGTGAGGCACAGAGGCGAGTAGGAGGCTGTGCAAAGGAAATGAAGGTGACTGATATTGATACAGACATGAGAGCCGGTGATGCCCTCAAGGCCTTATTAGTGAGGGCAGGGGGGCGATGCTTGGAATGCGATGACGACGCGTATTGAAGTGAGACGCTACGGCTGGAGCGGACCTTCCGCGTAAATTCTAGAGCGGCTACCAATGGATTTGATTTGATACGATCACGAGCGTGCGAGTGATCTACTTTTCAAGCAGCTGTAGTACGCAATGCAGTCGTGGCGGTGCATCGCGGAAACAAGGCGAGATCTGGATTGTGGCCGACCTGTCAATGACACTTGGTTCAGGGCAGCAGTTGAATACGGTACAACGACTGGGTGGCGCCTGTCGGCACACATGGACCCGCGAGAGCCTCAAAAAGAAGTGGCAAGACTTGGGCCATCTCAAGGCTGTAGTAATGAGCAGTTGAGAATCTACCGGTGACTTTTGTACATCTTACTGGGGCGAAAAGTGGCATCACGTCGTGGTGCAGGAACGCGCAAGGCTTGCACTATAAGAGTAAGTAGATTCGTCACCAATGATGTTGCTTATGATCCCCGTGCTTGACAACTTCCGGTGACCCTTCATTCGCCATGAGGTATTTGATCGAAGCTTGGCCATGCTTGCCTCGTCGAAGACACGCTTGGGGTGTTCGAAACAACGGGTTATTGTTCTCTGCAAAGCTTGCATGCATTGTGTGCGAGTGGCTGAGGCAAAGTATCTCACATCAGGCGCGTGGCCAAGGGCGGAACTCCGGTCAAATACTCGGGGTTCCGGGAATTCGAGGGATCGCGGTACGAGGCACGAGATCATCCTGCGAGTCTAGACAGTAGTCGGTTTTCAGTGCACCCAGGCCGTTGTACGACGACATGGCCTCAGTTTCCAGCATCGACATGAAGCCGGCTTGCAGTGTCGTCTGGTCAAGCTTCACGGCCTGCTATCGATTGTGGGAGGCCTGTCGATCATTCCTCGTGTGTTTGAGCACTCTTCACGTGACCTACCTGTGCTCTATGCCGAAAACGCATCTAGCGCACAACGCGTCGTCGGCGCCCGGCCATGGAAGACGCGTGCGAGCGTGCCAGCCCCTCCATCACACGCCGTAGCAGCAAAGCAACATGTCCAAAGCAGAATCTTCCAAAGCCGCCGCCAGCAATGGCATCCGAGCTAATCCCAATGCTGCTGGAGGAGCAAACTACGAGCTGCCATGGTACTTGGATCCCCGGACCCAGCGCAGGGTACCTTTGACTGATGGAAACTCGCAGGGTAGAGAAGTACCGGCCCGTGTATCTCGACGATGTCGTCGGCAACACCGAGACGATTGAGCGCCTCAAGATCATTGCAAAGGACGGAAACATGCCGCACATGATCATCTCGGGCATGCCTGGAATCGGCAAGACAACCTCGATTCTCTGTCTCGCGCGGCAGATGCTCGGAGACGCGTACAAGGAAGCAGTGCTGGAGCTCAATGCATCTGACGAGAGAGGCATCGATGTGGTGCGCAACAGGATAAAAGGCTTTGCCCAGAAGAAGGTCACGCTGCCACCTGGAAGACAAAAGCTGGTCATCTTGGATGAGGCAGACAGCATGACAAGCGGTGCACAGCAGGCGCTGAGACGAACCATGGAAATATACAGCGCAACTACGAGATTTGCATTTGCATGCAATCAGTCAAACAAAATCATCGAACCGCTGCAATCGCGATGCGCCATCCTACGCTACGCCCGCCTCACCGATGCCCAGGTCGTGCGCCGTGTTATGCAGATCTGCGAGGCAGAAAAGGTGGAGTACTCCGACGACGGTATCGCAGCCCTTGTATTTTCTGCAGAGGGAGACATGCGACAGGCCATCAACAATCTCCAATCGACACACGCTGGATTTGGGTTCCTCAACGGAGACAATGTGTTCAGAGTTGTAGACAGTCCACATCCAATCAAGGTGCAGGCTATGATCAAAGCATGCCACGAGCAGAAAATAGACGATGCGTTGACAACACTCAAAGAGCTGTGGGACTTGGGATACTCGTGTCACGACATCATCAGTACAATGTTCAAGGTCACAAAGACGATCGACACATTGAGTGAGCATGCGAAATTAGAGTTCATCAAGGTAATTTATTCCAAATCTTGATCGCGCTTGTAGACTGACACATTTTCAGGAGATTGGTTTCACCCATATGCGCATCCTCGAAGGCGTGCAGACACTCCTCCAGCTCTCTGGCTGCGTCGCTCGTCTTTGTAAGATCAACATGCAGCCTCAACTCTTTATTCTCCCATCGAAGCAAAAGTGATACGCCTCAACAATACATGTTCTAGCATCAGCACGGCGTTTGGCGTTTAGCTCATCGTATTAAAAGCGATCTAGCTGTACAAGATATTTTGGCAATCTGTATTTCAAAAAAGTCGCCTATTATGTCATATCTTTCATTCAAATGCAAGGGCCTGACAGGCTGTTCTCATCAAAGATCCTTCAAGGATATGCATTGGTCGTGTCCGATTGAGTTTGGCATCCGTCATCTACCTTTGATCATTACTGCTCGCCCTTTCACTTTCTTCTTCAACAAGCGGCATCGGATTCTCGGTCTGACCCCCCCTCTGACCTGCATCTCCCCATTTATGACAGACTCATTACCGTCCTCATGGTTTTGAGGGCATGTTTTTCGACGCACCAGATTAACAGCCTCATAGCTCACCACCTGCAAACTTTGCTCGTTAGATTAGGAGCGCTCTCCTCCGACCTGATTCAAAACCTTGAACGCACAGCCCAAACGCCCCTCAACCAAAGTAGTGCCATCTGCATCATAAACAGCGAGCTATCACCCCCCTTGCCGCCAACAGACTGCCATATTAATGTGGCTTGCTGAAAAGCACGTCGCATGCCATCACGTGTAACTTGCGAAGTTTGCTTGCTGTATCGTCTCTCTTTTTTCAGATTCTGGTGATATAGGATCTCATGGAAGTACAAGTTCAGCACACGTCGATGGTCACGTTCGGGCGATATGAGGTTGAAGACGATGGTAAGGCCAAGGAGGATGAAGGGCCATATCCCGATGAAACAATTGGCAAAAGATGTGTTATTTTCCGTAGGTACGATAGAAAGAGAGACCTTTTTAGGAGGTATATTGATATTCTACAGATAGTACATGAGACAGGACCTTAAAAAAGACAAACAAGGGTGAGAAGGAACCGCTATAAAGCTGATTACATTGTTTACTAAAATCCACAACTTACTCAAACAGAAAGAACGGTCTTTAACCTTTCAAGGCAGTGAACGATCATACGTCTTCTTTCGTCTGTTGCGCGAAACGATTTCCTCCGCCAGCTTGCGCTTCGCGTACCAACCCCCTACCACTTGTAGAACCTTCTCCCTTCTTGGCGAAAAGTTCTCTGATATATCCCTTTTGTCCAAAAAGTCTGAACGGATCCAAGAACCCGGCCAACACGGTCCTCTTGTTCTCCTTCCTTTCAAGTCTCTTTCTCTCCAGCTCCTCATCACTCATATCCCAGAACTGCGTCTCTTTGTCTTTACCCTTTATCAAGCCCCAGATGTCGACTGGATCAAACATGGTTACAATCCATGGTCTGTCATCATCCCACCCAGGACCCCTTCGTTCTGTCACACCATCGCGGGCAAGAAAGACAGAATTTGAGCGAGGAAGTCGCTTACCGGGATGCCAGACATTGAGCAGTGCTGTATTGACGAACATAATAACCGCTTCGAAGATCCAGAAGTACACCTCGTTCTGATAAATTTCAGAGTCCCATCCTTCAATGTACTCCACAAGGCGATAGATGCATCTTATGGTTACGATGGTAGCAGAAACGTACATGACGTAGAGCACAGTCTTCAGGTCCTTCTTCAACACTCCTGCTCTGTTCGCCCTCCAATGGAACCACGCGGCCAGGACTCCAAATGCGCCAAAGAGCGCCGCCTGGAGAGACAAGCTCGCAATGACCATGTTTGCACCCACTTGTCGCTGTTTGTCCGTTGAATCACTGTTGGCCATGCGCCATGCACCATTCCCGATCAGAACCTCGCATATACTGTCTAATCCAACAAAGGTTGTAGCTACCCGACCCGGATGCATGGGTGAGAGGTAAGGTATATAATATAGGATGCGAGAGAGGATCATATAGTTGATTAGGGCATAGACGGGTGGACCTGACATGATGAGTACGGTTGATGCGATAAGGTAGGTGAGGTTTGAAGTGTCGTATGCACCCGCGAGTCGGACAGCGAAACCAGCTATCATGAGGAGGGCGGCCCATGGGAGAAGGAGAGTCACTCTCCAGGACTTGTGTTTGCTGAGGAGTATTAGGTGATGTTGGTCGGTGTTGTCAGAGGTACTGAAGGGCTTACATTGTTTGCCAGGCATGGAGCGATCCGGAGATGGTGAAAAGAACGATGAAGATAATGGGAGCAGCCTTGTTTGGCGCATAGAACCATTTACTACCAGGCGAATAATCGCCCATACCCATCTTGAAAATGAACAAAGGATGATTCTGGAGATAAACTAGAGGAGCCTTAAAGAAAAAAAAGTGGATGAGAGATGTTTATCTTGGACTCAAATTTAGGAAACCAAACGAGGTCTTAATACATGTCTTGATTTAAGATCTGTGAGCAGGGCTCAATTCTCAGAGAAGAGAGCCTGAAGTTGCGGTTGTAATAGGCCATTTCGAGGCAGATCGTCTTCGGCTACGATCATCAGGCGTACCATTGTGGCTTAGCAAGCCATGATGGAAAGCTTCAAACTCTGCAAAAGGAAATCAATACGCCGAACGCGAGGCGCCAATCTTGTCAGACAAATTTTGTCAGGTGCCGTCACTTCATGCGAGGCGTCATGGTGTACCACTAGACATCACACAAGGCTCTACACGCTGCAGCCCACAAGTGGTATCGATTGTAATTGGACCTGCCACTAAAAATATGGAGCTCCACAACAAGTGATCAAGCTCACCGGAACTTAAGTTGCAAGCTGTTGGCGGCTGTGTATGAAGTTCAATTGCTATAGGATGCTTACACGTGACCGCAAGCGAGGTGGCTGGCCTCACGCTAATAGCCCTGCCAGGTGGAACGTTATCTCACTCGCGCGGCATATGTACCGCAAAGGTCAAACAAACGTCACCCGCCACTCCCTTTGCAGACATCTTACGCGTTTTCCCGACAGACGTGTTTAATGAGTGTGGCTGGAAATGGTGCGCCAGCCTTGGGTGTTGCAGAGGATGCTCCCAGGCCAAGAACGGCTGATTCTATGGTGATGGATGGGCTATCCAGCTCTAAAGTCACGGGTATAGACTCTTGAGCCATGAGATATCAACAAATAACGAGGCTCACACATCACAGTCGAGTATCATGACCCATCAGGAGTGTTTCCTTTGGTCAAGGACGACTTGGCTTCTCGACTACCTCTTCGGAATCTGCATTGGAAATCGCCTACACGACCTCTACGATCAATTGACTCGCTCCATGTCGATCTTGTACCCAGCAAAGAGACGGTGTCCCTTACCGGAATAACTTCATCGACGTTGGCACCTCCTCAAGGAGGTTCTGAAACTTCTAATCGTAAAACCGAAGAATTCCTTAGACCCGTTGTCAAGGAGAAGGAGAGACGACACCAAATCCCAGGTCTCCGGCAAACTCCCTACTTGAAGGTCTATCTGTTGCGTTGTGATGACTCGGACACGTACAAGGCGACTGCACGCAAGCAGCTTCGAGAATGGATGAAAGACCATACTCCGCCGTCTCAGAGTAGCTCATCAACCACGCAGGACCACCATGATGCTTACGAGTGGATTATTATTCACGTCGTGATACCCAACACTCCAGCTGCAAGCCAACCTAGAGGGTCTGGTAGTAGCACAGCGAGCGAGAAAGAAAAGAACACATCAACTTCGCGATGGACACGCGGAACTACAACGATTCTCGAGAAAATCCGCGCAGACTTCAACATTGCTTCAAAGACTGCTCCAGATCGCATTGCACAGATACGCCTACCCATAGAGAAAGTACCGCCACAAATGATTCCGGCAGCAGCGTCCGTGGCTTCCCCGCCCATTGCAGAGAGCCCCCAGGAACAGGAACGAGCCTGGGTTGATGTGATGATCAAGTTTAAGCTTCTGATTCTCGCTACATTTGACCTACGAGTGAGCCAGTATGAAGAGGATATTCGAAAGAACGATGCACAACGCTCATTCCCAGGCTGGAATTTCAATACCTTTTTCATCCTCAAGGAGGGCCTCGCAAGGGGATTCGAGAGCGTAGGCTTAGTCGAGGATGCGTTGCTTGGATATGATGAGCTTTCAGTCGGTTTAGATACGGTAATTCGTGACCAGGCAAATGAGGGCGGCGATGCGCAAGGAGGCGTTATGCTCAAATACTCCGAGGATCTCTACCAAAAGGTGGCAGATATATTGCAGCAGTCACAGAACGACCCAGACCATAGCAAAGAGCTCCAGTCACAATTTCATGATGAGACACCAGTCAACGCGCAAAAGAAAGACTACCGAGGGCTAATACTTGCCAACAACATTTCTGTCTTTGATTTCAAGCTGTACATATTTGCACGCCAGATGTCATTGCTGCTTAGGATGGGTAATTCGCATCTCACTAGATCAGATGTTGCGGCCAGTCTGCAACAACAAGCAAGTACTGGCACGTTGCAACGACCTGCAGAAGACAATTCTGCCGCGCCAAGGTCTCCTCTTCAGTTGTATGGTGCTGAAGATCTTATTTCGCTCGGCGAGCTTTGCTCACGTGCGCTCAACTTCATCACTTTTGCAGGACGACTCCTGCGAGACGACCTGATATATGGGTAAGTAAATCTGTGCTCCTCCACTTATTTTACTGACATCTATACAGCGCCAGAGCATACGAAACGACATTTCCTGATCACCTAGTGGACAACTTGGTGCGATCTTGGACGTTCGCTGCGCTCGAGCAAGTACTGAGAGAAACATCGACTTCTTCTCTACCCTATTCAGGATCTCGCAGGGACACTCCTAGTAGTTCTTCAGGGAGAAGTTCGCCATACGTAAGTCGTAGTAAAGAGCAAAAACACCGTTCAGGTGATCCAAACTCTACTACTCATCCACCTCGCTCAACGTCCCTAAAACCAGGACGTTCAGGTACCGTCGATCCTCCGTATGCTCAACCTCTGACAAATGCGCATGTCGTATATGAAAATGGGCAGTATCAGGATCGCCCGCCTCCAAGCCAAGAGAGCCTTTCATCACAAGCAAAGAATGGCCTACATGAATTAGCTAGTACAAGGGCGCAGCTACTTGCTATTCAACGACGGATCCTGGAACATGTTGGAAAGACGCTAGGCTGGACTATCGGTTGGGCTGCTATTCTTTCTTCATTAAGTCAAACTGAAGAACTGAGTGACGTTGATCTTGACGGAGACAAGAATGAGGATCCCGAGATTGAATCGGAGGAGACAGAAAAAGATAAAGTCGTTACCGGATCCACCGCTGGTATCTTTGCAGTTGCTTTGGTTGGCGCAACATCTTCGATCGATCAGTTCCGACAATCCTATGAGGTACGAGTCTTCCATGTGCCTCGCAAGCTAATACTGATCTTATCATAGACACTGAGTGATCTCATCTTTCGACATTATAAAGCAGCAGGTCATGCCAAATCAGAAGAAAGTGTACTTGGCGATCTGGCTGCGCTACGATAGTAAGAGTGTAAATGATATGTCAAGCGCGAATACTGATGAAGCATTAGTGAACTTGGTGACTTCGCTGCTGCTGCCGCATACTTTGGACGTATGGCTTCAACATTTGCGGAGAACAGATGGAACACTGTCGAAACCACTATGTTGAAAATGTACGCTCACTGTTTGAAGAAACTCAACCGCAAAGACGAATATGTCCGCACATTGCTGGATTTGCTGGCCAAGTCTGCAGCAAGTAGGATGTCATTCAGAACCTCCTCAAAACGAGCCAGCGCCAACGACATATCTGATATGCCCCGTGACTGGTTGAACGACGACAAGGTTGATACAAACGGTGTTTTTGAGGAAATTGTTGACTTTTCACAACAACTGCCTTACGATATAACGATTGAGATGGGTAAGTATTTTGGTGATATCTCCGTGGAACCGTATGTGCGACATTACGATGACAAGGATGGATTTCAACTGCGTCTTCAGTTCAGGCATATTCTTGAAGACGAAGTAGAAATCCAATCGGCCAAAGTTCGACTAGTCAGTGCAAATTCTGCACAAGGAAGAGAAATTTGGCTTGAGAGTTTGGGTCCTGTGCAATTGGAGAAGGGGTTACATCGTGTATGGCTTGGTTGCAACGTAAGTTTCACTTCCTTAGTTTTTACACATAACTGAAGATTGTCAGATCAACACCACTGGCCCATATAAAATCGACAAAATTGTGCTCGAAACGAATCGTATCGTATTTGTGCATGAACCCTTTGCCAAAATCGACGAAATGACACCTCTCGGTATCATCACTCCGGCATCTGCCCAATCGCTCAAGGCAGCAAAGAAATCTAAGATAGTGTGCTTCCCACGTACCGAGGCGTTTCAGGCTCGAGCATACCTATCACACTTTATTCACATCGATGAACCACGTCATATAGAAATCAAGTGCTCGAGCGGATGGAACGAAATTAAGCGTGCAGAAATTCGTTTAAAATCTGCTTCAGCTGGGCTACGATTGCGAACAGCCAATGCAAGTACAGCATCAGGAGATGTCGTCATCGACAGCAGCAAGCCCACTCCCGGCGTTGTTGTCGTGGGGGCTATGACAACCGATTCCACTGCTGTTATCAAAATTCCCTACGATACAGAAACCACACTTCAAGATCTTGTAGTCAAGGTCGAGGTAGACTACCACACCGACGGCGGCCAGTTTCAGTACTACTCCTCTTTCACCATTCCTGTTGAACTCCCATTGGACGTCAATGTGCACGACCATTTCAAGGCCAACTCCCTTTTCTCAAAGTTCAACATCAAAACTGCGAACCAAATCCCACTAGAGCTTTTTGATGTTGCACTCGAAGGCTCAGAGGAGTTCGACGTTCATGCGCCGCGAAGGTCAAAAGAGCCAGTATACGTTCTTCCCAAACAGCCGGTAGCAGTCACATACAAGATTACGAAAACGGGGTTGAGCGTTCCTGCACAAACTCAAAGTCAAGATTCCAAAACTGGCAGCCTATCTTTGTCTGTGGTGTATCGATGTTTGGATGAAGACGTTTCGGATCGACTGCGAGAATTATTCACAAATGCTGTCGAGAATAGTCCAGTTCGTCGTTTATCCCGACTACTCATCGATGCGTTCATGGCTGGACTTGTGCATCGTGTCCTGCCACATCAATTCGAGAAGATCGCAGTACTTGATAGAGTCGATATGGGTGCATTCGAAGATTTTGGCTGGTCGGAATGTCTGGACAGCCTACCGCACATCATTCGCGACGACACGCAGGTTTGGCTAAAGAAATGGCATGAGGTAAGATTTGTTACAGTATCCAACTTCATGTAATCGACATACTGACACTACTTCCCAGACACACAGAACCATCCACCTCCCCAAAGCTTCCTCCCAAGAAGATTTACCACCAGCTTCTGCTCCGCCATCTCCATACCCGCCTCGTCACATGATAATTAAAGTTTCAATTCCCCAGACGCACATCTTACACACCGCTTCTCTAACCCTCGCTTCTTCTTCTCCCTCGGCAAACAACATCGCCATTGTCGGTCAGCCCCTAATGACAACCCTTCTTATCTCCCACACTCGCCGTTGGGCCTCACCCCAAAGCCTTATATCAACTGCAAATCTCTCCTCCGCCGACGATGAAATGCACTTCGTCTACACCATTGATGCCAATCCAGACACCTGGCTTATCGCTGGCCAACGCAAATCCTATTTCTCCTCCAAAGAAGACGAGCAGCTTGAATACCCGATCATGCTCATTCCACTTAGACCTGGCATCACGCTGCTACCAAATGTCGATGTTCGCGCAAAGGTAAAACCAAAGGAGGTTGGTAAAGTAAAGACTCCTACCAGCGGCGATGCAGGAGAGACAGAGGTACTTAACTGTGAGATTGATTATCTAAGTTACGGGGAAAGTATCATGGTTGTTCCAGATGTGAGGAGCAGCACGGTTGGAATAGGAGACATGAGTTTGGGGGGTTCGCGAAGTGTTGTTTGGTTGGAGAGTACGAAAATGTAAGGTATGATGGAGAGGTGTGATTGTATAGGTAAGCGGTATATATCGATGAGGATAGACAATCCACAGCCTCTTGTTCGCTTCATCTGCCCGGGCATCTCTATTCATTTTTTGACTAACCTGCGAAGAAATATGTGATATCTGAGTTACTATGGAAACGGAATGAGATGTTTTGCACTTAACAACCGGAATTCTAGGGTGTTTATGTGTATTATAGTTTCAGGCATTGGATGAAGAAGTATCTACCTTCCTGTTGGAATTATGTTACAAGGTCAGGGTTTGCTTCTTCCATGTTTGACAATCTACTCATATACACCTCCATGCATTCTATAGTAGCCAAACAGAAAATATCACATTTGCCCTTTTTCAATCATCCATTTCTTTCGCATCTTTGCAAACTCATATGGTCAACCCCAGTTCCAATGCATCTTATTCATCCCTCTACTCTCCACTCTAAGGAGAAAGCGACAGAGTAGAGATAGAATAGAGTGACGGAGTAGAAATCCGAGATGCCGATGGAGGCGTCGATATTTTCCTCAGCGGTGATGTCGAAACGTAGTACCCTGGAGAACTGAGAGCCCCGTCGTCACTATCCGAGAAATCGAGCTGAGGGGACGACCAGCTTGTTTTTTCAATTGTGCACGGAGCAGAGATCTCTTTTCTCTTTTCGTGCCTCTTTTTCTTCGTCTCCTTGATAATTTCCTTAGAAGAAGGCGATGAAGTGTTACTGTTGCGTAACATTTGACTCTCGAGTTTGTAGTCTTTGTTGATGTTGAAATTTTTGGGGGTACGGCGAGAGTGCGATACTTTCATCTTAGTTGTGCTATCGTGATTAAATATTAGGGGCTTGACATCCTTATAGCTGTGGGAAGTACTGCGTTTCGACTTGTAGTATTGGTCGGTGGAGGGCAGGGGATTGGTGACCCTAGAGATGTTTGGGGATTGGCGCATAGATGTTGCTGATAAAAACTGTGTTCTACCTGGAGGATTTGTTCTCGAAACAGTGTGGCTGTTGCCGTACTGCGAAGGCAACGAAGACGAAGCAGACGAGGACGTGAGGTAGAGATAAGCGTCATCGTATGAGAATCCGTAGCCTTTCGAGGGGACTGATGTCTTTTCGAGAGAACATACTGGCGGATGAGGCGTCTTATCCAATTTAGCGTAAGCGTGTTTGAAGGCGCGACCTCTAGGGGAAATTCCATGCTTGACTCGTCGACCAGTGGTGATCCGTGAGGTTCTTGGTACCTGAACAGACTTGCTAATTGAAATATTCTTGTAGTAGCCTAACTTTGAAGAAATATTGTTGTGACTGCTCCTAATCCTATTCGATTGCATCAGGTTTTTGGTAGGCTTGTCTTCTATTTCCGTAAACTCGTTACCAGCTACCTGCTTGACATTTGGAGATGTTTCAACAGAGGCTGGTATATGGGGCTGTAATGGCCGCACCGATGCGCAAAATGTTGCTTGCGAGACTGGAGTGAAGTCCGATGTTTTTATGTTTTCTTGCTGCAGTCGTCGAACTGTTTCTCGAGAGACCTGCGAATTAATGCAGTGATCAGCGCTTGTAGCCGAAACCGATACGTCGCCATATTCCTTGATGGCTAGAAAGACATCAGTACTGTGTTTTCCACCCCTTGTCTTCAAGTACCCATCTTTAACTTCGACTTTTATTACACTCTCTTCGTGTATCTTCCTTCTCATCCACTCACCTCCCACCGTCACCTCTTTATCAATGTCCTCCTTATCAGTCTCCTCTCCATCTATACATTCACTTGCCATTTCGTCGACCTTCCTCTTGTACTCTTTGATTACGGTAAGCGTTTCCGTCATCGTCAGATGCTTCTTCACAAATATACTAACTACACTACGTATCCGCTCGACCAGTCTCTCTGGGTGTTCTAGTTGCTCCCTTGAAATACCTTCCACTGCTTTCAGCGCATGAAAGATCACCAGCTTCATCCTCGACTTATTCTGGCAGCAGTGTTTAGATAGGCATCCGAGTGCCCCGCCGCCTAAGAAGGTCAGGATTAGATAGACATATTGGGTGAGGGAGGGTGGAATTGGATCGCCTTTACAAAAATAGCGGAAAATAATTTGTGTTTTGGTGGCGAGTGAGATGGAAGTATCATCGATGCATAGACGATCTAAATTAAACGGCGAGGACATGAATGACGTATCGATTGATAAGAAACTGGAGAGGAGCCTGATTTAAAGTAGACTGAATAGGGTGAGATCATAAATCCCTTCTATGTTAGTTGCTGGTGCGCTCGGGGTTGAATACTTAGTGTGAAGATCCTGGTTGACTTAGCATCTGATTAGTAGCTAAAAGTAGCCATTTGGAAAATAAGAAGCGTAAAATAGTACACAAGCAGAATACCATAGTGAGTGCTTTCGCATGCCCGTGTTTCACATAGTGAATGTATTCGGGCGATGGAAGGGAAAGAACCTGTTATTGTGCATTAACTAGCAAACTTTTGAGTAAATCGATTCGAAAGATTTGACGTGAAATCTTGACAGCAAATGCGTGTGAGTTGCCAGAGACAAGTAGTTGTAAAGCGTTCATTGATGCATGCGCATGTGATACTGTTCGATTGTGATCGACCCAATAGCATTAAGACATGGAGACTTTGTGGCTTTCAAAATCAAAGCTACGAAGAAAAAACTTTTTAAGCTGATATAATCGCAAAGACTGACCGACAGGCCACGATAAATTGACACCACTCAAGATTGTTAGAAAGGAGCGTTTGCACTTCAAATTATTCCCATCTTTAATAATTCTCCTATTTCAATTCTCGCAATATCACAATATCTCAATAGCAGAATCAAGCGGTGACCAGCCGTGCTTGAAAAGTGGACTGTCCTGCCGCAATTTACTATAGTTATGCGCGTCCTTACACGCCTGCCAGCTATCTTGTACCGCCCGACCAGTCCTTTTTCTCATCTTGCTTTCATATTTATAGACTGTCACTCTTAGCCCATCTTCAACATATTTACTTCTCCATGCTCCAATAACGAGCTCACTCAAGAGCTTCGCATCCGCAATGCCATGGTTCAGTCCCTCTGGTGTATACGGTGACATTGGATGCGCCGCATTTCCAATCAACGTAACCCTCCCTTGCTCACTTGCCTATTCGCGTGGCTTCCAGTAACAAAGAGGAACTTCACGTGCTAAGACATCGGTTTTCTAGTTGACTTCCACAATACTTTTGATCAAGTCCCAGAATTTCGGATGAAAATTCTCTGCGAGGTGTTGCAGGTGCTACCCAACACCGATTCCTAAGGTAAGCATGTGGAACCGGAACCAGGGGAGATCAATATGTTTCCAACTCAACGTGATGCATAGATTGCAAGAAGGTTCGCTGTTTTTTTCGTCAGAGGTAGGCTTGGGGTTGTGTGGTCCGATTTTAGAAATGGACATGAAAACTCCAGTCTCCGGATGTGAACCTTGAACAAATAAAGGGGTTTTTTTTTCAAAGACAGGCTCAGCTAGTTCTGTGGGCAAGTCGGTGATAATTTCTAACATGCGGTATGGTGATTGCTGGGATTGGGCGTCTGTCTTGCGTCTCAACAATAGGTGTCTTACTGTGGAGGTCGCACCATCTGCGCCAATAATGAGTGATCCTGTCTGGGAGTGACCACCTTTGAAGTATGCGACTACACGGTGCTCCATTCGACTTCCCTCTTGTTGCGCGTGAGTGATGCTGACCAGCTGACGCCCCCATCGAATATCCAAGCGATTTCCCGATGATTTTGGATTCAGCGCGCCAGTTAGTAGCATCCATAGTTTTCTTTTTTGTGCACTTAGTAATTCTCTAGTAGCCTTGGAATATCCTACATCCCCGGTGGCAAGGTTCAAGAATGGAGGTCCTTCCTCTATGCGCGGGAATAACTTTAAGGCTTTTAAGTTATCGAAGACGTATGGCAATAAACAGGACCTGAAGTCGTCCAACACCAAATCGACAGTGACATATCGCTGTCTTAATGCAGAAGTGTGGAGTTCTGTTGGGCCAGAGTCGATGATAGCACAGGGAATGTTGGCTTTCTTCAAAGCGTGTGCGAGTGTCAATCCGGCAAGTGAAGCGCCGATTGTAATAACTGGATAGTCTGAAATCTGTTCCTCATCCATGCTGAAGAGACTTCCCTACTTAAAAATTGGCTGGAAAATGATATAATCGATAATAGTCTACTTAGGGAAATGACTTCTTGAATTGGAGTTGAAGAACAATGGATCAAGTGGGACCGGTCGGTATGCAACCTTGGGCACATCACACAAATGACGTTGCGGGTTTCCCAAGAATGAAATCGAAACAAAACGAAAGTAGTTGGATGATAGATACAGAAAAAACCATGTGTCTGATGGTAGCAATTGCCATTTAAATCGATTGTAGTTTCCGCCGCATGATACTCGGTCCCTACCATTTGCAAGTAGCATAAGCTACCTTTAAGCCGCCATGTATCACACAAGTCACGTTGGATTGAAATCGTGATGCGGATTAATGAAAGTTATTACATTCTTAAAGTCAGATTCTAAGGACTAGGATCAAAGCACACATGCTACTAAGATTATTTCGCCAGCTCATCAAATCTCCCACAGTAACCACTACACCTACTACTTACAAGCAAACTGTCTTGCTTGGTTCTAGAACATTTAAGCAGCAACACGGACCGCACGAGCAGCACGCTGAACACGAGTCTCACGCTTGGAGATGGAAATGCCTGCGTATGCATTTATTGCAATGGTAACAGACCCCTTCAAAGTACCAGCCTGACTCTGAATATCAGTAGCACGGCTCTGGACCTTGTCGATCAAGCCAAAAGCAATCGTCTGTAAAGTGTTAGCTCAATGGATTTTTAAGAACGAAAGAAATGTTCAATATGTACATCGACGACGCCCTCAATCTGGCGGAGGACAGCAGCAACGGGCTGACCGATGAAAGGCACGGTGTTAAAGAGGCCAGCCTTTCCAATGAGAATATTGAGGAGAACTTGATGAACACGAACAAACTAGGAGGTGGTGTCAGTCATAGTGAAATAATAGTTTATCGTTCAGGACTTACCTCGCGGAAAGCATTGAAGATGGCGTCAGATGGCTGTCCAGCTGGAACAGGGGCCATATTCTGCATCTGTGCAATTGCAGTAGTAGCAGTGGACACAATGTCAACGAATCCAGCGATGATTGGCTGATAAGTGGTCAGTATGGAACCAGTAGATCTATGGAGTCAGTCTCTACTGACCGGGAAAGGTCCGAGACCAATAACAATGAGAGGTCCATTGATAATTGAGATACTCTGGGCAGGGCCCTGCAGATTCTGTGACTTCGAAGTAAGAAGCTTGATATTGTCAACAGCTTGCGCCGGGGTAAGCTGGGCGAAGACAGGGGCGGAGAAGGCCGCAAGGGCAGCGGTGGCAATGGTGCGGAAGTTAACCATTTTGATGATGATGAGGTTGAGAGGGGATTGTAGGTAGAAGCTTGAGTAGCGAAGAAGTGACTGCGAAGTGTTGGAATACTGGTGAGCTGATGGTGAAATGTAGAGGGGATAACCAACGCTCTTTATACATCAAGAGACTTGACCGATATCCCATGTAGATTTCACTACTTGTGTAAAGCAACAGAAAGATTGTAACAGCGATTCAGTTGTTTGGTCGATCATGTTACTTTTTGGGCAGTGACGGAACTGGAGTAGGAAGCCAAGTAGCAGATCTTCTTTGTCCAGTGTGGACCATCGGATCTCGCAGGTGTCATCGAAAATCATACCCCAATTGTTTGTCGATTCATAATCAAAAGGTAGGTTTTAAAATTCATAGCTTGAAAAATAGGACATCACCGTGACAAAGATCTGCAAGCACGACCTCAATGTAGTAGAGCATATTCTTTGAGGCTGGCGGCCCGGTACCGTCGCGCCGGCACCGATCTTCATCGGCGTGCCCGAATAGTCTCGACAGCTCACATGGCAATGAGATTGATTGGCGGAATGAAAATTAAGTGGCTCGATTCAAGATACTAAGTAGCTCCGAGTCAAGTCGGCAACGTACCGATCCGATGAACTTGTTTCGGGTGGTCTGGTAGACAGCTGTAATGCTTAGCGTTTAGATCTTCTTCATCTTTCACATATGACTGGCTATCACAAAGTTTGTTTGCTTTTGGATTAAACTAGCCTGCCCATATGGGTGCTAGTTTGTATATATTTCCCCCTTTGTTTTTCTAAAAACTCGGGATCAACCGCATGACTAGTCTCTTGGCGAGGCTCTTTTTCTCCTTCCAGCTCTCCACGTTGCCTCGTATTATTGTATGGACTCTTGTTTCGTGCTGATCATCTGGCGCGATCTCTTAGAGCTGGTCTGTGAAGCTCAGATCGGAGTGACGTGCTGCAGCTGTTGAATTTGATCTAAAACTAAGAGGACACAAAGACAAAGACACGCACTGCATAGTCTCCTTGTAGGTTTACTTAGCTTCACGAAACGTGTGCAATCCTCAGATATGGATACCGACATACTAGAATTGGTTATTAGTTTCACTACGGTATGGCCAGATTACCAATGTTGTTTTGTTGAACCGGAACGTGGAAGAGCCGACGTAGAGGTAATTAGGTTGGACCCATATGGAAACATGACATTGGTATGCAGTGTGTGCAGCGCATGCAAACTTCGGAGGCGCTTACGGATTGATCATAGCCTCGAAATTGCCTTTTCAGATTTACGGCCCCCTCGAAATGGGACCTTAGGTTGAAACTATCCCTCTAATACTACCTTGAGTAACAACTATAATCTTGAGGCAAAGTACACAAGATGTAACGTTGGTCCTAACCCCTGTCTTGAACATGTTAGTGTGGAAATGAACGCGACAGATGATCTGGGGTTGACAGTCAACGAACGTAGACCTGCCCCACTGAAATAAGGTTGGTGAAGAACGAAGACTACTCGAGGAGCTATAGGGACACATTTAGCCAAAAGTATTAAATTACGGATAACATGGTCATTGGCCGATTAGTGAGATGCTGATACCAATCGCCGACCTTGCGTCTCTGGGTTACTTGACATGGTTCTGCTGCTTTGAGCAACGCGTGCACTTACCGGGAGGATGCTTGGACAGAGTCGATCACGCTATCGACATTGGGCAGTGAAATATCTTGGAATCCTACTGGCATGTAGAAGACTGTATCAACTAATAGTGCCGACCTCTGTAACGCCACAGCCAACTCCATCTTTTTTAAGTCTTGTTTAGAAAACGAATTGTCATTCTAGTAATTCATAACAGAAACTGATAACATAGACAACTCGACGAGACAGATTCCATACATGATAACCGGTTTTAGGCTACAGAAGGTCACCGGTGTAGTTCACTCGTGTGCTACGCTGCCGATCAGACTAGTGGACAGATGGAACATGGCAATACTCTGATCATAGCGTGAATACTCAAAACGGAGTCGGGTCCTAGTAAAGAAAATGCAATTCGTGTTCTGGCATATCCCATGTGACTATCGCTTAACCCATTTCCCTTATCCGAAACTCCGTTGCTGAAGATGCTAAAGATAATTTTTTTTGGTGGAACAGAATCTGCCCTAACGCAGAACTGATGATGTAACAATCGCCCTGTTAATTTTGTCTCTAGTCCTTGGGCAGCATCTCAGCCTCACTTCCGTCGCGAGGCACATAGTTGATACCCGCACTTTCGACAGCCCCGATGACCTCTTCCGGCAAGATGCCTTCGACCTGGCATGCGTACACGCCTGGAACATAGCCCTCAAGTCGCTGGAACCTCGCAACCCAGCTTCGTGTCGTGTCTGCGACGCTGATCAGACCGTCGAAGACTTGGGAAGTGCAGTCGTTGATTTGCTCGGTGTTACCGGCCAACTCGAGAACATCCTCACAGTTGGGGCAGCCTTGTGTGCTAAACTGGTGGAAGGTGCGCACGATGGAGCAGACCATGCACGCGCGCATGTTCTTCTGCTGATTGGGCGGGATAAAGGCGCCGGAAGACATGGCGGCGGTTGGTGTGTTCTCGTCTTGAGAGGACCTGGCTTGGAAGATCTGGCGTTGACGAGAGGTGTTTATGAGAGTGCGGTCGAGATTGGCTCCAGTGGAATTGCGACAGGACAGGGCGCGAGCGTGGGTTGTTGAAGAGCTCTGATCTCGAGTACAAGGCTTTCGAGTAGACGGCTGAGATTTGGAGAGAGACTTTGCAGTCAAAGTGGAGACAGGCTGTCCTGGGCCTTCAATGCTGGGGATGATGTCGACGTCGGTGTCGGTTGAGGAGAGAGAACTGGCGAGAGCGTTGTTTGTAGAGTCTTGGCGAAAGACGCGCTCTGGCGTTGGCGAATTAGAGAGCTTTGGTTGATCGCGTGCAGATTGCGAGTCAACGTGTTCCTCGTCCCGAATAGAAGAAGAGTGCACTTTCTTGAGCGAGACGTCTATCTTGGCTAAACTCTGCTTCCTCGTAGGACTATTCCTTTTATCTCCCTTAGGAAACAAAACTTCTTCGTTGCCAGAGTCGATCCAAATATGCTTGTCTCTGACCTTCCTGGCCGTCGCGATGCCCCTTCGACCCTGGAGCGCCATCCTAGCGGGTACTCGGTAGTCGTTAGCTAGGGCCGCTTGCTGGTTGATGCGTTGTGCGTTAGTGGAGGCGAGGCGAGAATGACGGACTCAATGTGTTGGATAACTTTTGGAGATTGCGCCGCAGCTTTCACCACATTCTTGCTGTGCGTCACTGTCTTACATTGGAAAGAACATTCCGTCGGTCGCAAGTTCTCTTCACGCTGTCTGCAGGTGCAGCCAACCGCCGCGCCTTCTCGAATCGTACATTCGTGCCTTGCAGACCCCCGCCAGGCCCGCAGTCTACAAACACAACCATGGGGAGCCCGCAGGAGCAAGCCATCGAGTTCAAGAATAAGGGAAACGATGCTTTTAAGAAGCATGACTGGCCTGCTGCCCTCGAGTTCTACTCCAAGGCAATAGAGCTTTTCGACAAGGACCCCGCATTCTACACCAACCGCGCTCAGGTACGTCACCTTGCTGGCGTGCACACGATTGAATACTCACATCTATATCCTTGGGTAGGCATACATCAAAGTTGAGTCTTACGGCTATGCAGTCCAAGATGCGGACAAGGCGATCGAGCTCGACCCCAACAACATCAAGGTATGTATGAGCCTTACGAGTACTTAGCCTGGTAAGCGACTTACAACCCCAGGCATACTACCGTCGTGCCTCGGCCAATACCGCTATACTAAAACACCGCGAAGCCCTGCGCGACTGGAAGATTGTAGTCAAAAAGGCGCCTAACGACACGACCGCCAAGCTGCGCATGCTTGATTGCGAAAAAGTGGTCAAGAGAGACGCCTTCCTTAAAGCCATCGAAGTTGACGATGCCCCGTCCGCTGCTGAAGGACTGGATGTCGAGCATATGGCCGTGGATAGTTCCTACGATGGTGCCAAGCTGGGAGACAAGATGACACTCGAGTTCATCGAAGACATGATCGAGAGGTTCAAGACTGGCAAGAAGCTGGCGAGGAAATACGTGTTCCAGATCATACTGGCAGTGATGGACATCGTCAAGAAGGAGCCCACCATGGTTGAGCACGAGATTGCCGAAGGACACGAAATCACAGTCTGCGGAGACACACACGGTAAGCCGCACGCAAATGTTAACGCCATGGCCACCACTAACGCCCGACTAGGACAATTCTTTGACCTTATGAACATCTTCAAGCTTGCTGGAAGTCCCTCTGAGAAGCACGCCTTCTTGTTCAATGGTGACTTTGTTGATCGGGGATCCTGGTCCACTGAGATTGCACTCCTATTGTACGCATACAAGTGGTTATATCCCAACAACTTCTTCTTGAACCGTGGCAACCACGAGACAGACGACATGAACCGCATGTATGGGTTCGAAGGCGAGTGCAGAGCGAAATACAACGAGCGTGTATTCAAGATATTCTCTGAATCGTTCTCGGCGCTGCCTCTAGCTACACTCATTGGCAAAAAGTTTTTCATCCTACATGGCGGTCTATTCTCGGACGACAAGATTACCCTGGACGATGTCAGGAAACTAGATCGCTTCAAGCAAAGGCAACCGGGACAAGCCGGCCTCATGATGGAAATGCTCTGGACTGACCCACAGACAGCACCTGGACGAGGCCCGAGCAAGCGTGGTGTCGGTCTTCAGTTTGGACCCGATATCACGAAGCGCTTCTGCGAAAACAATGGTCTCGAGGCCATCATTCGATCCCATGAGGTTCGCATGGAAGGCTACGAAATTGAGCACGACGGACGTTGCATTACCGTGTTCTCAGCGCCAAACTACTGCGACAGTACTAGCAATAAGGGTGCCTTTATCAAGATCAAGTCGGACCTCAAACTCAACTTTACCAAGTTCGATGCGGTTCCACATCCAAACATCAAGCCTATGGCATATGCGTCAAATGGTATGCAGGGGTTGATATAGAACCTATACATAACGTTTATGCTTAGATGTGGTTCGCTTGGTTGTAACGATGCATACTTGGGTGTTTTTGGCGTATGAGCATGTGATTGGGGTGGGAACTCGATTGCTGTGCCAGGAGTGCTTGGGGTAAGACCGATTCAGTAAATGCATGTTTGTGTATGATAGATTCCCGGAAAAAAAGTGGTCAGTTCACCTGGCACACATGTAGATCGCTATGTAAACTCATTTCTACCCGCAGCTAACAATCACAATGGTAATGACGTCTCGCGTATCCATTGCTCCACACACACGGCCCCGCGTGTTCTGTACTCTTTAGGTTAAAAGTCAACAAGGATCAGAATCCACCAACAGTCCCCCGGCTTGATCACAACACTTCGCCTCAACATTGATTCTTGTGCATCTCGGCAAGATTTCTTTGCCCAGCTATGCGACAATACTCTCAGTATCGAAAATACACCACATCTCTATACTAACACCTATTTTCCACAAACGCCACAGTGAGCGCGTAGTACAACCTATGTAGTCGCAATCGCAACGACGTAGTTCTTGCATTCCGCAATCATCTAGAAGACACGCACAATTCAAACACTAAGACATCATGGTAGGGAGAGAGTATTTGTTTTGGAAAAGACACAGGAGCTATCTGATAGAAAGACTGCTGGAAAGAAAAGCACCAGCTTCACAATGCCATAGCGCAGCATACAGGCCCAAGGTGAGAGTCGAGGACAAAGGAGAAAAAACTTGCCGAGGCGCTGGTGATACATGCTAGAGAATTCGCAATTGCCGGCATTGGAGTTGATTTTTTGTAGTTATTTAGCCGACTTGTTCTGTTAAAATTGCGGGTTGATAAACTAACACGAGAATACCAAACAGTTCTTCCCGCTACACTTCAATCGTCCCTCACCAAAAATTCACTTGTACAAATCTGACACTTCGCTGCACATCTTTCTGGCTAGATTCAAAAAGATTGAACTCGAGATGATGGAAATTGCTTCCTTTGCAGCGGGGAGAATCTATTTATAAAGGGCGAGTTGGCGCAAAAAATCCTCTGGTTCATACAAACACTCTTTGGATCATGCCCTGTACCTCGATACTTGGTTTTTTGAGCTTCTCGTGGAACCAAAAGACCTAATTTTCATGGAATTGGTAGGCTATGACGAATCAGTGTTGGAGTGGAATGTCAACAGGTAGGAACTAGGTGCGTTGGAAGAAGTAGACGATGCAATTATTGGGGACATCACACCGCCGGAGAAACAAGTGCTAGAGAAAGAAGACGGGAACAGGAAATCAGGACAAAAAAAGATGCTCCGTCGTAAAATCTCATCGTTACTTCAGTCTCAACCCTTCGTAACTCTTTCTTCGCACCCTCGAGTGTGTTAAAACGACTGCGCTCGCACCGAGAAACCTCCCCCTCTTTATATTAGACTTCTGCGCACACGCTGTTATCACTTCAAGACGGCTCTCGACACGACAAGCACTGGCTGATTTCCTGCAAGAAAGAAAGTGTATACATGAATGGTGTACTGAATATGCGCGCTGTATGAATTGGGTGGGCACGGACTGGCGGCTTGCGGGTGGGTGGGTGTAGATGTGGTTGTGTGGATGAAGATGAGGACAAAGAGTGACTGTCGAGCTGACATCAGATGAGTAAGTGGTTTTTCCGAGGGGGTTGGAGTGCTTCTAGTTGGGAATGAAATGTCGGAGTAGGTATTGGAGTCGATCAGCATCCACATCAAAGCGGTGGGGTTGAATTTAGTTGGACGGGATGTGTAATAGGCACGAGTGATACCCTGTTCGTTAAGATGCGAAGATGTATCGATCCTGTTTTCCTTCTCTGAGTTGGAGCGTGAAATAAGTAACACTGGAGTAGTGAGCCATGTCCACCTATTCCTTTTCAAATGCTAATCACCCATAATATTGCCCTCAAAAATACTGCTTCCTGTCTCTCCCAGATGCCCACTCGACTTCCCGTATACAATAGAACAGGCGTTATACACGTCCAAAGCAACTCTTAAATGCTGATATTCGTCCCGCTCGACGCCGAAGACCGACGGAGACCATAATCCAGGATCAAAAACATTGATCACTCAAATCCCTTCCATCAAATACCATCTCCAGACACCACACCAATCTTACAGCCAACGCGATGCATTCAACATTAACTTGAATATCAAGTACAAAACGCCTAAATTTATAAACGTTACCAAGACTACCCAACAAAACTGCACATCTCCTCTTCTCCTTTGCTTCTTCAAGAGCAGCGGATTAGTGTATACAAAGGTAACGGCCATCTCACCCGTTGCTGCAGAACCCTCATTCTGCGTCGTAACGGTATGAGCATTCTGCACAACAACAGATCCTGCATTACGAATAGTTATCGTATTTGCTCTCTGTTTGATGACCACTGTGCCTGCATTTTGATGGATAGTAATTGAATCTGCATTCTGAATTCTGGTTGAGCGGAGACTCTGCTGGATAGTAGATGGACCTGGTTTCCGGACGGTGATGGAGCCTGCATGTTGATGGATGGTTGTTAGGCCTCGGTTTTGGATAGTGATTAGGATGGTGGTCAGATTGGGGATGGGGAGTGCCTTTTCGGCTTTGTCGTGCGTGGTATATGGCTGTGTTTCATTGATACTTGATAATGTTGGTTCGAAGATCATGGCTGGTTTTTGTCGAGGACGAGACGAGTTGAGGGTCTCTGTGACGCAAAGTAGCGTTGGCTAGTGGTAGATCTGGGTTGAGAAGGCGGAAGTGTTCGGATGGCGGAGCAGGGGGGTCTGGGATCTATTTTTTTACGACATGTCTGGCGGATTGCATGTAGTGCAAACACTTTTGTGATGCAACGGGAGCTATGATTCAAGCTAGGCATAGGCGTATTGTGAGAAGGAACTCAGGTGCGTTTGTCGAGTCACCAGCTTGTGTCGCCTACTACTTCAAATACTTATGAGAAACAAAATCCAGAGTCAATGTTTCAATAGGATTGAAAATTAATCATGAAGCAAGAACTCAAGTACTTTGACAACTTCCCTCTTAACTTGACACAATTATGAATGCCTGCGCACGTGGTGTCGCTTGGTGCATTGTGTTCGTCAAGATGGGCTCCTTTATACAATATAACTCACGTGTCATCGCGCCCAGAACAACTAAAAAGACAACTACGTTCATAATGTCCAAAATCGCTGGCTCCTGCGTCCTGACCATCAGCTCACTGTACTCTCCTCTTGCCACTAAATATTTGCTGGCAAGTGAGTACTTATCAAAGGAAAATACTTTGCTCTTAAGATCTAAATATAAGCTCGACCCCTTCGTCAATCAACACCCTACAACCAAACTCCACCTGCTAGTTGTCGACAATGCCGGTCAAGGCTATACATACATATGTCCTTTCCAAGAGAAAGGCTTATAAAATTACGATACAGAATTGCACTTGTGTGACATTCTACATTCGCACACTTGGTTGCTGAGATTCCAAACAATGGGCCAGATTCTGTACGAGAATATCTACTATGTACTCTTAGCTAGTTCCATTGTTTGTACTGGCAGCTGCAGGAGTTTTGAGATTTCGCGACGAAGACTATGATAAAGGTAAGCAATAATAAATTGCCATTGACGGTCTACCCAGCGTCAATGTCTTAGGGATAAATTCTCAAAGTCCTCCTGCTGCAAAATTAAACTTCCTCAGAGAGAGTTTTTCCCATTCATCGACATCTCTGTTCAATTGTTTCCGGTACCGAAGTCGTCATGTTGGGATTTACGAAGCTGAGCTCTCTACGTTGGATATGCTTAGTACCTGTACCGCTTCACCTCAGCTACTGAACGAGTTGAGATGTAGTTTAGAAGTCCTCTCTTGCCTGACCAGTTGGCGTTTAGCATTGTAACAGACAACCATCCATTTCAGGGGGAGCTTCACGGGTATTTCCACAAAAGTTCCGTTGTCTAGTCTGACCATTAGTGCCCTTGAGATTGAGCTTCATGCCTCCTTGTTCACAACGTAAACCGAAGCTTATTTGGCTAGTTTTGTTCTCTAGTATCATCGCTAGACTCAAAATATTCGATGGGAGTTTCATATTCCTTTCGACTCAAATGTGACTCTCTTGCGCTCATTGGTGAATGCTCCAACTATTGCTTTCCCCATGATGTTGCAGTCACAATGACAGTTGAGTAATCCGTATCCTGCCAACCATCGACAATGCTTCCGCAAAAATCACCAGATGCCAGGGTATGTTAACGGAAGATTTCCGATTAAAGTTTAGAGGTACCACCAAACTTTAAAGGGACTGAGTAATATTCGTCATTATATCTCAGCAAAATGACGTTGTTGAAGTGTAAGTACAAGCTGGTAGAATGCCGTTCTGCTAGATTCGCGTACTTTCCTAGCGCCGTCAGCTTCCAAAGACGTGGCTGCTCGCACGGTGTACCAACTAAGCTACGAGCGTACTACTAACGACGATCGCACGGCAGCCGTTTCATCGTAATGTGGGGTTGAAAGTCCATTCTGATAAAATTTTGGAATGTATCCAACCAATTGCAGGTTGTGGACCAAAAAAAACGCTCCAGAAGTTCTTTGCGTAGTGATCTGATTACTTGGAGCGTTTGCGGACTAATTCTCCCATGTGTGAATAAAAAAGAGACTAAAGTATTATTTATATGCTTGCAATGAATTGTTCATGGATATGCTCCCCACATGGCCTTGTACTACAATATACTGAAAAAGCCATTTGCGAGCAATGAGCGCGGCACTTCTGCACGAGCTTCGTCGTTGGAGCGGTGAAGTAGTCTAGAGGACGCAGTGTCCATTGGTGCTACGTGGCGATGCAGACGCGACTCTGTTTATAAGGAGGCTGCCCTCATGCTACACAACTGCAAAACTACACAGCGACACAACGACACAACTAACCACTTTATCATCATGCCATTGCCATCCTTGTGTGCGGACTGTTGACCGGAGCTACTTTGCGCACAGAACCATGCCTTCACCCGCGGCTCCATAAGGTTAGAGGCGATGCGCGTACAAGACGGGTCCGCCGTTCTGAAACAAAGCTTCGGTGTCTCTGCAACTGGCAGCGCGAGGCGTTATGCGCAATGCAAAGCAAGACGTCTGGACGATGCAAAACTTAGAGGCGGGAGATGCCTAGAGCTCGACGCTGGCGCAAGAGAGGTGGTCGTATCAAGCTAATCCCTGGTACACAAACGACTGGGGGCTGGCGCTACGATTGGCTGGATGGCGTATGCGACCATCGTAGTTGTGATTTTGCGAAGCGGACGCGCCCATCCGGCCTGGACGTGTAGCAAAGCGCCTCCAGATCTCGGCTAGACATGTAGGCTGTCGTCTTGTCGATCACTGATGATGTTTTGTAGAGGGGACATGCACCGCTGTCCATGGAAGCCGCGGAAGTGGGGACAGAGGCAGGCGCTAGGTATGCAAGCTGCCATCCACCTGCATCCCAGTTAATTTCGAGCGACAGCGTCCTCCCCTAAAGCAGCCTTGACCCCAATGCTCTGACATCTTCTTCTCTTTCTGGGATGGAACAGAGCCCGTTGTAGGTTTCTGATGCGCTCATTTCTTTACACTCGTTCAATTTCGTTGACTTCCCGTTTTGTTCTGCTTTCTTGACGACGTCCTGTTTGTTCGCGCTTCTCCACGTACTCTTCGACAGCAACCCACCCGGACAGAGGTGATTTAGATTGAGCTTGCCAGGCCATGGATCACCGAGACTCGCCATG
The DNA here is from genome assembly GCA_022701365.1 of Mycocentrospora acerina. Lineage (NCBI taxonomy): Eukaryota > Fungi > Ascomycota > Dothideomycetes > Pleosporales > Mycocentrospora > Mycocentrospora acerina. The sequence goes on from JAKUHH010000080.1 coordinate 480,930, forward strand.
GGCTGAGCACGAAAAGGCAATTTGTCCATGTGCGTTGCGAGCCAGCCGTGTACTAATGCTTCTTCAAGGTGTACCTTCTTGCAGAGATACTCAAGGCTGCCCCCATGTCTTCGCAAGCCCTCTTTGCTCTGGTCCGGGACAACAATATCCAGGTCCGATGGAACGACATCCCGCTGCCGCCTGGTACGTAAACATCGTCTCCGTGCCATGTGACTCGAGAAAGAGGCCTTTCTGCGGGGCATCGAGGGCATCGTCGCGACGCGCGCACGTACTAACGCGCATTCTCCCTGCAGGTCGGCCCCTACGCTCGTGCCAAATGGCATACAATGAAATGGGCGCGTCCTACTCAGTGCCGGACTATCGACGTCCCCAGTTGCTTGCTCCTTTGACGTACTCAGGTCCCGAACCGCCCAAGAAGCGTTCCCACCAGCCAGAACCTGCCCCGCCAATTGGCCGCCTGCTTCAGCCTCGCCCGCCACACACGTACTCTGGCGACTTCATGCCTGCCGGTGGCCCAGCCTACAGTTCGGCCATGACGCCGTCCGGCGAGCCCGCGAACAAGAAGAAGCGGGGGAGGCCAACAAAGGCCGAGGCACAGCAGAGGGCGCAGGAGGCCGCAGCGCGCGGCGAAGTGTACCCGCCTCCAAGAAGAGGAAGAGGATCGATTACAGCCCCCCCAGAACCATCGCCTTCGAGCGCAGACTCACGGGCGCAAGCGCAAACCCCCCCACAATCCGTCTACGCCCTGTCAGGCCCTACAATGACGCCACAACAGCAAATGCGGGCAGAGCCTGAATCCGAGTCATCGTCCGGAAAGAGAAGACGCACAAAACCTCAGCCTCTAGAGCTTGACAAGCCGCAGCGCATCTTGGGTGACACGCAATCGCCATTGCCATTTGGATCGGGGGACCTCGGTCGTAATCAAACATACTCGTCGTTCACGCCTATCTCCGCGCCCTTGCCTTTATCGTCAGACTCGAGAGACCGTGACTCACGCATGGAAGGAGTCGAAGACACTCAGCCCCGAACTACAACACCTCACTCGTTCAAAGACACGGTCGGCATATGAAAATGTTTCCTTCATCATAAAAGTATTCACGGCGGTAATTCTTTTTTTGAGCGTTCTGAAGACTATTTCCTTCACAGCCATGATGACCTCTAACGCCATGAAATTTTACGGCAATAACGGAGGTATGCTATGCAATTCCCGCTGCATCCTTCAGACGCGCTACTCATGCGCATTGTCCATTTCCATGGTGCTGCTCTACCACGGACATTGTCCACTATCTCGGTTTCCAACATTTCCTTGGCTAAATATGATTTCCTCGCTTGATTTGCCTATCGACGCTATCTACGAAGGTTGAGACATGACAAGCATATTAACTAATGTCCTAATATTGCTATCCTAACGATCTCCAAGAGTCTCATTTGAGTTGGAACGATTGGGCTCCAGGCTTCTACGCCAGCCACCTTTCTGTAGCACTTTCCGCAACCTGCATCGTTTCCTACAATCCTGTATGATAGACAATGGCTTCCGCCCAACAAATCCCATGTACAAAAGCATATACTAGCATCAATATTATCCATCCAGTCACAATCCTCTGGCGTCTCCCCCTCGTAAATTCTCCTTGGCCGCAACATTTTCTTTCGTTTTCAGCGCATTATCACCGCACAAAGCATCCTTGTACCATGTTGCACGTCGCCACTGCACGTCAACAAAAGGGTACCCGCCATCCAGTCAAATCGCACCAAGTTTGATATATTTTGCCGCAGCTTGACGAACTAGGGTAGGCTGGGAAATGCGCCTTGTCACGACGAACGTTGAAATGATGGGTTCGGCGATACAAACTACGGGGTCTTTTGTTTCATCTATGAATACTTCACATGTTTGGTGCCACGTCCGCTTGTCCCACAAGATGCAGGGGGTTGTTCAGTGGCTCCTTCGCGCAAGAGGAGCAAAGTTAAGTGCAATGCATATCTGCGGCTAAGCGCTCTATTCGTCTTGCTAGCGGGGCAGGTGCCGGAAATCGTTAACTATTTACAAAATACAGTAAAAACGACTGGGCGAGCAGATAAAAAAAACATCAAATTCCAAGTCCACCGTTTCTTTTTTTTTGGAAAGTCTTCCTTGGGAAAGAAAAAGGGGAATCATGATGTAAAAAACATGTTTATTTGATTGGCTGGGTCTCGGCGGAAGTGGCACGCGCCCTGGTCAGCGTAATAAATGACTCGTGCATGTTATTGCGCGTTTGTGCGGCTGGCTGGCCTGGGTTGTCCCGCACGCGCGCCATTCCGCCTTGCCTAGGAAAGGGAAAAAAGGAGAAGAAGGGGAAGGCGGTAGACGAAGAAGGAAAGAAAAAACGTTCCAATCAAGATGTATGCATGCATGTACGCAGCGATCTTGCCCATACCTATACTCCATGCCTGTCCGTTGTAGTACGATACTTACATATTCATACATACGTCGTACATACATACATGGCCAATCTATTTCCTTGCAGCTAGCGCCATGCAGGCATAAAATTCCTCCCAAGATGATAGGGAGCAAAGCGCAGTATGTGGTTCTCCCATCCAACCAAAAACCTCAGAGTTTGCCAGGTTAGCGACAAGCCGCCACTATCTTTTGAAGGTTTTATTTTTGGATTCTTTATTTTTCTCGTTGCCGTTGTCATCTGCCGTTTTTGATTGTTTGTTTACTTGTTGTTGATGTTGTTATCGTCGTTGTTCTAGACGATGAGTGAACGCCTAATTAAAGGGTCAGAAGCGTCCGCGAGTAGTGCGTCCGACTGTTAAACCGGACCGAACAGGTTCGGGCCGCGGGACGAGGTGAAGGATCGATTCGCTTTGTGATCGATCGACGGATCGATGGATGTGGTTGGCGTGGGTGGATTGGAGGGTGGGATGTGGAATATTGAAAATGCGACGGAGTTTGGTGGCTTGTGGATCTGGAGCGGGGAGTTTTTTTTGAATTGCTCCGGAGCTATGGTGTTGGGGGTTTTAAATGCGTGAAGAGAAAAAGAAATGTATGTGTGTGTGTGTGTGTGTATGCACAAGTTGATCAGATGCAGAATTATACATGATGCTATTGATAGGGGTTGGTATAACTCGCAAAAAAATTATATATATGATCTCCATGTACGATTCGCTACCGTTTGGAGAAAAAAAAAAAACTACTACTGGAAATATGATAATTGCAGGATGAGCTTGTGTGAGCTCCAAAGTACACGTATGATTACATCCATTATGACATGCAGACCGCGTATAATTCCCAAATGCCATACGACCAAGTCTCAAACGCCTCGCTTTGTAAAGATAAAGAAAATGCCGTCGAATCGCAATTAGCCATGCAGGTGACTTGTAAGGATCATATTCAATCAATTGTCCATGGATTGGCAGTCGTCGCACGCCCAGTCTCGTGTATTTGGGTCGAATGTAGCTGGTAATTTCCAGCACTTTCTTATGCAGTCGAGATGGAAGAAGAGGCGAACACAGTCCTGTCTTGTGTTAGTGTTTGTCATCTTCGAGGCTGAACGTAGCTAGTACTCACAATGTCGTTACAAACTACGACAGGAGACGTCCGTGGATAAGGTAGGGCGTCTTGTCCACAGAGACATCGTCCTGGAACCGGCTTTGCGCGCTCCTTTGGCTTCTCTGGTTCTTCTTTTTGCTGGTACATCTGCCAATCTTTTATGATACCTGGGCTTACATCTCGCATGCCCATATCACCGTCTGCTGTGATTGGGGTCAGAAAACCAGTATCTGTAACTTTTGCCTCTGCTTTTCCTTCATTCCAGGTTCTTGATGAGAATACTGGGTCGACTGTGTTGTGTTCGGAAATCTCGACTGCGAGCTCAGAAAGGCGTTGAGAAAGTTGGCGCGATTCCAAGCCATTCGACTTCTGTCCCTCGACTATATCGAGGCTTCCGGCATGTATCTCTTTGGTGATGATGTTTTCTTCTAGCAAATCGTCAATCTTGCTCTTGAACTCTTCAAGCAATCGCTCTTGCCACAGCAAGGTAGCCATCCTTTGCACAAAGCGGATGAGAGCATCGCCAGCATGGACGTCGGACTGTAGATGTTCCTCTCGCATAAATCCGTCATATATCTCCAGGAATCGCTCTGCAGATGCCGAAATGTGTGTGTCCTTACGGTTCTCCGCCAGCTTGCGAAGAGTAATCCATTTTGCGTCAGGCTCTTCGTCACTTTCGCTGATATATTCACCCTCTTTGAGAGGTCTTTTAGTTATTTGGCGAAAAAATGTGGTTCCTCGAGGGGCTTTCGGAACAAGATATCTTCTCTTGTCTTTCCTTGGTCTTGGTTGAACCTCCCAGGGAGTTTTTGGTTTTGGACGTTCTGTCGGAACTATCTTGGTCACTGTTTTCTTTGTTCCCTTCTTCTGACTAGTCGGTCGACCTCTTCTAGCTGCCTGGTGAAAAGAGTCGTCACCATCGTCTAGAAACTTTTGACAATCAAAAGGCTGTTCCGGAGCCATGACGCTGACGTCAAAAGGTTCGCCTGCTCGATCACTGGCTCTTTGATCTGGGTTGTGGTCCGCAACCTCGCATTCGAACCGCCAACATTGCACACCAGCGTCGTTTGCTCCTTCGTCTACACATTTGTAGTCGAAGTTGTCGTGAACACCCTGTAGGTGCATGCGTAGATCTAAAATTGACGATGGTCTTCGTGTGCAGTGTGGACAACTCAAATCTGACCGCTTTATGGTTTCGTTTGCATAAGTAAAAGTGAGCTCAATTCCGGGGAGGCTGTCACATTTTGCAACCGGCGGTGGAGTAGGGTAAGTGTTCGCCAGTATCGGCGACCTGAGATCTCGATTATGAGCTGTCAGAATGGTCTCTTTCCTGCCAGACCAGTACATGGAGACCTCGAGGCCAAGCTCAAGGTGGCCATTTCCTTTGAGCGGTAACACTACGGCCCCAAGAGAGCAATCCAAGATGTTACTCCAGTGCGCTGTCAGTCTTCGTCCTGGTGTGAAATGGGGTTGAATTTTTGACCCGAAATACGTGTGAAACTCAATCGCGTCTTCATCAGTTCTGAAGTTGATAATGGCCATCATCATATATGCTTTTGCAAGACTACTGGGGTCAGTCGACAACTCTTCACTCCTGATCGGATTGATAGACTCGGTCTGTACCGTTATCTGTCTTCCCAGGTCACCATGCCCCCCACTTAAAATAGCTGTCTTATACCGTTTGGCACGCTCGGAACCCGACAACATGTCGCAAACTTTTACTTCAATAGCGCATTTAAGATGAAGAGTTCGGGCTCTTTTAGGGCGTCTGATATCATTACTGATTTGTGTTCTTCCCTCTGAAACCAGGGGTTTGATACCATGTATGTCTAGACAAAACATGTCTTGGGAATCCTCCATCATGTCGTCGAGTTCGTCGTGTGAAGGCGGACGCCAACTTGAACGAAGGTTGTGGTCTAGGCCAGGAAAATCATCTGTGTCGCCGTACTCGAGGGTATGTTGATTGATATGGAGGATACGCTCTAGGTTTCTGTTGAGGAAAACAGGAGCTCTCTTAGTTGAAAGATAATGGTAAAGCAGAATATTGCCAGCATATCGATCCCTCTGTCCAATCATGCTCTTGAGTCTGCCTGTAGAGTTGTTGGCGATGCACGTTTGTAGTGGTCGATTTGCAGCGTCTCACTGAATCATCCGGTTCAGAGTGATAAGTGAAGGATCCGTCACACGCCTATTGCGCGACATCCATATTGCGTGGAAAACAACAACGAAAAGACAACGTGCAGATGGCTAGACAGGCGATTTGGGAACAGGTAAGACGCAGAGATTGCGTTAATACGTCCTCAGAGGCGAATAGGCGTTGATCCTCAAAAGGGCGACTGATTGGGGGTGATGAGTGGGCGTGACATAGTATTGTTGTTGTTGTTTGTTGTTGTCGTCCAGGGGAGTTGGTGTGCACAGATTCGTCGCAAAGGCTTGATGGATTGCTCTGTAAAGACTGCGGCAAATTGAATTGGGCAATCAATCGTGCAAGCGTCAGCCTTCACTTCGTATCCCTTGCTCTCCGGCTTGCACCCTGAACAGAGACTTGATGAGAATAGAAGGTAGTCATGTGATACCGCGCCAAGCCACTCCGAACTGCGCTAGATATGCAGGGGCCATCTGTGCGTCATGTCCGCTCGCCTCCTGCGAACACCGTTGGCGCATCATCGACTGCGACCTGTTCACTCGTTGGTGCCGACCCTTTGAAGTTGGCCCTTGTGCTCCTGCTGCAGTATACTCCATGCACCTCCGCGACCACCTTGCCACGGCGTGACAGTTTCCACCGACCTCCAGCCCGGGACGAGTCCAGTCGGCGTTGTGCCACCATGGCTGTCACTCTGAAGCGGAAGCGAGGTGCTGTGTCCTACAAAGAGCCGAGTAGCGACGAGGACAGTTCAGACGACCAGGCGCAAGAGCCAAGTCGAGAGAGAGCCGCTAGAAGGACTCGTGCCACGTCCTCCCAGCGCGCTGCGACACATGGGCCGGTCCGCAACTCGAGCAACACGGCACCTACACATGGTCGCAAGAAGACCCAGATCCAGACCCAGACCCGGGGCTCGCAACGCCAGCGACAGCGCAACATCTCCTACAAGGACGCTAGCTCGGACGACGAGGATGAGGATCCTGATGCCGATTTTGAGGAACTGCAAGAGGTTCGCGAGGTGTCGAGAAAGTCGTCGAGGCAGCAAACCCTAGCAGTAAGGTCGTTGTCAGTCCCCCAAAAGAGGCAAACATCTACAAGCAAGTCGCGGCGCGGGCTGGTTATTGGTGCACCCCGGAAGCCTCAAGTTCCAACTGGCACGACGACGACGAATGTTGCATCCATTCCTAGTGATGGTCACAGACCAGATTGGGCGTCGCTGCCTTACCATGTGCTCCTCCAGATTTTTGTTTATGCATCACACCCTCTCCACGATGAGAATATGAAGCCCATGCCTACAATACCGTGGCTTGTGCAGATGGCTCGAATGTGCTTTGCATTCACGAAGCCTGCTCTGACTGCTCTTTACCGGAACCCACCCATTTTTGCAATCAGGCAAAGTCGAAAAGAGCTGGTACATTGTCTCATCACACCACGACCCGAAGCGCATGAAAATTACCAAGTTATGATCAAAAGACTCGATTTAGACGTCACACAAATGACTGCTCTCACAGACGCAAGCCACAGCGTTACTGACCTGGCAGCACTGATCAAATCATTGACAACGTTGCGCGAGGTTGATATCTTTGATCCGATTGACAGACCTCCCTTTAGAGAGCGATTACGACGCATGCGCCGCTGGTTCTATCCTGACGAATTATTTGCCGCTCTTTGCCAAAGTGATCTACGCCTTAGGAGTTGGCGGTGGAACAACTCCCTCTGCCATCCGACGCAAGACGCATTGTGGATCAAGTCCATCCATGGCCATCAATCCTTTGCAAGTCTCCGCGAGCTCACACTTACAAAGTTCCATCCCACGCAATCCCACATTGGTGATGGCGATGAGGACGGTAGCAATGGCCACAATGATAGCCAGCCAACAACCGAAGAACTGCTGGCTTCAGCCCTCGCTGTTCTTCCTAATCTCAAATCACTTTCATTTGAAACATGTGGAATTGTCAGCGGACTTCTTCTTCCACTCCTCCCGGACGGGCTTGTCAGCTTAAACATTACTAACTGTGGCGAACTACTTTCGGATGCATTTGAAGATTTCTTGGCAACGCACGGCGCGCAGCTGGAGGAGCTTGTTCTGAACCACAATCAGTCGCTCAATCTCTCTTTTTTGGTTGGCTTGAAGCGGTCCTGTCCAAAATTGGAAGTACTTCGCATGGACACGACCTACTACAGCTCTCTCGAGTTGTCGGCTGACAATGAACCGTTGTACGACCATCTTCTCGGCGAAGACGAAGTACCTAGCTGGCCTTGTACTTTGCGAGTCATCGACCTCGAGTATCTTCGCAATTGGAACTCGGTGGCGGCCAATAACTTTTTTCAGTCACTGATTGATTCTGCACACGAGTTGCCTTGGCTGCGAGAAATCACGATACTAGCCATGGTAGACACTGATTGGCGACAGCGAGCAGAGTTTAGGAGAAAGTGGAGTGCCACTTTCAAAAAGGCGTTTGCAAGAAAGTGGGTGCCGCCTAATCCTAACCTTGTATCTCTAAAAGCTTTCAGAGAATGGAAGGGTGAAGAAGCTGATGCAGAAAAAGTCGACTCGTTTATCGAGGGAGTGTCGGAAGAGTTGGGCAAGGCGAAAGAGGTGGAGAAGAGTCTAGATGTGGGGAGCGATAGCGATGCACGACTGCTCTCGTCTCGCCGAGAGGATGAGAGGTGGGACCAGAAGCGGCTAAGGTCACGTTCGAAGGCGACGGCAAGCTACGACGAGGCGTCGGATGTCGAGTCTGTCTCTGAGGCGTCGTCGGACGACGAAGACCAAGTGCCGTTTGTGCAAGGGCTCTGCCATACGGTAGTTTTCCGCATCGACAACTTCCGGCCACGTGAGGAGATTTACAACGAGGCCGACTTTCTCGATGCAGAACCGAGCGGCGATGATGAATGGAACGGTAATGACGACAACGACGAGGAAGGGGGGTATGCATGGTAATTGTTTCACTGGGCGGTTATCATTTCCTGGAATTACAATTGGTGAGACAGGTTGCATTGGGCTGGCGTTGGGTGGCTGGTTGTATAAAATACGGCTGTAGCAGTAGACGGGCATGGATCAGGCGCTGATGTTGGGCCGCGAGCATGGCTTGGACGGCAGAATGATGTGCGGGTGAGAGATGATAGCGTCTCTCCGTTTGGCCGTCCCGATGTGGCTGCCAGATGTCACGTTGATTGTGTAAAGCGTAAGCTTGCATGCGGTGCCATGGACGGGTGTGTCTGATGCCGCGGCCCAGCTGCAGGCGGGACGCTGCTACAATAGCATACATACATATATACATACGCGCGTGTGTGTGAAGACGGACGAGCCACCGTTGGCCTGGACGCCACAGCGGCCCATTGCAGCGTTGTTGCCCCATTGGACCCTGGGGCCGTGAGGAGCGGTGGTTGGTGGTTGGTGGTGTGCAGACGAAGCTGAAGCAGCGCCTGAGCCACAGCCGTGCGTCACTCACCGAAGCATTCACGTCCAGGCTCAGCCACGGCCGCCGCCCGCTAGGCCAGGACTCTGCAGCGCCCAGTCCAGTGCTGCTGCTCCCGTCATATAAACGCGCAGGGCGACATTTCGAGCTGCCTCTCCCCACCCTCTCCCCCCACCCGGCCTCGCCCTCTCGCTGTGTCTCGCTGCCTCTCCCGCTCTCCCTCTCTCCCTCTCTTCCCTCTGCCCTCTCTTTGTCTCTGCCCCCTCCACCCCCCTCCATCCCCTCCCCCATCATGGCTGCGCCCACGCCCCCCCACCACCCCGGCTCGCCCGACTCTGGCCCGACAGACCCCACGCTGCCAAAGCTGCCTGCAGGCTGGATAGCGCAGTGGGACAATTCGTACGCTCTCCCTTCCCCTCGACGACTCGCATCGCCCTGCCAAGGCTGCGCCCACCCCGCGACACGATGCTAACACGCCCCCAGGTCCCGCAAGTACTACTGTATGTGTCCACGCCACCACGGCTGCCTCCACCGCCCCCTCTACTGCCAAGCGCCGCATTGCACTGCGTTGCGACAACCAAAACCACAACCGCAACGACGATGACGACAACGACGACCACGCACTGACCGCAGCCACAGACGTCCAGATCAGCACCGGCGTGTCGCAATGGGAGCTCCCCACCTCCGAGGCCCCCGTTGGCGGCAGCTCGCACACGAGCACCCCCGCGCATAGCACAAACCCCTACGACAAGCCAGATGGACTCCAGGGCCCCGGCGCAGGCGACGGCACAAGAGGCGTCGACGGCCAGACAGGCGACCGCGCAGGCGGACTTGGGGTATGAGCCGCTTCTAGGCGTCATCACAGCCAGCACCGACTAACCGTGTCTGCAGGGCTTCGCTCTCAATCAGCTCATGGGCGGCAACAAGCAGAGCAGCAGCGGCGGCTCGGGCAACCTCGTCGGCCAGCTCGCGGGCTCGTTTCTCGGAGGCAACAAGCAGTCGCATGGCAGCAGCGGAAATGGAGGTTCAAGCGGCGGTTCGGGCAACCTTGTTGGTCAGCTTGGGTCGCTGCTAGGCGGCGGCAAGCAAAGCCAGGGAAGCTCAGGAAACCATGGCTCCAGTTCAGGCGGTGGTGGCCTGGGAGGCCTCGGGAGTCTGCTGGGAGGCTCGTCAGGAAATCACGGCTCCAGCTCAGGTGGTAGCGGTAGCGGTGGCGGTTTGGGAGGCCTGCTGGGAAGCGTCATGGGCGGCGGATCTGTATGCTCATCTTGATTGCGACACTCGTCTCCTCTGCTAACACAATGTAGCACAGCAAGCCCTCCGGTGGCAACAACGGCTACGGCTACAGCCATAATGCCTCGACTACCCAAGGCGGAACCTACAACGGCAGCGCGCCACCGACATCCTACAACCCCTCTGGCGGCCAGCACGGTGCGCCTCAATCCCAGAACAGCTACTCGGCACCTCCATCGCAGTACGGCCAGCAACACCAAGGCCAGCAACACCAGGCTCAACAGGGCCAACAGGGAGGCTATGGGCAACATGGCTCGCCGCACCCACCGCAGCAGCAACAGAGCGGGTACGGACAATCTGCTGGCTACGGTGGAGGCTCAGGTGCAGGATACGGTAGCTCGAACGACAGGCCATACGGACAACAAGGCAAGTTTTGGTATGAACATTAGAGAAACCATGTCTAACATTTTCTTGTAGCTGGATACGGTGGACCTGCTGGTTCTCAGGGTGGGCACCAAGGCGGATACGACCAGCACGCAGGGTACCAGGGCGGCTCAGGTAGTCACCAAAACTACGGAGCCCCTTCAGGCTACCCAAGTGGCCAGCAGGGCGGCGGACACCAGCAGTACCCTCCTCCTCCCCAGCACCAGGGGAGCTACGGCCCACCTTCGGGCCACACCCCCCAGCCTGGATGGCAGTAGGCCAAAGTTGTGAAATACGAGGACTTTGAATTCTGGGATACATGGAAAGCAGTCACAGCATATTTGAGGAGCGAATTTGATGATCGAAATGATGATGAAACCATTTTTTTTCCTTGGCTCTTTGGGTTTCCAGCTGCTGTCATTAGCGGAGGGTATGTTTGCGGAAGCGCTTTTGTGATATGACGTCTATGTTTTTTCGAAGCCTTCTCTCCTTCTCCTTCTCCTTCTCTTTCTGTCTGCGCGTAGATGAACAACCTCTCTTCTCCGCCAAAGACGGATTCAAATATGAGGCGTGTCCTTGCTGCTGCTGAGTTCTGTCCCAACGTCTCTGATATCGTGAACTCGACATTCTGACGAGTGTTCCTTCGACCAAATTCTACTTGAATATATATATATATATATATAAAAGTAAAAGTAAACAATAACAATAATGAACGTGCAGCCCATCAACCTCACCCTCACCCTCACCCTCACCACGCAAACACATCCCCCCCACCTTCCGTCTCCAACACCCTCCACGCCACCCTCTCCCCTTCCCACCCCCCCGTCCACCCACTCACCCCCGCCCGCACAGCCCGCACATCCCCCCGCGGAACACGCACCCACGCCTCCCGTCCCCGCGTCTTCACAATATCAATCGCAATGCTGGACCCCGTTGTGCCGAGGTACGCCGTCAGAGGAGCAGTGAGGAGCGTGCATGTGGAGACGGGGTCTAGGGATTGTGGTTCTGATGGTTGTTGTGGTGGTGGTTGTGGTGGTGTTGCCGAGGAAGGAGTGGGTGCAGTGAAGCTGGAGGGGGTGACGAGGAGGAGGTGGAGGGTTGTCCATTGGGGGGAGCGGAAGGTGGCTTTGTGGAGGATGTGCGGGGTTGATGTGGATGCGTCTTTTCGTTTGCGTTTTTTGGCCGTGGTGGTGGTAATGGTACTGGCGGAGGATGTTGGTTGGGAGGGTGTGGGCGTGGGCAGGGTTACGGGCGCGGATGTAGACGCGGCTGTAGAGGGCGATGGCCGGGCTTTATGGGTTGGGGGTGCCATTGTGACGTTGTCTTTGTGTATGGGTGTTTGATGGAGTTGAGCGCCGGAGGAGGATGTGACGCGAAGTTTGTGCGGAGTTAAGTAGCGTGTTTGGGGGAGCTTATATCCGACGGGTGGGGCTACTGTGAGGATCCCATGCTTACTGTATTGCAGTGAAAATACGACCAAATTGATCTGTTGCATCATTACTATATATAGATTGTCGAAGCTGCAGCCTTTGTGTCGCTGGAGCCTGCGATCATGGTACCATATAGAACTAAAGTCTCCATTGCTAATAATCCATTTGACGTGCTCTATCACCATCACTACCAATATCTAAGAAGCACATCCTCACTCACCTCCAAGAGAATACTTTGATGTTGATAGAAACTAAACTTTCAATTCATCCCTCATGGCCTTGTAGAGAATGTTGAACCAATCCAATGTTGGTCCTGTGTATTGCAAACAGAGTAAAAGAGAAAAATTCCTCGGCAAGGGTATCATATACACCAGTTATCATGTCTCGCCGAAAACGCCAAATAGCCCAAACTCACAAACATAGGAGAGAACAAGCTCCCTACATACAACCAGCTAGCAAAATAACTGTTGTTGTGAAAAAGAATGATCCAAGCAGACTGTAGAACAAATCACTACTTGACTTTCTCCTTCTCCTTCCCCTTCCCCTTCACGCTGCTCTTACTGTTTTTACTAAGATCGGAACTCCACTCAACCGGCAATGGACCTGTCGAAAGGCGTTGACTGACGACCTCCTGGAGCTCACCGATTGCCGAAGCCATCATTAGAGGGAAATCGTCCATGAATAGTTCTTTGTTCGGCTCAATGCAGTTGTTGACAAGATCATCAAACTCGTGGCGAAGCTCAACCCTAGCAGTCTCGGCATCGTTCAAGCGCCTCGAAAGCGACGACTTCAACTCTTCCATGGAGCTTTTTATCCTCGCCTCTACCTTGACGCGTTGGTCACTCGCAATCCCCGCAGCTGTTCGCAGTTCTAGATTGGCGTTGCGTGCTTCAGCAAGACTAGCAAAAGCCTCATTTTGAACCTTCTTCAACGCAGTCTCCAGAGCCTGAATCGCTTGAACTTTGGCAAACGGCGAATCTCTTGTGATTATTCGCAGTTGCTGCACCATTGACGTGAGCGCGAACAAGTCTTGCTCATGAGACTGAATCCAGCCCATTTGAGGTAGGAACGTGTTCAGCTGAGTAACCTCTCTCTTAACAGCTACAAGCTGCTGTAGCATGTTGGTATTTGACGGGTATGTTTGGACAAACCAGTTTACCATCTTTTGATAAAGATGGTCAGTTGTGATATTTTGATATCGATTTTCGAGGCTGTTCAAGCCCTGCCTCACTGAGTCGAGCTTGCGATTCACAGCTACTGTATCTTCTTTTGTAGTAAGCTGTCCTTTGACTTCTTTTACGTCGCGATCTCGTTGGGTGGTCTCAGTATCCAGTGACGCCTTCAGCTCGGAAACCTCCTGATGCAGACTTCTTGTGTCTTCAAGGATAGCAAATACTTGTGGTGAATTCATTTCGGTTGCTGGACTAGGGAAAGGGTGTTCTGACTTGAGAGGTTGTGGTCGTTGTTGCCTCAGCACTGCAACCTCTTCTTCGTGCATTTCCAATCGTTCGTGAATCGATGTTAGCTGTTGTTCGTAATGCTGCTTCAGCGGATCAAGCTGTTGCGTGAAAAACGTGGGAATTATATCCGATTGAAGGCCTTCAATAGCTATGCCATGTTCATGAACAACCTCTTCTACCTTGTTGAGAGATTCATCTATAGCCACGAAGCTATCGCTGTGCTGTTGTAACTGATCTTTCAGCCAAGAGAGCATACCTTGGACGGTACTAGTATCATCCTGAACTCTGACCAGTTCATTGCACCTCGCTTGATCCAAGGCAGCGGAATTGTACGTCTTAAAGTCCGAGAGTCTCTTTGTGATCACCTCGACCTGAGCCTGAATAACTGTGATCTGAGCGGGGAGTTGGGTGAGAACGGAGACCTGGTCATTGATGTTCTTCACACGTTCTGAAAGGCCCATGACACTACCGGTAACTGTCTGTAAACCCTTGAAGTCGTTTTCTAACTTTTCTGTTTGTTGTGTGGCGTTTTGGTGAAACTCGGCGCATGATCGAATCACCGTGGTGTTGTCTTTCTCAGCTTTGGTTAAACGGGCGGTAAGCTTCTCTTGCTCGTCAGCCAGCTGCTTTTGTTGATTCAAGTTCTCCCGAACACTCGCATTCGCATCCTTGGCATCGAGCTCAATCTGGTCGAATTTCTCAAGCATAGTCCTACCATTTTGATCTTTTTTGGAATAACGGTCTGTACGCACGAAGAGAGTATCAATGTCTTGCTTTGAATCGTCTCGCAGATTTCTGAAATCCTTTTGCAATTTTGACACTGTGCCGTCTTTAAGGTCTTGCAAATCTTGTTGCAGTTTCAACACTTTCTTGTAGGTCTTGGCTTCGTTCCTCTCCGTTTCTTCAAGTTTCTCCTGTAGAGCAGGAATGCTGCGAGATTCTGTTGTCTTTCGAAAGGTTGAGAATGTGCCCAGGTCCGACGACAGTCTTTTTTCTAATGTTTCGTAGCCTGTCTTTGTTTGCTTCAGCGTTTCTGCCGCTTGCTTGGTAAGTCTATTTCCAAGCTTCTGCACAGCATCATCCGTGTACTTTTTGAACTTGTTGGTTTCGGATTGCACAGCCAGTCGCGCTATTTTATCGATATTTTCTGCTGTAGGAACACTCGTCTGTTGGTCTTTCCACGTTTTGATAGAATCAACGCCATTCTTCAGCTCCAGTGTTTTTGCCAGTGTAGACTCTAGCTTAGTTTTGAATCCTTCCAACTCGAGAGGCAGTTTACTGAACTGCGATTTCGAAGTCTCTGAGTCAGTCCTCTGCTGTCTGTCAAGCCGGTCCCTTAGATCCGAAACTTGAAGTGATACATTTTCAAGATCCTTGATTTTGTTCAACATCTCCTCGCGTTCTTTCTCTTGTTCCCGTTTGAAATGGGCAAAATCTGCTTGAAGAGCAAGTAGTCTTGCTGTGAGATTTGGGCCAGAATTTGCTGCAGATTGATCATTCTCTTTCGCGAGGAGAGCTTTCGCGTCGTTGGCAATAGCTTGTTGCCTTATCTTGTCTCTTCTGTTCCGCATGGCCGCTATGTTGAAGGACACTTCGCCTATGACCTCTTCTTGTCGTTGTGGGGGGTTGGAATCCGAAGTCGAGAATACACGGTCTTTATCAGATGCCGAGTTTCTAGCCGTGGCTGGAATCATTGATGGAACCAGGGGCCTGCCATGTACTGGATTTTTGTTTCTCTCTTCAGATGTAACATGCAGAGGGCTGCAATCAGCACTCGACCTCCTGCTCGTTATCACATCACCGACTGCTCGAGAGATACCGCTCTGAGACCCTATATCAATGACATCTCGGTTGTCAAGCGCCCTATAAATGTCAACTGATGATTCATCTCAAGTCCGACATGCAAGCTCCGTTGAGGTATTGCTAGATAGACCATGATTTAATTTTCACAGATAGAGCACATATAGGAGTATCAATAGACTTTTTGCATTCACATACTGTTTTGTATGATCAGCATCACTTCACGTTGATATGCTAGGCGACTTGAAGACTTCCATACCCGATTTGGATGCTTGGATGACCCCTCGTACGGGCGCGGTCGCTTCTTTGGGGGGCTCGGGCCTCGTGATTGAGGATCCACAGGTCGCTTACGCATGCTCATCAGTTAGAGGCGCGCAGATGAGGACGCGGTTGAGTTTTGCACATGAACAGAACTAGATTGTAGTGTGAACAACGCGGTATCCAAGATAAAGTAGAGCGTGACGCGCTAGCGACACTAGCGTCCAATGAGACAGCTTCTACTGCCAGATAGGATCCCCGCACGCGCGTGGTAATTCTACGCGTGTTTTACCTGCGGCTTCTGGAGTGAAAGAATAATTTGTAGGTAAGGTTGGATTACAACCTTTCACTGTAGCAACTTCAAGGCTTTTGGCTTGTTGTACGTGCTATGAGAGTCTGCTCAAGATGCTCAGATGGTTGGGTTGTGCTTGCCAGCTGTTGCTGATTCTTTCCCCAGGATGTGCTGCTATTAGAAAGTAGGATGGGTTTAAAGCATGTTTGTCCAATTGCTTGTCATCTATCCAGACCAGTCGGAATATGACGCATCTACATGTGTGAAAGACAGGTGTCGCGCTAGTGCACGAAACTGTGATATGAGATAGATTGTGACAGAGTACCACTACAATGTAAAAACAAACTCCATCCTACTTCTACAGGTAAGAGACGCGTACATGCTGTTCATCATGCAAGACAACACCAACAGAAGGTGATTGGCCAAGGCGTTGGTCCGAGCTCCAAACGCGACAAATCGCGGTCAGTAGTGAGAGCAACATCCTCTACACATTCTGCACACATCACCATGGCCGTCGTAAGTAGCAACACCGAGCTGCAGAAAGCCCCGCTTACACCATGCAGCCTATCACAACCATCGCCGAGACCAAGGAGCTTCGAGGGCTCAACCTCATCGCGGCGCATTCGCACATTCGCGGCCTCGGCGTCGAGCCAGACACGCTCGAGCCTAAGCCGTCGTCGCAGGGCCTTGTTGGACAAGAGAAGGCGCGCAAGGCAGCGGCAGTCATCTTGAGAATGGCGCAGGAGGGCAAGATTGCGGGGCGTGCAGTTCTCATTGCCGGCCCGCCCAGCACAGGCAAGACGGCCATTGCAATGGGCATGGCGCAGTCGCTGGGCCCTGATGTTCCTTTCACCATGCTCGCCTCGTCCGAGATCTTTTCGCTGGAGATGTCAAAGACAGAGGCACTCACACAAGCCTTCCGCAAGTCCATTGGCGTGCGGATAACAGAAGAGAGCGAGGTCATTGAGGGCGAGGTTGTGGAGATCCAAATTGACCGCAGCGTGACGGGAGTAGGTCAAAAGAAGCACCCAACGTCAGAAAAGTACTGACGAGTGTGCAGAGCAACAAGCAGGGCAAGTTGACCATCAAGACAACCGACATGGAAACCATCTACGACATGGGCACTAAGATGATCGACGCCATGACCAAAGAGAAGATCATGGCCGGCGATATCATCTCCATCGACAAGGCTTCAGGCAAGATCTCGAAACTTGGCCGCTCATACACCCGTTCGAGAGACTACGATGCGATGGGCATCGACACCAAGTTCGTGCAGTGCCCGGAAGGCGAGCTTCAGCAGCGGCGCGAAGTGGTGCACACAGTCAGCCTGCATGAGATTGACGTCATAAACTCGAGGACCCAGGGCTTTTTGGCGCTCTTCTCAGGCGACACTGGCGAGATTCGGAGTGAGGTCCGAGACCAGATCAACACAAAGGTTGCAGAGTGGAAAGAGGAGGGCAAGGCTGAGATTGTGCCTGGTGTACTCTTCATCGACGAGGTTCATATGCTCGATATTGAGTGCTTCTCGTTTGTCAACCGCGCTCTCGAGGACGAACTGGCGCCGATTGTCATCATGGCAAGCAATCGAGGCAATACACAGATAAGAGGAACAGATTACAGATCACCACATGGCCTGCCACTAGACTTTTTGGACAGAGTAGTCATTGTCAGCACACACTCGTACTCTGCAGATGAGATGCAGCAGATTTTATCGATAAGAGCGCAGGAGGAAGAGGTCGATATCTCACCGGATGCTTTGGCACTACTCACCAAGATTGGTCAGGAGACGGGGTTGAGATATGCTAGCAATCTCATCACGACGTCAGACCTGATACGCAAGAAGAGGCAGGGGTCAGATGTGTCCGTCGCAGATGTACAGCGCAGTTTTGCGCTATTTTATGATCCTACAAGAAGTGTCAAGGTACGTGCCGCACATGATCTACTTTATTTGGAGAAGCAGCTAACGATGTATCTAGTTTGTCAGTGATTCTGAGAAACGTCTCATCGGCGACTCAGGGGACGTATCGTTCACTGTCGCCAACGGCAACGAGGCCATGGATGTCTCATGAAGAAGTGTATACAGTGTTATTGGGCTCTCTGGCGTATAAAAGTCACTGGAATCGGTAGATCGTATACACAGCGTAATATTTGAAGTAAGTGCAGCGTAGGCCGGCAAATATAACACTATCATGTGCTAGCCATTGGATACTGCACCGCATCTTCTACCCAGCACACTTACTTTTCTTCTGCCGTTCTTTGAATGCTGATCGACAAGCTCATAGAGGGCTCAATTCTTTGTGTATCATATCCTCTCGAGATTCGCGGCTCACTCTACCGCTAAATAGTTGTCGTAATCAGGAGAATATTGAATGATCCCAGATTTGTGCTTCTGCAATAGTTCCGTCAGCTCGTAAATATACGAGTTCATATGATGCTGTGATGTCATAGAACAATCACTCAATCAACTGTTAGATGTTCAGCCTCGAGCACAAGTATGGGACCCGAGATTACCAATCGCACCACAGAATCATAGTGTGCCATATATTGCAAGCGAGCATTTATGCGCCACTGTAGCTGCGAAGGCGTGAACCTTTCTTACACGGGAATAAGCCATCCAATGTGCAACCTAGCAGCCTTCATCAAAAGCCTATGGAAGTTTCCGTGAGCCCTTTGAAACATCCATTCGTGGGTTTTTTTTTATCTAAACATGGCTTGCTAGCCGATGCACGACAGCTGTCACGCGAATGGCTGACGTGGAGCTACTCTCGGCGACGCGTGGCCTGTGAACCACAAGATACCATACCCCCTTGCATCCGTGACTTTGACAAGCCTCCTCTAATTTCCAGATCCAGCAACCGAACATATGCCTCATTGTGAATTCATGTTGAAAAATTAAAAAGCCATAGTGAATACCAGATAACAAATGTTCTTCGCCTTTTATGACGTCCCTATTTCACAATCACTAATCCCCTATCGCACCTCAACACAACGCAATACAGCACAGCATAGCATAGCACAGCATAACCCAAGCCCCGAATTCCCAGATAACCCACTAGAGCAGCACGGCACGCGACACCCCCAAGCCTTCCAAGCCCCCCCAAGCCGGAATCGGATAAAACAAAAAGCTTGACACGCACTCGCCGCGCGTATCACCCCAAAACAAGCTTTTTCTTCTTCGGTTACCGGCGCCCGGGACACCGTTGCCAAAACGCAGGGATCTGGGGGGTAAGGCGAGTAATTGGAGCAGTGTAGTGGGCGGCTCTTTCGATACGGGGGGCGGGCAGACTGGTGGGTAAAAAGGAACATTATGTGACGACGCGCGGTGCGTGTACGTCAGGCTGCAAGGCGTAGGTAGTGCTGATTCGATGGGCGGTACCGCTTGAGATTGAGGCTCGTTTATTTGCAATGTATTGGCTCTTACAAGGTGCGTTTGGGTGAAGAATTGGCAGTGTCGCTTGGGTGCTTGTCGTAGTGCGTGGTACGTCACTGGGTTGCCGGGTTTACCGTGGGGAAGGAAGGACAGCACGTGAGGGGTTTCCTACTCCTTCCTTGGAATAACTGCGTTGACTTGTTCTCTTCTTTGTTTGCTTGTTCAAGGGATCTTTTGTTGAAAAAAAGTTGGAGAGTTGAATACCTTATTACTTGATACGACATACTGTTATCCAATACTTATCTGGAGCACACGACAAGAGACCTGAATATCCTGCGACTTTACGATGAGAGTGTCGATATGCGCGGCGCTGGTTGCGTTTGTTACGGGAGGGATAGCGGTGCCGACTAGGAGAGAAGTGAGAGATGTGACAGAAGTGATGGAAGAAGCAAGACAGAGTCTGCCGATGATGCCGAGAGGTCAGGACGCATCAAAGTACTTCCAAGAGCCTGGGTAAGTCGTCAATGCGATGTTCCGGAGTCGGCGTAGACAATAAAACTGACTGGTCCCAGGGCTGGCGACAATCTTGGCCATTATGATGCACGCTACTTCCATGAAATTGTCTCAGACGAGGAACGAACAGATACCCAACAACACATGGTCCGCGCATACTTGAACTTCTTCCGCGAGAAGAATCTAGATACCTGGATAGCCCATGGGACGCTGCTTGGGTGGTGGTGGAATGGAAAGGTAGGCTCTATTAACACCCACCGTTGGAGTAGACACTGACACGATCTAGCGGCTACCATGGGACACTGATCTCGACACTCAGGTCTCTGATGCGACGCTTAAACACCTCGGCGATGTGCATAATCAAACACGGTACCCCTATGTTTCCAGCGATGGCAAAGTAACGCGCGAATATCTTCTCGACGTCAACCCGTGGATCTGGCAACGCGACCGTGGTGATGGAATGAACATTATTGACGCGCGTTGGATCGATGTCCGAAATGGCCTCTTCATCGATATCACTGGCCTCAGCGAGGTGCATCCAGACAGATATCCGGGGATTTGGAGCTGCAAGAACTACCATCTCTACGCGACAGACGATCTCTACCCCATGAGGGAGACCATATTCGAAGGGGTGCCAGCGAAGGTGCCATACAGCTATGATAAGATCTTGACCGAAGAGTACAGAGAGTCGGCGCTCGTAAACACACGCTTCAACGGGTACGTTATGACATTGTCTTTAGACTTGAGAGGACGAAAGCTGACCATGACACAACAGACATCTTTGGAGCGCAGAAAAGAAGGAGTGGGTGAAGAGCCCTGAAACCATAGCACAACAGGAGCGAATTATGAGAGACAGGAAGGAAATGGAGGGAACAATATAGATTCTACGGTGACAGAAGTGGTGCTGGGCTAGCTGGCCTCAGTATTGGAGATTTCTTATGTTTTGCATTGGGCTGGCGTTCTGGTTGGCTGAGGCGATTCCTCTTGGGCATTGTTGGTGTTGATTCGCGATTCAGCGTTGCATGCATGATTATACCTACGCGATGCTGTCCCGATCCCGCGTAGTCTTTTTCTGGGTAGATGAGAATGCAAATGGTTAGCAAGAGTTGAAGTTGAGGGGATACGACGTGCCAGTACCAAGAGTGATGACAAATGTCCGACGTCGACGCCATGGAAGCCTCGCGAACGCCACTGCGACGACCAAAGATATATACCAGCTACACGCCTCACAAAGCTGCCTCTTGATCACACACTAACCCTTCGCCTCACTGACAGTCACACAAACACAGAAACACCCTTTGCATATAGAACAGCTACGCCCAAATGACAGACTCCAGCCCTCCCGTCGCATCCGCCGACGAGCTCCACATCACCCTCACACACCACGGCAAGCCCATCACACTGTCTTTCGCCCACGATGCCACAATATCCGACCTCTCTGACACAGTCGCGTTCTCACTCTCCATCCCCCCATCCAACCAGAAGTTCCTCGTCAGCTCCAAGCTCGGGCTCCAAAAACCGCCCTTCAAGGATGCCGCCCTCCCTCTGACACAGCTCGTCTCCAAGAAGATAACTCTCATGGGCAGCACTACTGCCCAGATCTCCTCTCTCAACGCCTCCATCACTGCTGCCTCGACCCCCCGCCGGCCCGGCCCCATCAAAGCCGCCCTGCCCGCGCGAACCCGCCCCAACAGAGAAGACGCGCAATACACATTCCAGACCCTGCGCCCACTACCCTATCTCCCCAACCCAGACCGCTCGCTCCAGTTCCTCGAGCGCCTACGCGACGACGCAGGCATCAAGGCCGCTATGCGGACGCACAAGTTCAGCGTCCCGCTACTCACCGAAATGGATCCCGCAATGCACACCACCCACGAGTCGCGCACTCTGGGGTTGAACAGAAACCAGGGCGAAGTCATCGAGCTGCGCCTCCGCACAGATGCATACGACGGGTACAGAGACTACAAGACCATCCGGAAGACGCTGTGTCACGAGCTTGCGCACAATGTGTGGGGGCCCCATGATCGGAATTTCTGGAACCTTTGTAAGCAGATTGAACGAGAGGTTGAGAGGGATGACTGGAGGAGTGGTGGGAAGAGCGTGGGGAACGAGGAGTTTTATGAGCCGGCGGAGGGTGAAGAAGATGTGTGTGACCATGGGGGTTGGACGGGGGGCGAGTTTGTCCTCGGGAGAGGGGGGGCAGATGCAGTGGCGAGTACTGCTGGTGGGGCGGTGCAGATGGGGCTGAGTAGAAGGGAGGTGCTTGCAAAGGCTGCGGAAGAGAGGGCAAAGAGAATGAGTGGGGCAGGACAGGAAAGAGGAGAGGGTTCCGGGGGGTCATGAGTAGTTGGAGAACTGATGATGATAGATTGACGAATATACCCAGAGGTGTGTTTGGAGATCTTAGTAGGCAAAGCACTTTTCAACCGTCTTTTAAGTACATCTCCCTCTTTTTGACCAGCTACTACTTCAGATACCCTGTGCTGGAACAAGTGAGAGCACTTGAATTGTACCTGCAACATCAGCGACTTGATCACCATGTGTAAGATTTTTCCTGTGCCATCGAGCCAGTCCATCCATACTAATTCTCGAGTAGATGGCACTCATCTTATACCACAACAAAAGCATAACGGTCATAGCATAACGGTCATAGCAAAACTCTTCTGCAGCACAAAAAAATTGCAATATCCTTCACCAATACGCCTCTGCAAATTTCCATCCATTCATCCCAACCCCTATTTCTACTACAACTCACTCCGCTCATTATGTTCTGTCCCTCCCTTCTTCTCCGGATCAGCCCCCATTAGCACACCACCACCACCCTGATGCCCGACGCCAGCACCCGTAACCGAACTCCTCCGCCTTTCCACATCCCGCGCTTCATCCGTTTCAGCATAGTCAAAGAGCGGGTTGCCGCGCTTATCGTAGCGATGCGGCATCTCGTGAGCTATTTTGATAACATCAAAGGCACTAGTTGTTTGGTGGAAGATCTCATCCTGTTCACCATCATGTTAGCTTTCTTTTTTCTCCCCACGAAAAGTGAAATACCATGGAGGGGAATATTTTTGTAAAAGACTTACCATCTCTTCCAAGGAGCGGTACGCGGTTTCTGGGAAGAAAAAGTACACGCTGGGTACCATTGCGGCGTTGATGACGGCAAAGATGATGTAGGTTTGGTAGCCGATGGTGGCGAATGCGGGAGGGGTGATCATGACGACAAGGAAGTTGAATATCCAGTTTGCAGTTGTAGAGATAGCGTTTGCTGGAGCGCGAATGGAAAGCGGAGTTATTTCAGCCGGGTAAAGCCACGTCATTCCCAGCCAACCAACTGCGAAGAAGGAGTTGAAGACGAAGAGCATGACGGTCTGTTTGTGATTAGTTACATGCATGTTGTTTGGATGGCAAGGGCTTGACTTACGGCCAGATAACCTAGACTTGTGTTGCCAATGTTACTTGTTGCTCCAGCTAAGATAGCCATGGATGCAGACATTCCTGCTGCGCCAAACATCATCAAGGATCGGCGGCCAAACTTCTCAATGGTGAAAATGGCGATCCAGGACGCGACCCAGTATTCGGTGCCGTTGCAGGCAGATAGCAAGCGGCTCATGAACGGCGACATACCAAGAGAGTTCTCGAAAATGGTTGCCGCGTAGTAGGTAACCAAGTTGATACCAGAAATCTACACAAAGCGTTAAATGGGGGTTGAGTAATGGACTCTTCTATGCACGTACCTGCTGGAACATCTGGTTGACATAACCCAGTACGGTGCGATGAAAGTTGCGGTTACGGTTCGTCTTGAAGCATTCCCTGAATCCACCCTTGGACATCTCAAAAACAACATCCTTGACTGCCTGGAGCTCCTGCTGGATCTTCTTGTCCTGTGGGGGGAGGTCGCTCAACGCCGCCAACACGTCAAGAGCCTCGTCTTCTCTACCCTTTAGCACGAGCCAGCGCGGTGACTCTGGTAGACCGGGGATAGCAATGAGAATAAAGATAGCGAGAATAATCTGGAAGCCGATTGGGAAGCGCCAGGCGATGCTGCTTGGCTCGAGAAAGGAGAAACCTAGGTCTATCCAGTAGCTCAACATGACGCCGAATACGATCAAGGAACCCTTGAAATTGTTAGTTTGTGTTTCGAATCGAAAGACGGGAACTTACCTCAATCATAACCATCTGCCCTCTTCGATGAGGCTTTGATGTTTCAGACTGCCAAGTAGGCACTGTGCTTGTGTTCATGCCTAGATGCAGGATCAGTTCTGATCGGATGGAAGCGTGCTTGAGAACACTTACCGTTGCCGAAGCCAGTGATCCATCGACCGACAATAAGCTGAGCTAGCCCAAAGGCAGAGGTTTGCAAGACTGCGCCAATGATCATAATCACAGAACCCCAGAATATCGTGCGTTTGCGTCCGAGCATGTCTCCAAGCCAGATAGTCGCTACAGCACCAAAGAAACACCCGAGAGTATAAGCACCCACTAATCTCAGTCAGTCTAGTTGGCAATCATTTGATATTCACAACTAACCAGTGATGGCCTGTATTGTAGCCACATAGCTTGAAGACTGTCCAAGTGGTGGGTTGACCGTATCAATCTCAGGAAAGTATCTCAGGAACGATGGAAGAGTCAAAAGACCGCCCATAACACCCTGATCTGGAAAAGGCCGTTAGGATGTACTTGAAAAGGGAGGGTCGAGAAGTATGCCCACCATAGCCAAACAAAGCAAAATCAGTGCCTGCCACGCCCGCAATCGCAATATTGAGCTTTGTGCCTCGAAGGCCGTAAAACTTCGAGTCCTTCATGTCGATGAACAAGAGAAGACTGCTGCTTGATGCATGTATGTATTGAGGATACTGAAACACGGCCAAGCTGAATTTTGCTATACTTTCTCACCGATAGACGTGAAAGAAGAAGCTGTAGAAAAACGGGCCTCCACGCAGCGCACACCCATCCTTAAGAACTCCGTCCAAGCAACCAAGCGTACGACTCCCCCAATGTAACCCTGCCCTGACCATCATTGTGCCAAATCGTTCTAGTGCTGAACCAGCATCCCGCCGACGTGTCCGTCGTTGCAAAGTAAAGTCAAGCGGAGTAATGACGTGTGTTGCAGGGTAGAGCCGTCCGTGGGGATCTGCGTATCGCTACCCCGTGGGGTATGGCGTACGGGAATGAGGACGATAGAACCTGGGGTAAGACGTGTGTGATTGGCTACGGCTACTTGCCGACAGTGACCTTCGAACGGGTTACCGCTTTGGGAGCGTCCGGTGCGCAGGTAGAAAACGATGGTGACTCGGAAGGAAGGAAATGGCTTCGTGCAGAGATGGATAAAAGCACGAGAGACCGGGGAGGGGCCGTAAAGCTTAGCAAATCAGGTGTATGTATTCGCGATCGGACTATGGTGCTGCAGTGGTTGCGACTATCTACATGTAAAAATTTGCCAAATGCTCCAACATTGACCCCAAGTGTGAAGCGACGACAAAAGCAGATGTGGGTGATACTCAACGATGCATGTAATACCCAATAAAGTGGAGATTTGATTTCTGTTAGCTAAGCGGTGTTCAGTTGCCTTGGAAAACGCTTGGTCGAACCACATTCTTCAACGCAAAAGTTCATGACCCGAGTCATGGATTTGCAAAAATCGCAAGGAAGATCAGTCGCTACACAACATTTATCCTGGGACAGGTTCCCCAAACGATCGAGCCAAGTGACATCGGACGGTCGTCTCCTACCATCAATATAATTTCATACAGAACAATCAAGCGCACATGTGAATTACAATCATCTGATCAGCTGAGATCTCGGCAACTTACAATCTCAATATTGCTCTCCCCGCCTCCCCAGCCCTGTCCCATCATTCTTTACCACCTTCTAATTCTGAGTCTCAGAGATCAAAAGTCGCGCAAGACCCACCGGACGCATAAGACCCCATACTGGCAACTCCACATCATCGTCATCGCCCCCATCTTCCTGTCCTTGCTTTACACATTCCCCCTTAGCTGCTCCTGTACCAGCCAACTTCTCCATGATAATCCCCTTCACATTCTCATATCCCCCACCCCACTCCTGTTCATAAAACTCGTGCCAAATCTGTCTCGCCCGTCGCTCCAAATTTTTATCGTCGTGCTGCTTCTCGAGTTCAGCACCCTTTTTCTTGCGCCCAGGCTGTAATTTTCGCAATTTACGAATACCAGCACGGCGAGTCTCGCGAACAGCGTCGTCAGTGCGGGCATATGATCCTTTCATGAGGCCTTCTCCGACAAAGACACCAGAGGTAAGATTAGGATCGGAAGTGGCCGTCAGTACACGACTTCTCTCTTCATTAGCAGTCTCTGCTCCTTTCAAGTCTCCTCCTCTTGTTACGACCTGCACGACTGTCGTTTTTTTATGCGCAAAGGCCTCATCTCTGCCGGCGCCTTGTTGGTCTAGCTTTGTTTCAGTAGTTTCCTTGGGCGATGAAGACTTGCATGTATCGCTCAGGCGAAGAGGTTTTTGTGTTAGTTTCCCTACATAATTGCGCCGTTTGGCGCGTGCCATCCATCTACTGAAATTTTGAACAGCTATTTCTCTCGTGGCAACTTCGGCCTCGCGCTCACCTAGAGCCATAGAGCTCACCTAGGCCAAAAGGGTATCAGTGATCCAAATTAAAGTTGTGTATGCAGTAGGGCGAGAGCATCATCAGGGCAGAAATAGGTGACACAAGTATATTTGTCGCTGCAGGCTGTAGAGTAACTAAGATCGGTTGTATGCTATTCATGAGAACCGTCACGGCGGGCGTCGAATCAGCGCTACCCGATATGATGAAGGATGGAGTGATCTTCACTTTAGCCCTTATAGAGACACCGATGATTAATTTTGTGATACATTGAGAGTGTAGTGGTGATAGTAATCACAGTGTTTCGACGGGATAGGTCTGTCTCAATTCTATGGTTCACTCTTTGTAACAACACTCGACTAATCGAGTTGAAACAAGTTCTGCTGCCCTTGTCATCAACTGTTGGATGCTGAAAAGCGCATTTGATACCTAATGTCAAGAATAAGTCGGAAAACGTTGAATTAGATATCAGAAGTTTACTCGAATCATTTAACGAGTTTGTTAGCTTTTCCGTGTCTGACGTCTCCAAAGCGCTTGAATTCCCAGCAAAAAGTTGACGCCAACGCCGTGATAATGAACAAGATGTAGGGTATTTTATGATCGCATAACCTCTCTGGCAGCGGGCTCCCTCTCGATCTCGTATTCGATGTTGCGCCTGGGTCCCTTTGAGTCCTTTGATGGCTTCTTCTTGGGCTTGGGCGCAGGTGCAGCGGGCCGCTTGCGCTTGAGGCTTGCGAGCTTCTTCTTCAAAGCCTCGGTTTCCTCATCATCAGACTCCTCCTCCTCGTCCTCGCTGCCGCTAGCACTCTCATCCTCATCGTCGTCACCAGATCCTTCATCAGGGCTCTGGCCACCGACCCAGTCCTCAAAGTCCTCCATCTCGTCGTCTGTCTCGCCTTCGATGTCGCTGACGTACTCAACTTCACCCACACCATGCTCAAGCTCGTTCTCGTATTCGATCTCGTCATCTTCGTCATCATCAATGCCATCATCGAGATCCTCGTCGCGCTCGACCTGGCCCTCTTTCTCCAAGCCGCGCATAACCTTCTTCCACACATTTGGTTCGACGTTGAGCGGGCGGTCTCCGTAAGCGCCAGAACAGAGGCGGTCGATCAGCACCCTCTCAATAGCTCGCTCGACCTTGGCTGCGGCCAATGCCTTCCTTTCTCGTGTATCTTCTCGTCTGCGGATCTTGGGAGCCAATCGAGGTACAAGCCTCTCACCTAGGCGCTCCTCCTCCTTTGCCAGTTTGCGGATGCGAATGTTGACCTGGGTCAGCCGGGTCAAACGCTGCTTGTTCTTATGTACTAGGAACTTGGGAAAGTATGCCAGGTGCTGATCAACCAGCTCGAGAGCTTTGGTGTAGTTGCTGGGCAGTTTTATGCGCTCCCACCATTTTGAGGGAAGATGCGCGCGTTCGATTGCCTTGATGTAGAGGTAAAGGCTGCCGGTCGCAGGATCCGAGCGTATAGTTGCGTAGCGCGAGTTGGCGAGGGGGCAGGACTGCCTGCTGCAGAAACCAGAAACATTGTGCTCGTTGCGACAAAAAGTCTGGTCCTTTGTCGTCTTAAGTTTGAAGCTGCAGAAATCGCTCCCGATGATGGACCACACAAGATCGTCTGGGACAGTTAGCATTTAAGCACATCCCAATTTAATAGAAAAATTCTCAAACGAACCTGAAGCCATGTTTTGCGCGTGGGTGGACTTTGGTGGCAGTTGTGGTTGTGTAGTTGCAGCGGCAATGATTTTCTTGCAGCAGAATAATTTCAAGTGGGTCCAGGACGCATGGACCACCCTTGCGGAGAAGGAAGGAACCACTCACCAACCCTCACACACATGATTATGCAGTTGCAATAAATCCTGAGCTCTCGGAATGAGAGTTATCAATCTGCTGTCCAGGAAAAGCCTTCGATCGATTCTAGGACGCCCAGTGTCTGTCAACAGGTATTATGTTGGGCATCATAATGGACTCGCGCGTAGTTCTTTCCCTCATGGCGTGCATTGCCGTGTCCAGCAACAGACCTTGAGAGTTCCCCAGCAACGCCTGTACCATTCCCGTTACTCAACTCTTGAAGAGCCGACCATTTACGCTCTATCTACCGCCTCTGGAAAGGCTGCCATAGCTGTCATCCGTATCTCAGGCACAGCATGTAAACAGGTGCAGCTCTCTCAACCCGTCTGTTCTCAGCGTCATACTGAGTGCGCAACAGATATATGAAGGGCTGTGCCCTTCCAACACCCTTCCAAAACCACGCTATGCTTCCCTTCGCAAGCTATATAATCCCAACCTTCCGCCATCACCAGCAACACTACTCGACTCGGGCGCGCTTGTTTTGTACTTCCCCTCTCCAAATACAGTGACTGGCGAAGACGTTCTTGAACTGCACGTTCACGGCGGCCCTGCTGTTGTGCGAGCTGTATTAGCTGCCATACCTCAATGTGCTGCACCGACTGGAAAAGAAAGCCAAAGTCACTTACGACACATTCGATATGCTGAGCCTGGAGAATTTACGCGCCGTGCATTCGCCAATAACCGTATGGACCTACCCCAGATCGAGTCCTTGGGGGAAACGCTGTCTGCTTCCACGGAGCAACAACGCAAGCTCTCTGTGCGTGGGACAACATCGTCGTTGGCAACTCGTTACGAACATTGGCGCATGCTGTTGCTGCAGGCAAGGGGCGAACTTGAAGCCTTGATCGACTTTTCTGAAGACCAACATTTTGATGAATCGCCAGCTGTTCTTTGTGAATCCGTCGCAAAACAAATACGTACCCTCCGAATCCAAATAGAGGCTCACGTCGCAAACGCCGTTCGTGGAGAACTGCTGCGTAATGGAATTAGCGTGGCTCTACTCGGAGCGCCTAATGCAGGCAAAAGTAGCTTGCTCAACCGCATCGTTGGGAGAGAAGCGGCAATCGTCTCCCAAGAAGCTGGAACTACTAGAGATGTTGTTGAAGTTGGCGTTGATCTGGAGGGGTGGTTGGTTAAGATTGGAGACATGGCTGGTCTGCGCAGAGCAGGTCTGGTCGGAGCAGATGCTGTCGGTGCAGTCGAACAAGAAGGTATTAAACGTGCTAAGCAGCGGGCGCTAGATTCGGACGTCTTGATAGTCGTTCAGGATGCTACAAGTGAAATGGACCCCGAAGTCACAGAAACAGCGAGACAGTGCGTTGATCTCGGTATCAACGTAGTCGTAGCCATCAACAAAATTGATCAGCTCGATTCGATCGACAGTGCACAACTTTTGTGGAGGGAGAAGATAGGAACCATCCTCGGGTTACCGTCGGAGCGAATTTCCTTCATCTCCTGCAAAGAAGCCACGGCTACCACCGAAAAGCTAGAAAGCAAGGACCCTGGGCACATCCATTCATTTCTCAGTACTCTTTTGGACGCTTTCAAAGACATGACTGCTGCTTTGGTCCCAGATTCCGAGCCCGATCCCTCAATCTGGCAGGAGTCACTTGGCGCAACCGAACGACAGCGTGTGCTGCTCTCTGAATGCCTTGACCACCTTGAGGCGTTTTTGACAGCCGTTGGCCCCCACTCACATAATGTTGATCCAGATCGATCACTCCCGAATGACGCACTGTCCGATTCATCTGACAGTACTGAAGATATAGATATAGATATTGTTGTAGCTGCAGAATCCTTGCGCTCGGCCGCAGAAGCATTGGCTAGAATCACAGGACGAGGGGACAGTGGCGATGTGGAAGAGGTGCTGGGCGTTGTTTTTGAGAAGTAAGTGCTCGTTCCATCTAGTGCTCACGTATTCTTGGGCGCCTCACAGCCCCATCTTGTCCAATCGTTGCCCGCAAACGCACAGCCGGTAGCAGCCACAATGGTTATAGTTTATGAAGCCGGTCTGTTACAGGTGGCGAGAATGTCCTAATTTTTGATGTTGCTGCCTTATCCTTCTTTGAGTTTCGCATTCCTAATAGCAAAAAGTTGGAAAGAATAGTGCTGACCAAGCCACCTCTAGATTTTGTGTCGGAAAATAAACTATTTATGGCTAAGGAATCATCTTCACATGGGAAACAAAAAGTAGAAGTCATGAACTTATTGATTGATTTAGTAAAGATAACCTCCAGGGCAATAGTATCTACGGAGAGTTGTTGGTCTAGCCAGAAAAGCTCCTAGTACAAGTACAATCTCTAAATCGAATTACATAGAACCCAATAAAAACTCCAAATCAAAATGCCATTGCCAGTCCTAGCCCAATGAAGGGCAGTTCATTATGTCTAAAACAAAATATCTCCATCCCGGATACCCATCCAGCGGGTGGTATCAATCCATTAGATATCCATATCCAAGACAAAACTCCACGCTTGGTTAAATGCTGCAAAACGGTAGTAACGATGCTTAAAAAAGACGCTATTATGCAAGTACAGATGCTAGAATGCAGATGCAGGATGTAGAAGTACACGTTCCTAGGCATAAAACGGTAAATGCCCAGATTCGACGGGTGCTAAATATAGAAAGAGATGATGCGCCATTGATGGTCGCCATCGCTCTGGACGTTGCTTGCGGAGTGCCTTGGGTGCTGGACAGGGCCTGCGATTGATGATGCAGACTGCCATCTGGGACTGCGTTGTAGTCCCGATGATCAAATAGTAGTTTGCAAACTGGCCTGCAAGTGCTCAGTTGTAGCCACCTCGACCCATTGTAGCGGGATTATTGTTTGCAGTGGTGTGTTTGAAGATGGCCTCTTGGCTCGAATAGACGTCGCTCTGGACGCTTGTAAAGTATGGTGAACTTGTTATGTGACTTGGTGGCTCGCTTAGTTGTAACCGTCTCTACCCATGAGGAATTGATTTATATGGGCGATGATAAAGATAATTCTGATAAACAGAGTGAAACTCGACGTATTGAAAGTGGACAAGCAGATGACGTGAAGTGATGATTCGTAAGGCGATTCGTAATACAGTAACGGAAGAAGGTTGTAGAATGCAAATGCTCGATGCTTAATGATATGACTTCCAACTCGAAGGAAACTCAAAGACTTATAAAGAGATCTATCTGTAGGAAAGAAAAGCAGACTAGAAGACGATGATTCCGAAACGGGTGAGTATCCGAGTGCCTAGCACCAACCTGTCCGTAAGGCATCTTTTATACGCACGCACCATCAACGTCTTACTATGTGGATCGTCGAGTTCAACTGGTCGAGTACCCTGCTAACGCCCGTAGTCATCGTGTTACTCGCTCGACGCTGCGCCGGTGCCAGGTGCCAGGTGGAGACAGGAATAATCCGGCGCTGAGGCGCTGAGGTTGTGGCAGTGAAAACGGAGCCGCAAGCGTCGCACGGACGGGCTAGCTGACGGGCCCTGCATCTCCACCCGCGCGCAGGAACAACTGCATCTTAGATTCGCTCGCTGCTGAGAGACGCACGTTGCAGGTGAGCGGGAGACAGTCATGGAGGTGATGAGCAGGGCGTGCAGTCGTGCCCAGACGTGTGCTGCCTGCGGATGATGCACCGACCATGCTCCCTTCTCTGCCAACTGACGTCCCCCCATGCAAGGTTTCAGTGCGAAGGGCTGCATGCCCTTCAGGAAAACAGGTTGCTCCTGTTCATTGGAGACGGCTGACACAGTCATGAATTTCTTCTGCAAATACGGAACCTGTGCCCACTCGTTGCACTCCGCAAGGCAGCGGCTGGCATACGGTTTCTCGTGAAGCGACAGTGATTTCCCGCTTCGAGTCAATTATCGCGGGCTGCACCTTTGCTTGGCTGGAGAGGCCGCACACTCTATTGAATTCGCGACGTTGTGCATCGATTTCTTAATGTAGTAAACCCCGTCATAAAATCCGAGGATGACTTCGTCGTGTGCCTGAGATCATGCGCTGTTATGCTGGACGACGTTGCAGCGTCGCATACGAGCCCTGAAAGCCGCCTCGAAGACTAAGTTGGTAGACAGCCGAATCATGACCTTGCGATACTCTGGTAGTTGTTTTGGGATGCCATGGGAAACAGCGCAAGGTGGAGCGTTGCGCCGTCCCGCTTGCCAACTCGCCCTTTCAGCCACTACCACCGTCTTCCAGCGCCACACGATCGATGATAGCACAGAACCCAATATAATCAGCCATTTGGCGTTTCTAGTTTCTGCCGAGTTGTGCTGCTCGGTGTTGGCTAATCTGTGAGTATCCTGACGTTTTTGATGCTTTCAGCCGGGGTTGTTCAGCTGGCATGCCCCTGCACGTACCCACTGAGATGGGGAAATGCTGCAGCTGGATTCGTTCTCCCCCCAAAAGTGTCCATAATGCAGGTACGCTGTCCCCCACAGCTGTGGGTCTGCTGAAAACGTGGATATCAGATTTAGCTGAAAGGTTGAGAGAAATTAATCTCCTATGATGCAAGCGCTAAGGCTTGTGATGTTTCAAAGGGCTCTGAGGAGTGTTCCATAACCAACAAGGCGATGGAGTATCATGCGTGATAGCTTTAGGAATCATTCTACCGCAAGGAATGACTCAGTATGATGCCTCCAATCACTTCCACCAGGAAAAGCGTGACTCCTATCTCAGAGGATCAGGAGCCTCTCTACGTCGCCACACCTGATAAGCCCGATGCACCCGATACACCAATGGACACGCCGATGCCTTGAGCAGCGGAAGAGGCGTTCACCACCCCCGCTTATGTTGTCTTACTCCCAACCTGAACGGTAAACAGACCCACGAGTTCCATCGCACTACACCCGCTCAACCCGATAGCCCGGAGAAGAACACCAAGCCTCGCACAACATGAAGCAAATCCCGAAAAACTACTTGCATGGCCCCAAGTATCGATGAGCCAATACTGAACACGTCGCCGCCTTCGTCAACTCCGTGATACGACCAACAAACAGAACCAGCTCTCCTTGAATCACTTGACCGCTCCACCGTGGACCATCTACACCGACTTCCAGCAAAAAAGCATCATCTGAAGGTTCCTACATGGCGGTACGGTAATACTGCTCCCAAAATAGGTATCCGATGGCACCAAGCGCACTAGTTGCGCCTTACCCGCCCTAGCTGCATATTGTAAGGCTGATGATATGACTGCGCCGCAACGCCATCATTTCAATCATGGCTAATTATGTGCACATCGCAGCTGAGTAGACCAATTGGGTGAGTTGAGCCACGATTGTGCCACAGTCAGCGCTGAAAGAGGTATTATTACAGACTTTAACGGATAGCTCTACTGCCGAATGGAATTATTTTGTTGTTGCCTAATTATCGAAGCTATTGTAGTGAAGATGACGTGGGGAATATGCTCATATTCGTAAAGACCAGCCGACCCATTTTGTTTAACGGCGCTTCATGTCGCAGTAGGATGTTGTAAAGCAGGTATAGTATATTAGAATGTGGGAGAGAGTTCTACCGCAAGCAATATTTGCATGCTAATTACAAAGATGAAGAGTACATCTTGAACATCCTTTGTACACTATGTAGATCTTCGAACTAAGGAAAACTAGCCTAGTAATACATAAGAAATGTGCCGTGTCCTCTCGCCAAGTTGTTCAAAAATCCTGCCTCAGAGACCAAAGCTATTGATTCTAAAAATATTAATCGTGTCCACATACGAGCTGTTGTTGTCGACGTTGCTCGCCAAGTCTAACCCATCGCGCGTAATCATCTGTGTTGTGCCTACAGTATTCAAGTTGTACAGGTTGATATCATAGGAGAGCCTATCACCTTCAACACTGAGGGTTCGGGTCTGGCAGCGGGCGCCGGCGCCTACATTAGAGCAGGCGGTGCTGTAGTTATCGAAGAATGAGTACAGACCCACACCGTAGCCGAGAATGTTGTTGGAGCGCACAATGCGCAGACCCCAGCCGGAGGCGGAATTAACAGAGGAAGATGAGTTGACGGAGGGGGTCGGGGTGAAGACAGGGTCGGAGAGGGCCGGATTGTTGGGGAAGGGGATGGTGGCGTCGGGATTGGGTTGGTAGTAGGCAGTTTCAGTTTGAATTTGACCCATGAAAATATCGCGAGTGCTGGACGAGGTATTAGTACAGATTCGGTGTAGCTTAAAGCGATGAAGAGAAGAGAGCTGAAATTGTAAAAAAGGAGAGTTTGACTTACTCGACGAATTGATACTCGTACTTTACGTGATGCTCGACGGCAGTACCGTATCTAGAAAAATCAGTAAATGTAAGTAAGGAAGGTCTTGACAAGTTCTTACAGCCAAATGACACCGCGAATACTCTCGACATGGAGACCTCTACCAGCATAAATGGTGATCTGCGTATTGTTGTTTCTCGCATCATCCAGATCGTGATCGGCGATCCAGAACCAATTATTTTCCATGTATAATCCTGTAGCGAACTTGGTGATGTGCATAGACATGTACGCGGCAATGCACTCCTCAACCAACGTTTCTGAAGTGATCTGGACATCTGGGGTCTTTTCACACTGCTCAGTCTGCAGGTTCGAGCCCGCAAAGCCTCCAACGCGCGTGTGGACGTCCCAAAGACCAGCTGGTTCAGCAAAGGTAGCAAGGTTGTACTCAATGAGGATCGCACCCTTTTGCTGGCCCTGAGTGCTTACAAACATGTCTGACCACTCGATGGAGCCTTGTTCACCGGGCTGCGCGATCTGAACCACGACCTTGGGACTATCGATGTTGTTGAAGTACTCTCCAGCTGAAAGAATAACAGATGAAAGAGCCTCACCGACGATCTTGGAGCCGGGGGGAACATAGATGGTACCAGTGACCTTATAGTACCCTGCGTCAACGAACAAGATCTTGCCCTCCTTCTTAGCCTTTAAAATTGCACGATTCAAAGCCTTGGTATCGTCAGTCTTACCGTCACCCTTAGCACCAAGGTCTCGGGCACTGAGGAAACGAGACAAAGGCACAGAGCCGTAATGAGGCTTTGAGCGTTCGTAATACTTCCCCGAAGCATCGAGCAACGTAGCTGGCCTTTTGCTGGAAGCTATAGGTCCTCGTTCTTCAATTGGGCCTTCAGGCAAGTAGCGATGGCCATCAGCCCAAGCGTCAACAACCGAGGAGCCAGGAGTTCCTTGAAGGTAGATTTCCTCAGGTCCAACGACAGCGGCACCAACATTGTTGAGTTTGACGTTCTCAAGGTACAAGCTTCCAGCACCAGCGGGCTCAGACTCGGGGGTTCTGGAGGTCACGATACCGATTGGCGTGTTGTTGATCTCGCTATCGAAGAGGGTGATAGATCCAACATTGACCGCTGAAGAGCCACCTGCTGAAATGTTGAAACCAACTCCGCAGTTGTTGATCGAGACACTCTTGTACGTCCAGCCCCAGTCCCAGAGCTGGTTGATGGCTGTTTTGCAGTTGTGGAACGTCAAATTGCGTGTTGTGAACTGCTGATTACCGACATTGAAACCGTAGTTGCCACCGTAGAAAGTCAAATCTGTCATGAACCCTCCTGAGCCCTCTTCTATAAAGAGACCCTGGTGAAGTGTGCTTTCTTCGGCGTTCATGTCGAAAACAATGTTCTGCAGACTTGTGGTTTGCGCTGTTGGCCAGTGAATTCCCGTAGCAGAGACATTGGCCGGAATATGCGTCATGTCAAGAATGAGATTGCGAATCTGCCTAAAAAATGTGTTGGTAGGTCCAAACCCAGTTCGACCAGCACGTGGACCAGATCCCTGGTACTGTGAGCCATCAATTAAACCTAGACCTGTGAAGTTGGAAGAGGCTAGAATCGTGGGAAGACAATTTGGGTTGCCAATCAACTATTGTATTCATTAGATATTATTTTCAAAAAGGTCCTGAGTAAACAAACATGAGTGTAATAGTAACTGATGATGCTGGTAGAAATCAGGTATTTCCCTTCAGGGAAATACACAACAGCAGGCGTGTTGGTCGAGGACTCGCATTGCCCTGGCGCACAACGGTTTCCTTCAGTGACTGCACGTTGAATTGCAGCAGTATCATCAGTGATGCCATCGCCTTTTGCACCGAAATCCTTCACACTCCTGAAGACCTGGTACGATTCGGGGTTGGCGTTGAAGGATGCAAGGCCCTGGTGCTTGATGTTCTCAAGCCAGTAAGGAGCACAAGAAGACCCGGGGGTTCCGGTAGGGGATGGGGTGGAAGAGTTACCCGCTGGGTATCGCACCGAAGAAATATGGCTGTTAGAGTTCGGGCGAGGTGAGTAGACGGGATAGCTACTCGGGCTAGGAGTGGAAACAGTCTTGCTGTAGCCTTGCTTTGAAGTTGAATAGGTTGTCGCTTGCAAGGGAGCAGAAAAGTGAGCAGAGTTTATGCTCGCAGTGTCAGAACGAATGTGGAGCGCAAATGCGCAGGAAGACAAACTCAACACGACAGAAGAAAATAACATCGCGTCGATCGAAAATCGGGATGTTTAAAAGAGTGAATGAAGTGAACACGAAGGGTGAATGAAACGAACTTGAAGAGTTCGGGCAACCAAAGAAATAGGCTGGGCAACTGTGCAAGAATATATAAATATCATACTGCCAGCTGACCAACCGGCCATTCAGCCCTGTGCCGCGATCTACGTTCCTGGGCGGGGAAGCGATCAATCGTATTTCCGCATATGAAGCCAATCGAAAGTAAGGCCGCTCACGCTCAGCTTATGATTACTTGTTTGGCGTGCATGCCGTCTGATTCTGAAACATGTCTAGTTCGTTGTTTTTGGGAAACGTGGTTGGCCATTTCCCAACATTCATCTTCGAATTGAACATGTTCGGTGATCAACATGTTGATGTTGTAGTGATTGTCCCGAAATTAAAATTGTATTGTTATGACAAGCCTAAGCCCTGGTCAGATGCCATCGGATTCTTCCCCGGGGGCCCTAACATGATGGTACTCTACATTAACTCCAGCGCGGCGAAAGTAGAGGTTGTTTTTGGCGGAAAATGGACTAGGACTGTTCAGGGGGTAATAAAGTTCGGTCGATTTGTTGTTTGTCCGGCCGCAAACTTCGTTGGGCCGGGATTGCATTTCCTCCCAACGCGTCCTCCGCATGGAAGAATGTGAACAATGCATACAAATTCGCGACCCGTCAGTTCCGTGTATCCATCCATCAAGGTCACATACGGCCAAATCAAATGAGAAAGACTCCCGGCGTCATCAACGCCAGAATCCTATCCATTGCATACAAAGATCTACATCTCCAACGCGCCCCCACGTGACCATCACAATCGGCAACTCCCCACTTCTAATCCCCGACATCTACGCTCCAGCCATCCAAATCCAACTTTTCCCCAACGTCATCTTCGCGACCCAGATCAACCACCAACAACATCTTTCTACACCATTATACACCAACCCACCACACATCATGTTCGGCGCCCCACCCCAGCCCTCAAAGCGCGAGCTCGAGCTTGCCGAAGCCCAGACAATGCTTGATATCAAGTGGACCGCTGCAACGGCTGTGGTGCTGTACTTTTGTACGTCCCGCCTCTCTGGAATAGAAGTGCATTGCGCAGGATCAAAATCTGACAGAACTTTAGCGCCCTTTGTCGTCGATTACGTCTCGAAGCTCATTTAAGTGCACGGTCTTGCAAGACGGATATTTGAACAGACGGCAATAGACGAGAAGAAAATAGAGATAAATGAGAGGAGACAGACGGTGTATGATAGCTGTGTCACTAGATTGGGGAGGATTGTCTTGATACAGGGTTGGACTGCGTACATGTGTGCGCGTGGCATGAGGCGGCGAAGGTCACTGAATATAAATACGCATTCACGAATCTCATCTCCAAGAATAGAGGGGTTCTGCGTCATGATATGAATTTACGCGTAGGGGAAGAATATGAGAAGCTTTAGGCACACTTTCGCTGCATTTTCTTGTCTGCGTCAACTTTGCTACAGCTTGTGATGCTGATTTTCCTGCTCGCATGTAAACATTCAACATGCAAACGATCACGACAGAGAGGCAGTGTGGAACAGGCACACGATGATTATTTTACTAAAGTAATCCAAGAACACTGCAATTTCATACTCTACACACCGATCTGTTGATCAGTCATTCGCAAGACGCCATTGATGCAAACAAAAAGTACTAATGCGTGTTCCCAAACCCAATAAGGGCGCCCAAAACTCCACTCATCAAGCGCAGAACGGTCTTATATAACATACTAAAGCAATTGAACGTACGACTTATCGTCTGCCTCCACCGCGGCCCCCACGAATCTGCCTCATGATATCCACATTTGACGAACGGTTCTTGTTGTTCTCATTGAAAACGACGTTGCTCTTGGGAGCAATAGTGTACGACGTTGGTCCGGTTTCCATGCGAG
Source organism: Mycocentrospora acerina (assembly GCA_022701365.1). NCBI lineage: Eukaryota > Fungi > Ascomycota > Dothideomycetes > Pleosporales > Mycocentrospora > Mycocentrospora acerina. Next base: position 519,612 of record JAKUHH010000080.1, read on the forward strand.
CGCGTGTAAAGGCACGAGGGACTTCGAGTGCCTTTTTCCTAGCGTTCTCGCGGATGGCTGCTTGGCTGTTGGCGGCCGAATTGCCAACCACGACTTGTTTGCTGCAGACGGATTAGCCATGCTCACACGTCAAACTGAGAAAAAAAACATACTTTGGGTCATAGTCAGCCTGGGCAAACTCCTTCTTGCGGTAGTCATCCGTGCGCCTAAGAATCGGACGAGTCCAGTCTGTGAAGAGACGCTCGGCTTGTCGCTTAATGGTCAACTCCGGGCGCTTGCTCTTGATGTAGAACATGATGACCTTTCCAATGCCAGATGCGACGAGAGTGTCCTTGTTGACAGGCAACTTGGCCAATGCGGCAAAAAGCTCCTTTTGGATGTCGTATGCGGGAAGACTACCATCACTGAGAGGTTCTAAGAAGAACCGCACTGCTTCAAGCAGATTAACTTCAGGATCTACAATAGACTCTCGCAGTGTGTTCTTATTGAGCAAAGTCACAACCTCTGGCAGCAGCTTAAGCTTGTGTCGTGCAGGCTCGCCACGTTTCCGGCCTTCGTTGTCTGCCTCAGCAGCCTGGGCCATGCGACGACGCATCTCTTCGATCTCCTGGTCGGCCATTTGTTCGAGGTCAATTCCCTCCTTCTTGCGGCGGCGATTTGAAGTGCCCTTGACAAGAGCATTGATCTGTGCATCAAGTGCGCGCTTTCGACCTAACACTTGTGTCAGTAGAGCTCATAGATGATAGAGCAGGCGCACGTACGCTGCTCTGGTGTGAGGTTCTCGTCCTCAGGGCTTGCTGCGCGGACTCTGCCCTCCTTCTTGGATCGCTTGCTCCTCCTAGAACCATCGACTTCAGGCTCGACATCATCGCCGCCCTTATCCTTCTTCCGGCGCGGCCTGTCTGCCTTCTTTTTCTTCTTCTTTGGCTCTTCACCTTCGCCAATATTGCGTTTGCGTTTGTGCACACCAATTTGCTTGACGGTGTCCTCGTCGATGGCCTGCGGGCGCTCTTCGATGGCGATGTTGCTCGCATCAAATTCGCCGAACTGCTCGTCGAATTGGTCGTCATCTAGCGCCTCAGACAAAACCGACTCGTTGTCTGAGAGGCCGGCCTCAACGTCGTCGTCGTCAGGCATCTCGTCCTTGTCCTCAGTCACCTCCACATCCTGGTAGGGCTCTGCATTTGTAGGATTGGGAAGGTGCTCCTCCTCTATCTCGGGGCGCAGAGGGTCGCTTGGGTCGTTGCCAGCCTCGGGCAGCGGCGAGTTGGAATGCGACCTGGTAAACTCGACGTCCTCCATGTTGGCTGGCGTCGTTCAGGAGTGAGATGGCGGTCGAGAGCGCAAGATCGAGATATGCTCTCTGTTATTGAGGGCTTTGGGCGCGGTAATCGCGACGTGGCAGTGCGCGTAGCCGTGGAGATGAACGATGCCTGCGTTTTCCAGCGAAAGTTGAGGAGAGAGAGCAGAGTCGCGACTGCCAGTGACGCGCGGGATTTGCCGACCTTGGCAGTCGCAACTGTGGACGAGGCAGGCGCGTCCGTGCGGCCCATCAAAGACCGCAGCCACTCTCCATCTCTCGCCTGTCTTCTCTCGTCGCTCAGCACTCGCCAACTCGACACTCAGCTTGCACGCAAAGTGAGCGACTCTTGTCTCCTCTTCTTACTGACTATCCACGGCACCCGCCGCACAGCTCTCTAGCCCCCGCATCTGCACCGCCAGTGGTTTGCTCGTCGAGCACTCACCAGGTTTCCCTATCTGCCCTCGGCCCTGTCGCCGTTGCGCGTTATTGTCACGTCAGGTGGCGTAGAGGAGGAAGGCATACACTTTGGGAGGAGCGCAGTCACTGGAGGAGAGCGTGTCTTGTCACTGTTCTGGCTGTACTGGCGCAGTCTTTTCGCTGCATTACCCAGCGAGGTCATAGCTAGATCATCACAAACAACCTGTCATTTCGTGTGTTTGAGAGAGAGGAAGCACTTCGTCTATCTTGTTTATCTGGCATCCGAGAACGACCCACTCTGGCATTGCGACGTACAGCCGCAACCCGAACAGCCCCATCTCCATCGTCTCACGCGCACGCTTCACTACTAACCTTAGCACGTCTCCTTTCCTTTTGATTTAAGACAAACGTGCCCATCATGTCTTTGCCTGCTGCTGAAGTGGCAGCCGACTTTCGAGACGCGCTCCAAGATCTTAGGCAAAATAGTAGACCAGAGATTAGCAACCTAACCCTCATTGCCAAGGAGAACACAGAGTATGCGCAAGCCATATCGACTGAGCTAGAAAACCACATCCGATCAGTAAGTTGTCGAGCATTTACTCACGAACACGCCAACCGTCTCTCGCATTCGTGTTCTTAGACCATTCTGATTTAGTGGTGACTGACTTGCTGTAGGCTCGTCCTGAATGGAAGCTCCCATCTCTCTATGTGCTTGACTCTATTGTCAAGAACGTTGGTACGCCATACACCGTCTACCTCGGTCGCAATCTTTATCGTACATTCATGGATGCCTATTTGGTCATGGACCAAGGCACTCGTAAGGCTATGGAAGGCTTGTTGAGGACATGGAAGCAACCTGTTCCTGAATCAATGGATCCCCGCCCAGTATTTCCTGCCGATGTGACTCAAGATATTGAAAATGCACTCAACAAAATTCGTGTAGCTACTGGTCAAGTACAGGCTCAACGACCACAACACGCGCTCCCACCTCGACCACCGACCAATATGGCCTGGCGAAACACTTCGACACCACCACAGAATGGGCCTCGTTATGCGGCCCCTCACGACCCACGTGTGCGACAGGTATAGCACCAATCTCAGCGCATAATTTCAAGCTGCTAACAGAATACTAGCAGCCATACACACCAACCTCCCAATATGGACCTCCTGCACATACTGCAACACCCCCTATGCAATTTCAACAACCCCAACAGAACACTCAACCAATGTCATCAATTGATCTTGCTGACTTGAAAACCGAGGTCGCTCAGCTTATTGGCACTACGCAACAAATGTTTGCCCAAGCTCCTACCGATGTTGCTTTGCGAACAAAATTGCAAGCACTCCTAGCACTCAAACACGTTCTCGACACACAGACTCTACCTCCCCAGCAGCTTGAAGCTGTGCGGAAGCAGATTCAGAGCTTAGCTCCTCCCCCTGCGCCAACACCCGTGTATGCTCCTCCAACACCAACATTGGCTTATGCTCCACAACAAGCAGCACCTGCAACTTTTTCACCAGTCAGCGCTCCGCCCAGCAATGCGCCACCCAATCTCACACAGCTACTTGCAAATTTCAGGCAGCCAATGCAACATACTCCACAGCCTGTGCTCACCCCGACTCCTGCGGCACCCTCTTTGGCTGATTTGTTAAAGCGGGTCTCTTCTCCTGCTCAACCGGCTGCTACTTCAACAGCTGCTTCGTATAACCCATTTCCTTTCCAGGCATTCCCACCGCCTGCAGCCACACCAATCTCCGCTGCTATGGCTGCGGTACCACCGCCTTCGGCCACACCGACGGCCAATCTTGCTGCACTACTTGCACAGTTCAACAAGCCTGCAGCAACACCATCTGTTATGCCGCCAATGCCCGTACAGCCTGTGTCCATTCCGCAGTTGCCACCACAGCCACTGAATCCTGCTCCTGCGATGGGTAGCGCCGACTGGTTGTTGAAAGCCCTTGGCAGCGTTCAAGGTGGTATTCCTGCGCCCTCAACCCCTATGGCGTCTCAACCCATCATGTCGCAGGCTCTGGCACCTCCAAACCTTTTCAACGAGATTGAGCTCACAACTGCGTCGATGAAGAAGCCCCGCCTTCACCTAATCTCCCGTCTCTACGAAGTCAAACCTAGTATATGTGCTACATGCGGTCGCCGGTTTGATAACACACCAGAAGCCAAGGAGAAGAAAGCGCGTCATATGGACTGGCACTTCAAAGTCAAAGATCCTGATGCAGTTAAACGTGGTGTACACCGTAGTTGGTTCATTCCTGAGAAAGATTGGATTGAGTACCGTGAGGTGGATGAAACAGCTCCTGCCACGGATACAGCCGTCACCACTAACGTTGCCAAACCGAAGAAACAAGCCAAGGACCGGTATGTTTCTGTTCCGCAGGATACGATGCTTATCCACGCTCCATGTCCAATTTGTCAGGAAAAATTCGACCCAGAGTGGAATGCAGAGGCAAACGATTTTGTATGGATGGATGCATTAAGTGTAGGGGGGAAGATATATCATGCTACATGCTTTGAAGAGTATAGTAAGGGGGCTGGCATACCGATGCCGAGTAGTCCGGATTCTGTGTTAGGAAAGAGGAAAGCTGACACGGGAGATGTGTCGATGGATGGGAAAAAAATTAAAGCTTTTTAGATGGATATCTTCAGACAAAAATTAGAGGGCGATAAAGTATAAGGATTTGGTTAAGGTTTTTTTGATGCATAGCGTGGCGTCTGGCATTGGCTCATTACGCTTTGATTGTTTCCATAGCCATAATCTGGTCGCAAGGACGACGTCCTCAGAAGCACTTAGCTTCGCGATCGTAGCACAACTTCATACTCATCTCAACTGAAAGTTTTCTGTTCATTGGTACCCCAATTGAATATTTCCGTGTTTTTTTTAATCAACCATTTTTTGTTTTCACACGTCACCTTGAGTGCACAATAGGGGATTCCAGAAATTCTGAATAGAAGTTGGACTTCAGCTTGGACGTGAGCATGAATAGTGCCTTCATTTCATTTTTCAGTTCTTTGCTCTTCTCTAGGGTACCACACCCATACCCGTTATCATTGGGTTTGTTTTTCGTCTTGGAAATCTTTGGAGATTTTCCAAATGAGCCAAGACTATCGCCGAATGCTCAATGTCTTCTGGCGTGATTAAGATCATACTGAGGGGAAGAACGTTCAATTTCTGGGGAAAAAAGGTGCTCATTTATCTTGACACTTATTTCCCGTCATTGAGTGTATCGGTGACGGAGAAAGTGTAGAACCAACAACATGCGGCCTCTCTCTTATTTATTGCTGATGACAACTGGCTTATTCAAAAAATTCGACAATACAGAGGAATAGTGTCCTTAAGGATGTAGTCACGTGGTTCGACTACTTTGGGGGAATTACAGTATGCTTTGATTTCCTCGGTGTTAACGAGGACTTCATGTAGACTGAGATCAGAAAAAAGCCTTTTTTAGACGCCTGAAGGCCTCGGATATCATCCCTGACGGTATTGGGGACTACGCTATTCATTGTGGAGGTGAAAGGGTCGGAAGAAATAGGTTTAAAGATGTCGCTGCGAGATCCCTCTCTGAAGTATCCAACTTGTCATCGTCCAGAGAAGCGGAGAATTTGTCTATTACTGTGGAAGTCGAGCTATTTATACGAGCAGTTGCTGTCTTGTTCGGTGCCGATGTAGTAGCCAGTGAGGTACATGGTGAAGTGAGCGATGAAAGAAGAATAAATAAAGAGAAAGCAAAGAAGCTGCCAGACTGAAGAAACTGAAGTTATTGTATACGTGTTATCAGTGAAAATCGTTTTGAGAGAGCTTTGTGGCATGTAGTCGTCAAAGGTGAGCGAACGACGTATGCCAAGACCTATAATAAACATTTTGATAAGTGGAAGAAAACTTGTAATAAGACAGGCTAAACGTAAGGTACACAAAATGCACGCAGTCAAAGTCAAAAAATTTGATGAATGATGTCGATAGTTTTTGATGCAAACAAGCGTAAAACCAATGATGATGTGTAACCAACAAGGACCTGGCACGTGCAGAGATGAAAAGCAAAAAGTCCACTCAAACTGAGTAATTGTGATAGCATGAGAAACCATAAAAATCGAGGAATTGTAATTTTCTCATAGATTATGGCGACAAAAAGGACAAGGTAAGTACACACTAAGAATAGGAATGTGGCTGAGAAATCCACCTAGCTGGTTGGATGGCTCCTTTGAGCTTTGCGATCGCTTTAACCTTTGTACAGGTATCAAAGACCTGTTAAGATGAGACAGCCGTAGCGTGATTAGTTGAAGTACTTGATGAGGAATATCAAGGTGAACACCACAAGGCTTCCTAGTACGGTGGTGCAGGTTGATATTGCAGGCGTTGTGAAGTAGGGTAGGTAATTGTTGTCCCCTTCCCATTCCAATTTTTTCATCACTTTAGCATCCTAATGTTGTCCAAAGCTTCTTGCTATGCTAGGGGTGTGCTTTGCTAGCAGTTGCATTTCGGACAAACTAAAGATGCTAAGTGAGTACAGAGAGGGAGTTTCGTAGACGGTATCACACAAAGAAATTCAAGAAAAACAAATTAAACTTTTCTTGCAAAGAAAATGAACTGATCGGTCAGAGAAGATTTTATGAAAGAGAACGACAAGAAAGATTTGTATAAATCGGCGCCATAAACAGAGGCTTGTAGAAAAAACTTGGAAATAATTTACTGAAAAGGGCCTCCTCAAGATACAACATAGTGTCTCGTGTGTGTAAGTAATGCAATCACCTGAGGATTAACTTGAGAGTCGATGATTTGTATAAATTAGATAGCCTCTGATTGCCATTTTGAAATTTATCCGCAATATATCAACCTCACAGAAACAAAAAGTCTGTGACGGCAGCTGCTCCTTTGTGGGGTATCTTTCTTATGTAGTATCGGCGCCTCCGAGAGTGATGGGGTGATGGTGAATATTCATGAAAGACGGAAAGCAATAGCCGTGCTGCTAATCGAAACGGTATAGATCCTCATCTGTTCCACACTTCGGTGGCAATGGTATTGAAGAGGTTTCAGCCAGAGCCGGAGAGCATGTGCGAACCACGGCTTCTTTAAACCTTCAGGCAAATCTGGCACCAAACCCCGGAATGAGATTATCATCAGAAGCCATGATTGGGCAAAGCAGACGCCTCAGGAGCCGAGATTACCCGACAACGAAAAAGGCTCACAGTAGACCCTGTAAAAAGGAGAAGTGCTATGAACTTGGACTGTATCAGGCATCTGGACACTTGAGAGGGGTCCATTTTATTTTTCAACAGACGTGGCCGTTGCCAGACTGCAGTGCGTGCGCGGCGGCTACGCCATACCTAAAACTGGGTGCTACGGTAACACTCCAGGATCACTTCACAGAGTATGGGGAACCTCATTGAGGGCACCAGTCGAAAGCAGAGATTGTGTTCGTTCGATTGAAACATATTACTTTTGCAAAATGATTCTATGACAAGGAAAAATGCTGCATATTTTGAGTGGGAGCTTGTTGAACTGCAATGTTCAAAGTGTCAAATCCGAGGCGAAGGGAACAATTCGGATAGGCGGATGCGCCAAGACAGCACTCAACAGGGATAGCGTAGCACGGACCACCAAAGCGAATTCTTCTCCGTCCTGTTTTAAACAACTGACCTCCCGCTCAACACCAACCCTCAACCACCACCTTTGACACTCGTCGCACCTTTCTTCACTTCATACAGATTCGTTCCCGAACGAATCACGTGATAATTCGAGATGTCCGATAAATCCGCATTCGGAATGCCCGTTAGTCACCACCTATACTTCCGTCAAAATCTGATCAGTTTGAGCGACGTCGATCTGGCAATTGCAGGATCTCATCTCAATGGCATCAAACGAGTCCCCTTCAGTGAGGGATTGATACCGGGAAATGAGTCTGCGGGTGTTAGAGAGGCGCACTTGAATTGGCAGTTCAGCTTTCAGCTTGTTGCATGTGCTAATCAATCTCTTAGGGCTTCGTGGTCGACTTCTTGAGTACGTCTCATCGGCAACGGCTTTCCGCATCGATTCCAAGGGCCATTGGTACCTAGAATTGATGTGGATGAGTTGGGCTCGAATTTTCCGGATGACGTGGTTGCTAACCTTTTATCAGTGGGTGGTGTCTCCGCCGCCGTCTCGAAGACCGCCGCCGCTCCCATCGAGCGTGTCAAGCTCCTCATCCAGAACCAGGTATGTCTTACCCCACACATTACCTTAATTCGACACTCGTTGCTAATGCATTGCATAGGATGAGATGCTCAAGTCCGGTCGTCTTGACCGCAAGTACGACGGTATCGCCGAGTGCTTCAAGCGTACCTCCCAGGCTGAGGGTGTCCTCGCCCTGTGGCGTGGTAACACCGCCAACGTCATCCGTTACTTCCCCACCCAGGCGTTGAACTTCGCTTTCCGCGACACCTACAAGTCCATGTTCGCTTTCAAGAAGGAGCGTGATGGTTACGCCAAGTGGATGGCCGGTAACTTGGCCTCCGGTGGTGTAAGTAGTCCTCAGGACGAGTATTACACTTGCATTGACTAACGTTCTTAGGCTGCCGGTGCCACTTCCCTCCTCTTCGTCTACTCCCTCGACTACGCCCGTACCCGTCTTGCCAACGACGCTAAGTCCGCCAAGAAGGGTGGTGAGCGTCAGTTCAACGGTCTCGTAGACGTCTACAAGAAGACCCTCGCTTCCGACGGTATTGGTGGTCTCTACCGTGGTTTCATGCCCTCCGTTGCTGGTATCGTCGTCTACCGTGGTCTGTACTTCGGTATGTACGACTCGATCAAGCCTGTCCTCCTCACCGGTTCCCTCGAGGGTAACTTCTTGGCCTCGTTCGCTCTTGGTTGGGCCGTCACCACCGGTGCCGGTATCGCTTCTTACCCCCTTGACACCATCCGTCGTCGTATGATGATGACCTCCGGTGAGGCCGTCAAGTACAAGGGTACCATGGATGCCGCTCGCCAGATCGTCGCCGCTGAGGGTGTCAAGTCTCTCTTCAAGGGTGCCGGTGCCAACATCCTCCGTGGTGTTGCCGGTGCCGGTGTCTTGTCCATCTACGACCAGGCCCAGCTCATCATCTTCGGCAAGAAGTACAAGGGTGGATCCGGTTAAGCGCCTTGCTTCCTCTTCGATACCCAACCTGAGTTTATGTGGTGGAAGCAGCTAATCGCCGCGAGGGCATGCGGAGCTTGAGGTGGACTGGATAGAGCAATACCAAGCCCGCTGGGCGGAAGATTGTTCGTGGTGACGAAAAGCACGACCTGGTGGTAAAACACCCTGTACTTTACACTGCCGGCAACTTTTCTTCCCTTTCAGCGTCATGTACTACACAAACATATTCGGCTTGCACTGCTTTGTCTATTTAGCCTTTTCCTAGCTGTATCGTCTCTTTACATCGCTTGGTGTCTGGGGAAAATAGTGGTCATAGAAAGTCATTCCAGTTCCTTCAACAACAACAATTTGGGTTTTTGTACGTGTGATATTTTCAGTGAGGATCATGTTCTAGCTACATCGCCGATTGACAATGGTAGAGGTTTTAATGACTTCAATCACCATTCCTCACTTGTTTCTTACAGCCTTCCATGCTGCTTCCTCACCCTTTTTCAGCGCGTCTCCCGCCTTGGTGAGCACGTTCCACGCAGTTGCTCCTACACCTCCTCCAGAACTGCCACCCGTGCCTTGGTGTGCCTGTTCCCCAATTCCTCCCCCGCTCGTAAAGGGAGCATTGTCAGGCGCTTGTGTATAGCCTGGCGGATGTTCAAAGCTTGCTCTCGTCGGCGCAGCTCCCTCCGTATCCGCACTCTGGAACGGCGACGCCACAGGCCCTAGATTCAGCAACGTGGGCCCAGGCTTACTCGCCGTGGTGCTCGTCACTGTAGACCGTCCCGCCAACTGCGAGTCTGTAGGCGGAGGCTGCGTGAACTGTGGTGGTGGGCCGGTTTGTCGTGTCTCGGTCGTGACATGGTGTGCTGTGTAGCTTAGCTGGGGAGCTGGAGGGGATGTTGCCTGTGCGGTGGCAGTGGGCGGAATTGGGCGCGCGCCTGGTTGGGGTGCGGGAGGATTTGAGGAAGACGCTGTGGTTGTTGCGGGTGCATAAGCGGGTGTTGTACGGGTTGGTGGAGGGTTTGCCGAATTGTCTGTGGCAGTTTGTGGGGTTACGCCGTCTGGCTTTGCGGCAACGACAGAATTAATGGGGGCGTCTCTGTGGATGGTTATGGGCGGCATCTTGAAAGCTTGGTTCGTGGAAGTGAGGGTTGTAAGATGTGACTTCAGCGTATAGCAACTGTATTATGGTGATTCGCAGCGAATTGACAGGCGTGTGGTGCAAGTGTGGCTAAGGTATTTAGGAACTTGGGGAGATTCAATACAAGATCTAAGCATGTGTACAGTAAGTTGCTGCCTTGAGTGACTAGTCTCGTTGTCCTCTTCCTACGCCTCTTTGTAGGTAGTTGCTAGATTGGGCGATGATGTCATCAGTGCACGTGAATGAAGGACTCTCTGAACGACCATGTAAGTTTGGTCCATGCGTATTTTTCGCTTTTTCGGTATTTAATCTATCTGAGTCAGTTTTTAGTCAAATTTCTTCCCATCTCAAACAAGATGTACAATTGATGTACGAGTTCTTGAGAAACGCTACTCGACTAGTCACCCTTCTGTATCAGGTGTCTGAGCTTGCTTCGATCAAAATTCGGGATAACAATGGCGGTACAATTACGAATACCATGTCCTCGAGCATACGGCAAGAATTTGTGGTTTTCTTTCAACATAATTTCTCTTGCCGAGACATTGTTAACCAGCGGCTTTCCCAAGTGTTTGATATGAACACTGTCTAGTGGTTTTGGGAAACATTTGAAAGGAGGATGTTTATCAAGTGTTTTTTTAGTTCACTCGATAATCTTCCGTTTCGACCAGAGTAAACCACGTTCTTCACCCTAATCCTATTCTCCACATGGGCGTTCGTGTCAGTTTCGTATTCAGGCGCCAAGCTGCTCAAGACTCGTCAGCTCAGATGAGAGACGCGTACACGGCAGAGTTTCCTTGGCTCATATAATTCACAGCGGCCGACTCGCGGAGTATTCGCAAGCGCATCTGACTGGCTTCGCCATATCACGGAATAGTAGTACATGAATAACGACATGAGATACTCTACTGACTAGTTGTTGACCACTATCATTGACTCTGTCGATGAGTGGGCGTCAAATAGGTTGGGTATGAAGCTTTGATTCTCATAGTATCTTTCAATAGCCTTTTATCTCTTAATGCATTAAAAAATTTCATTCATGCCCCTCTTTGTTAGTTGAAGTGACGGTGATGGTAGTCAATCGTGAACACTGCCTTTTACACTGCATTAAAGCACGCCATGTTCCTTCAATATCATCGGTACTTATTATGGCTACTCCCACGTTTCGACGTTTTGACCCCTGATGTTTGAGCGGAGAACTCTTGCCTCATCAAGCTAGCTGTTTCAAACGTATTCCTTCGGCAGCACAACCGATCGAGTTTCACCCTCTTCGAACGTCGATTTCAATGAAGATCCCTGCTCAAAGTAGGGGACCACCCGGCAGACAATTACCACTTCCCGCTGCCATGAGTGATTACAGTCTTGGCACATAGGTGCGTAAGCGCTGGAAAAATGGCATTGGCAACGCTTGTGCTTGCAAAGCATTGCTTGGCAGGCGGAGAGGGACGGAAAACGGGTAGAGAATATGGTATATAAGAACAGGTGAGTCCTCAAGTTATTCTCTTCTCCAGCTCAGCTCTTCCATTCTTTTCCAACACAAGCCTCCAGTCTCTCGCTCTAGATTCACTCATTCACTCTTTTTCTACACACATCGACATTTTCAATACAATGAAGTTCTCAACCGTCTTTTCCCTAGGTCTTACGGCCATCACCGCTCTGGCAGCGCCCACTGGTCTCGTGAAGCGTGCAGCTTCGCTCCAAGATTCTGCTACTACCGGCTACGCCACCTTGAACGGTGGTACCACTGGTGGAAAGGGTGGAGCCACTGTCAAGGTTGCTTCTCTCAGCGAGCTGAAGAGCGCCGTTGCAGGTGACAAGGCCTCCATCATTCTCATCACTGGACCCATTACGGGTTCCGGCGAGACAATCAAGATTGGCTCCAACAAGAGCGTTATTGGAAAGGACAAGTCTGTCGGTATGTTCACTCTTTGGTTGATCTAACCATCTCTCCCTTACAATAATTGTCACTGACATTGAATCCTGCAGTTCTCACCAACCTCGGTCTTACTGTCAAGGAAGTTTCCAACGTCATCATCCGCAACCTTGCCATCCAGAAGGTTGTTGGCGGCGACGCCATCGCCATCCAGTTGGCCAAGAACGTGTGGGTTGACCACGTTGACCTCTCGTCCGACCTCACCCACGGCAAGGATTACTACGATGGTCTCCTTGATGTAACCCACGCCGCTGACTACGTCACTGTCACCAACTCCTACCTCCATGACCACTACAAGGCCAGTCTTGTCGGCCACTCCAACAGCAACGCCAAGGAGGATACCGGCCACCTTACCGTCACCTACAACAACAACTACTGGAAGAACATCAACTCTCGTGGTCCCTCGTTCCGCTTCGGTACCGGACACATCTACAACAACTACTACGAGAACACCAGCGACGGCATCAACACCCGTATTGGCGCTCAGGTCCTTGTCCAGAACAACGTCTTCGTCGGCTCCAAGAAGCCCCTTTACTCCACCGACAAGGGCTTCGCCGTTGCCAACGGCAATGACTTTGGCGGCGCTGCCAACGAGGCTGTCGCCGGTACCCTTACCAAGGTCCCCTACACCGCCAAGCTCCTTGCCGCTTCTGCCGTCAAGGCTGCCGTTGTTGGCACCGCCGGTGTCACGCTCTCCTTCTAAACGAATATGTCCTGAAAAATAGTGGATGTGTTTTAATGAGCACTAATTTGGAGGTTTGATTGTGTTCTAAATTTGTAAATATTCTCGGAGGTTTTGTTTCTTGTATCTAAATACGCTGTGCGGATAGATGTAAGAATACTACTTTTGACCTACGAAAAAATGTCTCCTCAGTGATTTGCTCCACAATGCTTGATTGATTGATTATGTCGTGAGTGCAGACCGTGGCCTGCAAAGTCTTCTTTCTATTTTTTGGTATTAACACTTTTTCAGGGGGATTGTTGATTGAAAGATGTCCGGCTATACGGCCCTTTAAGCATTTTGTACGAACGAAATGAAAACCCACAAGTTGAATTATTCATATTGACTCACATGCACAGATCAGTCCATACCTCATCTGACAGAATCACAATCAACACTCTGCAAGAAGTAAACCACAAAAACTGACAGACAGGGCGTGACTTCATTTCCCTGCAAACATGGGTATCTATCTAGGCTATCAGCGCAAAAAGCAGATACGTCTTCTTCGCATAGTCTGCTGCATTTTTTCTCAACCTAGTGACTGCCACCTCATCCAATCCCTCCACCTCGACCTTCTTGACGAGGCTATCAAAGGACTCTTTCTCTTCGGCAGTAAACCGCTGGATGTATAAGGCGTCGAAGAGCAATTGCTTGAGCTGCTGGTCTTTTCGTTCCTTTTTACCAGTGTCAATGACGTGCTCTGTCTTCTCATCTACAGATTCTTGAGGCGAATCAGCAGAATCGGGTGATTCGTCGGGTTTTTGGCTTTCTTCCTGATCAGGGGATTGAATTGTCTGAATATGATTTATCAAGACTTTTTCAGTCTCCTTGGAGAGAACGCTCTTTAGGACGGAGACAGATCCCGGTGCCCAGAGATCACTTCCAACATTCATCATACTCTTGTTCACATTTCTCAAGAATCTGAATACACTTGGCGAGGGCTGGCTCGGTAGCGGGGGATTTCCTTCCCACAGGATGCTGCTCTGAGACGATAGTTTTGCTGCGGTGATGAGTGCTTTTCCATATGACTCGACAGTAGGCAGGACAATGTAGGTAGATAGTGTCGAGTACAGTGGCTGCAAGATCTGGCCGGTAAAAGGCGATGTAAGTGACGAAGATTTCTCTGAAAGTCGCAAACGGGGTATGCGGTCGCCGATTTCCCGTACAACACGGAGAATGAATGCAGCTTTCTGCACAGAGTTTTTGTCCTCGGGTTCTACGGATTTCTTGGCGATTTGCGAGAAGCTCTGGCCCAGGGTGTCAAGTGCATCGCCCAGTGCTTCTTGCGTGACTTCTTCAAGCAATCTTGGGTCATCGGCGCTGAGTAGAGTTTGTTTGGACTCGCCTAGCTCATCGTCCGACTCATCATCGACGTCGTCCGCGAAGGTATCGTCCCATCGTGCTTCTTTCATGCCTTTGACTATACCCTTGACTTCTAGAACGGAGTCCATCCATTTGTCGAAGGCAGATAGAACGTTAATCACGGACTGGTCGCGTCCCTGGTGAGTATTGAGTATCGTGGCTTTGAAAACCTGCGCACCGTTACTGAGGTCAGAACTCTTGGCCGTTGTACTCCACAGGGAGAGTGGTGAGCTTCCTTTGGATGGAGAATCGACACCAAGTCGGCTCTCGAGTGTCGAAACTACGCCTTGCAGTCCCTGGGTACGAGATCGCACAATGCTTTCCAATTTCTCGTTCATCGTGTCTCGCAAGTCATCAAGTACGTTAGCCGACTTGACGCCCGCCATACGCGCACCTGATAGGATCCACGTCTCGATCAATTCCTGTCTCAAGCTTGCGACTTCTTTCAGTCTGTCTTCTCCCTGGAGGGAAGCCTTAACTTCCTTTAAAAAGGCAGATATAGCATCCTTAGACCAGCGGTGCAGTATTTTCTCTGCATCTGCTCTCTGCAACTCGTCGTGTCGTGGCCATGGTGTGTAATTGCGCGCCTCATCCCCTATCCACCGATCATGCACCTCTAGATTGAGCTCATAAAGGCCACGAACATCCGGATCCTGGATCAACGGATGCGCCTTGAGCTTCACTAGAGCCTCAGCCAAGCGCCTGGGGAAGATGGTCTGCGTATCCAGGCACGTTTGAATGCATAGCTGCAGTGCACCCACCCCATGCTTTGCAAGCTCATCGTCACCCTGCTTCAACGCACTAACCACCTTCTCCATGCGCACCTTGTGGAAATGCTGCAGCACATCCGTAGGCGTGGAACTAGTAACAAGCGCATAGGCAGACATACTCTCCACGAGACTCGCCATCTCCCCACTCGTACTCGCCAGCCGTCTATCAATTCTGCGTAACAGCTTCCTTCTCACAGAAAGCAGCCTCTCCCACAACTGGTCCACAATAGGCGGTTTATCCTCTGCCTGCCCAAGCGCCTTGTGCACAAGCCGCGACACAACAAGCACCTTTGAAATGAGCAGGTACGACCCCTCCCTCTTAATCAAGCGGGTCATGACTGTCGGCGCGTTGCGCAGAACCGCAAGCTGCGACGCAAGTGTATACCGCTGCACGTCTATTTCCCAGTATCAACAGCCGCTTCCTTTTAAGAACCTGCATTTCGGCAATGACTAACCGCGACTCCGTGTGTGCGCATCCATCTTCACCGCATTGCTGGATATCTTCTCGAGCCCCCGCGAGTTGCAGCTCTGTCCTACTTTTGCCAGCGTGGACTCGACGTGCTGCATATTCACTTCCATTTCGATGATTGTTTCGGCTGTATCGAGGAGGCTGCGGTAGCTCGTACTGGGGGCTCGTCGTCAGCTTGTTATGTGTAATATGCTACATAGTTGTCTTCGTACCCCACGAGCGAGCGCAGCTTCTCGCGATTGTCGTCGGCACTGGTGCGAAGCTGTTGCTCCAGCTTGCGGACAATGGGAATCGGGTACTGGAAAGCATCTTCCCAGCTTTGGAAGGCCCGTGGGTCGGGCGCTTCTGTTGCCATTGCCGTTGCTGGCTTCTACAAGGAGTGTGTGTTTGTGGTTGAGCGACGTAGCGGACGGCGTTAGCACGGCGATAGTATGTCCACTGACTGCTTAGTCACCCAATCCTCATATATTTCGAAATAGTCCCAGAGCATGGGAAGAGAGATTCAAAGGTGATGGTTGGTGTTGAAACCAGTATTTCTATCAAAGTCTAATCATGGTATCTAAGGTTAAGCTCAAAACTCCATTCCATGCCCCCCATGTCCCATTCAAGCCCTACTCCACTTACACCCCCATATTCTCCAACTCGTCCTCTTCCTCTTCCTCAGCTTCATCTTCGTATTCGTCTTCATCTTCGTCCTCTTCTTCGTCGATGTCAAAATCTCCATCTCCGCTTGGATCAAAATCGTCTCCAACCTCACCAGCATCCCTCCTTCGCCTTAGCTCTTGTTCCACCAGCCTCAGCATCATCTGCGCATCCTCGAGACTCGGTTCTCCCCCGTCCCTCGTCCTTAGCAAGAGCTCTTCAAACTCTTCAGGATCGATAGGATTCAGCAGCTCGATCTTGACCTTCTTTATTGGCAGCGGTGGTGGCGGCAGGTGTTTGAAAGCCCTTGATGTGCTTTGAAACTTGACCAACATCTCTTCGTACTCACCATCAGGAGTGCTCTGGCTCGTGACAGCTCCTCCAGCGCCAAGTCTCCACACATCCTCCTTGTCGTTATCAGGCGAGTCAATCTTGATCGCTGTGCGGATCACGACGTTGAAGTCGCCGCCGCCTCCAACATCAAAATAGCCTAAGACCCCAGAGTAAATACCACGTCTTGGTTCTGCTTCCTCCTTTTGCAGGATCTCACACGACCGTTTCTTTGGCGCGCCCGTCATACTGCCAGGTGGGAGGCTCTCGACGAATGCTTGGAATCCCAGGTATGGCACTGCCTGCTTCCTCGAAGCAGAAACATAGTCTGCTGGATCTTCCCACTCTTCAGGCGATTTAGGCTTGGAAACCCCACTTGGTACCGCATCGACGACGGTGGTAAGTTGCCAGACGGTTTCGTATTCCTCCATCTCCATGAGCTGGCTCACACGAACATTGGCAGATCCATAGACACCGTGCAGTTGATGCCGGGTGAGATCTACAATCATAAGGTTCTCTGCGCGCTCTTTTGAGGATGACAGAATGGCATGCGCATCATCAGCTGTCACGCCAGGCTTCTTCTGTACCGTGCCTTTGATGGGCCGACACTGCGCAGTCTGCGACCGATCCCAACTGATGAATCGCTCCGGCGACGAACTGAGAATGTGTACATTGTGCATCCTCATGTACGCGCTGAAGGGAGCCGGATTCTGACCTGTCAAGCGCTTGTACAGATTCCAAGAGTGTTCATTGCTTTCAGCTCGGGAGATTCTGCAGGAGTTTGGTTTCCGAGCGCGGATCTCGTTGCGCGTGGTGAGGCAGAGCTCGTAGCTTTGTCCATCTGCAATGGCTTCCTGGCATGAACGCACCCTTTCACAATAGGCCTCACGACTGGCAAACGACTGTTCGCACGAATCAATGTACTGGTTCATAGGACCAAACTTCTCAAACGGGTCGGGCTTGGGCACTGGTGTTCCACTTGGTGTTGACTCCGCGGACTTGTTTGCGGCAGCGTCAGAGAGTCTCTCCAATGTCTGCTCAACCCAGTGGTCATCATGCGGACCGCGGATGCTTTGCGCGTAGATTTTCTTGACCTGGTGATCAAAAACAATGCTCTTGGTAATATACGCAAAGCAGATATCGGGGTGCTCGGCAACTCCGTCGGTATGGATGTCGATTGTCTCAAGTCCCGCTTCGTAACTTGCGTAGCCCATGAGACCTCCCCAAAACGGTGCCCATGTAGAAGTTTGAGGCGGCGTAACAGGTCGTAGGTACTCCATGATTTCTTTGATGTACGGCCAAGGATCACTAACTTTCCATTCAGTGTGCACCCTGTCCCTCCCATCTCTCAACTGCATGATCCTAGAACCCGTGTAGTAATGCAGCCGGAGTGTTTCTCCAGG
Organism: Mycocentrospora acerina; assembly: GCA_022701365.1. NCBI lineage: Eukaryota > Fungi > Ascomycota > Dothideomycetes > Pleosporales > Mycocentrospora > Mycocentrospora acerina. Next base: position 537,213 of record JAKUHH010000080.1, read on the forward strand.
GATAACAAGACCGATAATACTGTAACGACCAGTGCCAACTGCCATGGGAAGAAGGTTTGGCTGAAGTCCAGATTGGAGAACTATAGCTTCTTTCCTTGGAATCTCTAGCTCCTCAACAACGTCGGCGACTGTAAGTCTGCCACTGCCTGTATAATTGCAGTGAACAACATCTGGTGGTAGGTTCGGTATCGAGCGTCCATCGCCATGGGCAATCAGCATAGCTAACTCTTTTGGCGTAAACCCTTCGCGACTCAGTTTGCCAGAGGTGGATTTCTCAACTACAGCCTTAAGAGGACGAGTGACGGGGCTATCAGCACCATACCCCTTGAGCTCGCGTCGGAAATCGCTAAAGGTCATAGGTGTTGCGCGGAAAGATGACAGAGAAGTTTTCTGCGCAATGTGGCTAAACATGCGTTTCCGGTTCCACGACTGAGCATCTTGCCACCAGTTCTGAACAACACGACCCCCTTCACTGTTTGTGCAAATCGACTCTGGGTGAAACTGAACACCCCAGAAGGGTTTCTGAATATGCTTGACGCCCATAAGCACTGCGCCGTTGCGCTCGCTATCAAAGTCCCAGGCCAACGGCTCCAGCTGCGGGCAAGTCTCTGTAGACTCCCAGAGCTGCGCAGGGTACCGAACAGCGCGCGTCGTCTGGATCGGATGGCCGAGCTTGATATGCAAGGAGTGATATTGCGTCGCCATCAACTTGCCCACATCCCTGAAAATGGACTGTCGATTGTGCAAAACATCCGTTATGATCCCGTGTTTCGGCTCGTCCAACCTCTCCACGTCCGCGCCAAAAGCCAGACACAAAGACTGAAAGCCAAGACATATCCCCAGCACAGGAATCAGATCCTCATCCTGGAGTTTCCACAGCTCTTTCATCAGCCCAACATCCTCATCGCATTTGGCCCAGCCAGGCCCCGGCCCTGCAATCACCGCGTCAAAATCCCGCAAGAAGTCTCGGAAACTCCTTGCATCCTGAGCACTGTCCTTTGTTGGAAAACCCTCACCCACCAGACCCGCGTCGTCGATAAAAACCTTGACAACATCCGCCTCAACATTCTGCTCCACAAGAGCAACAATATTGTTGGAAAACGAGTCGTAAGCGTCGAGGAACAAGATCCTCCCCCGTCGAGTCACCGCCGCTGCAGCAGCAGCGGTAGGTGCCATAGCCGCAAGATCCCGCGTCATCGTGAAAAAAAAATCCCCCGCTCACCCTTTGTCGTTGAGAAAATTTGTCGTCTGCCCCTAGAGGCACAAAAGAAGAGCGTCGAGGTACACCAGTATAGCTTACCCGCGAATTCCCAATATCTTGCTCGTTCCCGCCCCTAAGAACAATGCACGTGAGGTCCGAAAGCGGTGTGTGCTGTCGATCCCTGTGTCAAAAGCACAAATGGCAGAGCGCGCGTGCACGGTAGGGCTGAATCCCGCGGCAGGGCGGGGGGGAGGCAGGGAAACACGAAACAAACGAACCGTGCAGGCAGACAGGCAGGCAGGCAGGCAGGCAATACAAAACGAAAGACGGCGGCAGCAGCAACAACAACAGGATGCAGCAGTAGTAGCACCACCACCACCACTCCGAATCTCCGCCGAGCAACCAGTCAGTCAGAGATCAACCTCTTGCCACGTCACGGCACGTCTATCGTCGTATCCTGAACAGCAAAGCCAGCACGTCGTCCAGCACCACACACACACACAGAGTGAGACAGACAGCCAAAAAAAAAAGAATAGACAACAGAGAGACAGAGATGGGAAACAGGAGATGCAACTCTCCCCCCTATCAAGAGACCACCAACTAGACAGATAACTAGATAGATAGATAGACAGGATAGATACCGCCGAGAGAAAGCGAGCGAGCGATCGATGGCAAAAATAAGTCTATCCCATCCCCCCCCCCAAAAAAAAAAAAACGGCCAGGCATCCTAGACTAAAAGTCCACCCCCCCCGTATGCAGGGTCCTGCTCTAGTCTAGAAAGGGAATGCATGCCTGGCGATCTTGGGGGGACGGGGGCGGAGGGCCGACTACCTACGACGGCTACGACGGCTACGATGGATGGATGGATGACTTGCTTACTTGCTTGTCTTATCTCGTCTATCTGGAATGGGTGCCAAGGTCGGGAGAGAGAGAGCGTGTGTGTGTGTGAGTGTGAGTGAGAAAGAGGGAGTATCCCGCGACACGAGTAACTAGGACTACATAGATACAAGTGCGATGGTAGAAATAAGTAATGGCGTTTAGCTTTGGCTGCTAGCAGTTGCAGTTGCAGCAGCAGGGAGGATCTGTAGTACATACTTTAAAATATACTCGGATAGTTTAGCCGCAACGCTGCAGGTGTACCTAGTGCCGCGTGCAGGCCCCCCATCCATTCCCCCCCCCCCGGCTTTCATGTCTCGGGTAGGTCCGAAACGAGAGATTCGCCGCCTTGTATGTAGTCATGGACATTGTGGTACGCGATAGGGATTCGAGGAGAGTAAGCACCCTGGGAGGGTGTATCGCAGAGAAAACGGCTATTTCGCTACGTGATCTGATGGATGGCACTACATCTGTTTTATTTAGCAATGTGTGTTGAGTTCTACCAGCTTCTATAAAACGCTTCCATGTACTACGTCGTAATGGGTTTCCTCGCGCGAGCCTCCCCCACCAAAACACCTTCTTCGTTCTCTGGCACAACCCCAGGCACACCAACACTTCCATCTGCATCGTCTTCGGGTTGGTCTCCACTCTCACTCGCAGCAGGACGCGGATTCACCTTGCCGCCAAAGAAAGCCAAAAGCATGACATCGTACGCTCCCTTTAGAGCGCCTGCAACAATAAACGCAACCCAGAACCGATCCCGTCCTGCCAGCACGCCCGTAACCGCCGGCCCCCCACTCTGAGCCAGCGTCTTCAACATGTTGACCACGCCCATGACCGCCGTCCTCTCCTCGGGCCTCACGACAATGGAAAGAAATGCCGAGCGAGGCGCCTGATCCATGGAACTCAACACCGATCTACCAATGAGTAGGCAGATTGTGAGCGGCAGACCGTCTGCTACAGGAAGAAGCACGAGAAAGACGTTACTGGGGAAGTGTGTGGCAACCATGGCTTGGATGAGGCCGATGCGCTTTGCGAGCGAGGCGGCAAACACATTGCCGATTGTAGAGACGAACCATGTTGCGGACATGATACCGCCGAGCTTCCCTTTGGGAAGAGAGAACTTTCGCTCCATGTAATAGTTTATGAGTGAAAAGGGGACCATACCGCTGCCGAGCGAGTCGAAGAAGAACAGACTGCAGAGCTTGAGTAGGATTCCACGACTGGGTTTGGATATGGCACTGAGAGGGTTCCATAGATTCCTTGTAGGCTTCGAAGTAGCAGTAGTGGTGTTTTGCGTAACCGATCCGTTGCTCAGCAGCGGCTCGACTTCCCCAGATGCCTCGCTTCCCTCCTCCTTATCATGCCCATGTTCACATCTCTTGCTCAACCCCAACGCCATCCCCGCCTTCACAATCCCCACGCCCGTATAAACCCAAAACACCGCTCGATACGCATCCAACTCCGTCCAGCCCTCCAACCCCTGCATGAAATCCACCGCAAACCCCCCAACCATCAACCCCGACGACGTCCCCAACACCGCCAAAACAACATACCAAGTATACACATCCGAGCGCTCATGCTCGCCCACCAGATGCGCCAACGTCGACTCCTCCACCGCCCTAAACGGCCCAATCTCATTCCCACTCGGGCTAATCACGCCCACAATCGCCGCCCCAAGCAACGCCCCATAGTTCCCCGTCGTAGCAAACACCCCACCCGACAGTGCCATGGCCAACGCCCCCAGCAAAAGCGTCCTCCTCCGCCCCAACACATCCGCAACAAGCGTAAGCAGCAAACTAATCACCACATCCCCCAGCAGCGTCAACGTCATAAACACCCCAATCTGCTCGTCCGAGAACCCCAGCTCTTTAAAGTACACGGCAAGAATCAACGCCACGGCGCCGTACGCAAATAGTCGCAGGAAACGAGATAAAATGATAATGTACACATCGCTGTGAACAGACTTCATCGTCGTGAGCCCGAGTTCGCGGGCCGTCCAGTCGAGGAGGCCATGTCGGACAGACATGAATGAATGACACCTACTCGGACTTGTATGTCACAAATCTCAGTCTCTTTTCTTTTTTTGGTGGTGGTGGCCGTGTTTTAAACTATCAGTGTGTATGTGTATGTGTACATGTGCGTGCTAATTATCCGCGTTGGAAATCCATCCAGCGACGCGATAACGCGGATTTCAAATGGACAAAAAGAAAAGAAGAAAAGAAGAAGAAAAGAGAGAGAGAGAGGTGTAGATGGGAGCCTAATTTTCGAGGGGGGGAAAGTTACGTCAGCGGAGAGGAAGGAAGGAAGGTGCTGCAAGGCTGCATGCGTTGCTGCGCCTACTTGCTTCCACCTCCACTTCCACCTCCACGTGCATGCTTCTCCAGATCTACAGGCGGGGAAATTTGATTCTTTGTGAATGTGATTGTTGTTGTTAGTGGTCGAGAGCTCAGGTCACGTTTTATTTTGAATGCAAGCTGTGAGACATAATGGCAATCAGACTTGTGAGAATCAGATGTAGACTCAAAATACAACACGTAGCGTATGATGAGTAATGGTCACAGGAGTGTGGTACATCATCGCATGTTCCCATCACTTGTTGTCAAATCGGCCATCAGAAATGCTCACACACCCCCTTCAGGCAATCCAACAATCTGCAGATAGAGAGAAAAACAGGGCACACGAGGTAAAGCTGCAGGTGATGCGTTATCAAAGGAAAGTCATAACCATGATCTGAGCATTAAGTTACCGAACCAAATTCGCAATTCGCACACCAGAGACCAGAGAACAGAAACACCCGCGCCTTGGAAACCTGTATATCGCTCATTCTTGCATCTCTTGCATGCCTCCTCAACACGTCATCAAGCAGCCTCCTCACATACTCTCTCTCACTCTCACTCTCACTCTCTCTCTCTAGCAGCAGCCGCCTCCGGATCCGCTTTGCACGCCCTGGCCCTGCCCAATGGGGACTGTGGGCTTCGTGTTGGCGGTTGTGGTTCCCATGCGCTCCTTGATCTGGCGGGCCATGGTCAAGAAAGCTTGCTCGACGTTGGTGGCGCTCTTTGCCGACGTCTCGAGGAATGGGATGCCGAGGCTGTCTGCAAACTCCTGCGTACGTTGTGAGCATGGTGCGCATCATTAGGGTGCGTCACATCAGATGTAGTTAATACCTTTGCTACGGTGTACTCGACGACCTTCTTGTCCGCCATATCGGACTTGTTGCCGACCAGCAGCTTGTTGACGCCCTCGGTGGCATAGCGGTCAATCTCCTGCAGCCACTGCTTCACGTTGTTGAACGAGTCCATGTCGGTGACATCGTAGACGACGCAGATGCCGTGGGCGCCGCGGTAGTACGAAGATGTGATGGTTCGGAAGCGCTCCTGGCCGGCCGTATCCCACTGCGGGGGCTGTTAGCTGTGTCGCCCCTTTGAGCTGCTCGTGGTGACGACGTACAATCTGCAGCTTGACAGTCTTGCCGTCGAGCTCGATGGTTCGGATTTTCTGAAACACGTTAGCCTATCGCGAGCTGACAGGCAGCAAGCACGTGGGAGGACGCACAAAATCGACGCCGATGGTGGAGATGTAGCTCTCTGTGTATGTGTCGTCGGCAAAGCGGAGCAGCAGGCACGACTTTCCAACACCAGAGTCCCCGATGAGGAGCAGCTTGAAGAGGTAGTCGTATCTGCAGGGGAGGGAGCCGTCAGCGGAGGCCGCCGAGAAAAGGGAAGGGGAAGGGGGCGGCAGCGTCGTCGAGACAGCCGAGACAGCAGACGGGCACTCTGTAGACACGGAGGTTAGCAAAAGTTGCAGGTGCAGGCCGGCTGCAGCAGTCCCCAGGCCGTGGCGGTGGGCGTCGCGCGAGGTTACGTACTACTCGGGATTCATTCTGGCGGTATTGCAGGGGCGGGCGGAACAGGCGAGGGAAGGAGCAGTTGCAGCTGCGTCTAGTAGAAGGCCGAGGAAAAAAGACGTGGGGTATCGGGGGTCGTGGAGGCGGACGAACGGTGGAGAGGTCGAGGTACTGGTGCTGGTGCTGGTGCTAGGTAGACGGCAGGCCCGTGGACTTGGCGGCGTCGTGGTAAGTCACAAGGAGTCGCCGTTGGTGCCGTTTGCGCCGCCTGCGAACATCACATTCCCATTCCCCTGGACGTTTCATCGCCGCCTGCAGGCCACGCTCGCTGCGCCTCGGCAACTGACACGGCGTCTGACGTATGGCCATTTATTTAGCGTTTTTTTTGGGGGGGGGGGGGG